>CAUDMG010001846.1:2847500-3170000 GCA_958450375.1 Homarus gammarus
ACGACCTGCCTCATTCGTCCCAAAATTTGGTCAAATTACGTATTTTCGAGACCCAAAGTCGATACACAGGTTAAAATTTTCATCTGTAATTCACTTTAAAATGGCTGGCAGGCTTAAAAGTGAGTGTTTTGTGGTGCTGAGAAGAAAAAGAGACTCCCATTTTAGATTTTCTCTGTGTTATTTAAGCATTTCCGACTTACGACCTGGATGTCGGTCCCTAACCCCGTCGTAAGTCGGGGAGCTGCTGTATAAGCATTCAAAGTCTCCTACAGTCTCCATATAACTCCCTGCACTCTTTAAACTCACTGGAGACAAGTAGACTCGTCTGCACCAGCATAGTCACTCGGCCATTTGCCCGATTATCTAATTTCTCGTAATTTACTTTTAATCTGCATTTTTTAATTTCACATGCTAATTATGTGCTGTACATTAAAGGTGTAGAGTTATAAGAGAAAGTGTGGGATTTGGAAGTGAATAAAAGTTTGGTGAAGTGGAAATAGTGCCGTCGACACCACGAGAGAGCATGGCAGCGCTCGTGTCACGTAAACAACATAACAAGATTTTAGCATGATGTAATAACTCTCTCCTCCCTTTCCTAGTAACATACTGTACTGTATCCCTAATTACTGTAACACATTAACTTGGTCCATTATTCTTACTTGTAGAATATTTGATCCTCACATTAAATTTTGAATGATTAAGAATGCATTAAAAAAAACTATATATTCCTTAGCCCATTTATTTTTATGACTTGAGTATACCGTAGTGTTTTCTTTGGGACTAAGATGAAGTATTGCACAGGATAGAAACAAATCGAAACTTCCCTTGGGCCCCCCCCCCCCCCCCCCCAATAGCTTTTTTTCTGCTGCTGCTATTATCTAAAGGGAAACATATCTAGGATGTTTGCTTGTATGTGAGGGGGGGGGGGGGGAATACTGTATGTGAGGGAGAGAATGTGATAAATTCTACTGGTACTTACTGTCTTCACACAGGCCAGGCATAGACATGGCTTCCCTATGTGTTAGCAAGAAGTGGGACACAGCCACTAGATATAGTAAGACCTGTGTTGAGTCAGGTTTTTTTTATATACGTATATACTAAATATAGCTACTATATAGTTTTTATCCATCAGCCTTTTTGTTAAAATTTAACAAGTGGAGCGTGTGTGTTGCAATTAGTTTGTTTTATTATCAAGAAATTGTGGATTTCAGTCACATAGAAACCTCAAAAATTTCTTGGGCTTGTAAAGATCATTGTGTGTGTGTACACACACACACACGGGGTCCAGCTTACACTTGTATGGCTGCAACTGCTTCACATTTTTGTGTTTCGTTACTTCATAGTTTTATTTCGCTCCCACAATATCTGTGTATGGAAAGGGACTCAGGGCAACCTTTCTAGGATGTGTTGCATGTTTTGTAGTGTCTGATGTTACAAAAGTTTTGAAGGTAGTGTTTGTTGGTATGGTGAGATAAGTTACTACTACTACTACTCTGTATTATAAACTCTCTCTCTCTCTCTCTCTCTCTCTCTCAAGCCAGGTGCCTTTCAGGATACTGTATATTGCTTGCTAAAACAGGGGGGGGGGGGGGGTAGTATAATACTGTATATGCTGTACAGTACTGCATGAGCCCAAGAGTTCATGTAAATGCCTCCTGTTAGTCATACAGGGTAATGACCATGTTTGGAGATTAATTTGTCAACTAATGATTGTAAGGGATGAAGCAATTCTAGAGGTCATAGAACTCATCACCAGAGACTTTAAGCTCAAATCTTGTTGTCTGGGACATCCCAGAAGTTTACAAGCTTCATTTTGGATTCTATGATATAACTTGTTTTCTCTAGTCTACACAGGTATCAAGGTAAAGGTTATTGTTGGGGTAATGAGAGATCCCCTGGGGTTTATTGATGGTGAAATAGATTCCTCTTATTTCCCCTATTTCAATTATATCCCAGATGGTCCAGGAAACACCAATTGTGTGTGTCAAGTGTTCGAGTTTGAATTCCTGATATGGTGGATGTAATGTGTCCATCTTTGAGTGTCCAATCCTGGAGATATTGTAATAATATCGCCATCCTTCATTTTATCTGCCTTAATATCACTGAACTGCTTGGCTAAAGGGGCAATAGCTAGAAGTGGTACATCCTTTAGGGCTCCTCTAAATAGTAAATCTCAAGAGTAAGGTTTCAGTATTCTTTTTTTTATATAGTTTACTATATACCTGTGATGTAAGTCAAATGTCCCCAATAACTAGCACTGAAGAGTGACAGGCGATAGCTAGTATGAATTGTAGAGAACAACATAACACACAAAGCTGGTTTTAAGGTTAGTCAAAACCTAAAGCTTTTCCTCTTAGAAAACATTTCCTTGAAAAGGGGCCTTGGGTTGAGTCATAGGTATTTAGATACTTTTGGAGGGTATAATTCAATCTTTTGGCTTGGGTTCAAACTGGCTGTTATGGGACCAAAGTACCAAACCGCAATATTCCTTGTTGGATTTCAGCAAGTTTATAAATAAGCCAGTCAAAATTTTATTTTCATAAGTATTCTGTTTTCATTCAATTGATGGAAAATCACCTGAATTAATTCCTGTGGTCCATCATTAAATGAAAAAAAAAAAAGAAAAAAGATATTTGGAAGGTAGCAACTATTATGTGCAGGGTCACTACCCCTTGAGAGTACCAGTCAGTCCCCTGCCTACATCCTTAATAGGGCTTCATATAACCATGTTTGCCTTCAAACCACACTGGCCAGAAACCCATTTGGTTAACAAAACCCCTATCCTAAAAGGCTAGACTTGAGTTATTTACATTCTTAAAACTGGGTCCTACCCTTGATAGTATAAGATCAGAAATGTTTCAGAGGAGCATTACTTCTTAAACTGTAGTCCTGTCTTCTTATTGAGTTTTGTATCAGGACAGCTGTTCTGTCTGGGATAAATTTATACAGTACAGTACTGTACTGTACTTCTGTATCTAAATTGATGGGAGATAGAAGGTTTTTCTCTTGGTTTGTCTACCTGGGGATGAGTGAATGAACTAGGTTTCAGTGTTGGATATCACCATTTCCCAGTTTATAGGACTAAATGTACCACAGGAAGATGGGATTCTTTTTTGGGGGTGGGTTTAATATCTTGTGACGAACTTACAGGATCAGATCCATATTCGTACTGTATTTTCTACTTCCTTCTCATTTGAGACAATTTTGATTAGTGTACAGTACTCTGCTGATTCTTTATGGTCCCATAATATTTGCTTTCCCATCATGATTCATCTTTGTCTGAAGTATTTTCAGTTTCCTCTGACTACAGTAATATGTCAGATAGTAGAATGAGGTGCGGTCTTGTTCTTAAAGGTTACAGGGAGGTTTGTTTACTTCCATTGTGGAAATGAGGGCATATCCAGAAATGTTATTTCGGTTCACTCAAATACATTTTTTGTTTGCTTTCTGATGGTAACAAGCAATTTTTACATGATCACCTTACCTTGAAGTATAGGCATGCTTGTAAATGAAAAAAGAACCATTTTCATCTTTTTAATAGATACAGTATATTATTGGGTGTTCAGGTTTGACTGGCTTAGTTTGGCTTCATCTGGCCGATTGGCTTAATTTGATTTCAGCTGTCTTACCGGGTTAGTTTGACTGTAGCCGGTGGGCGAGCTGACTGCAGTGGGCGACTTAGCTTGGCTGTAGTGGGCAGATTGGATTAGTTTGGGTGTAGTGGGCAAACTGACTTAGCTTGGCTGTAGTGAGCAGACTGGCTTAGCTTGGCTGCAGTGAGTGGACTAGGATAGCTTGACTGCAGTGAGCGGACTGGCTTACCTTGGCTGCAGAGGGTGACCTGGCCTTGCTTGGCTCCGGTGGGCGGCCTGTCTTAGCTTGGCCCTACTGAACGGGCATGGCTGGCTTCAGCGAATGGGCTGAGCTGGTTAAGTTAAGTTCCAGCAAGAAGACAGACATTATATGTCTGGGCATGGCTTTTCCCTGCTGGCAAGCAGGCGGGCTGTTGCTCACAGCAGGTTGGCTGACCTCGTCTGGGTGGTGGGCCCCATCCGGCTGGCTCGTCCCGGCCGGGTGGGTGGAGTCGTGCGGTCGTAAGCCGTGAGCCACTCCACATTCCAAACCTGGTGGTGTGGGCTGGCCTCCGCGAGTTGCCGGTGGTGGTGGGGTGTGTGTTCTCAGGCAGCTGCCAGTCTGTACGAGTCGTTCGTGCGGTGTTACGGGTTCCTCAGTGACCATGAGGTGGGGGACGTGAAGCTTTGTCCAGAATAAGCTGATATTGTGTTGAGCTGTGATATCAAGGTGATGGGAAATATAAACTGGAGCGTTAGTGTTGTGATACCAAACCTTAGAGAAGAAATAAGACTATCAGGATTGAAGTAGAGGATGTGACTCGAGAAGTTTAAAATGACGCGTAAGTATTACAAACAAGTTTCATGGCATAGGTAGATTCAGCCTTGTGAGTACACGAAACCGGCAGAAAACTGCTGGTAGTTCGTGGTGTGGTAACTATTGCCACAAGCTTTTAATCCTGTTGTTGGGGGATTATTTCTCTTAAATTTTAGGGCTGTTGACTAGCAAACTAAATAAAAGAACCGTGATCAACGTAGGTAGTAATTTCAGTTACACAATACGCACGTAGTTACCATATAATGCTGCACATGTTTTCTTATGAGTCTCGGTACCAGATTGTTCCAGGTTAAATTGTTACGGTAAAAGCTCTTAATACTTGAATGTTAAATAAGGCCCAAGGTGATCGGAGCCCAAGACAGCCAGGTTAAGAGAAAGTTGGTGCGGCTCTGACTAGTACCGCTAGTTCCCGGATGTTGTAACCGCTGCTTAGCTCAGGCAGCCGTGCATACCTCCCTCCCATGGCCTGTCGTCTAACATATGAACTTCAACGTTAACTATGACAGCGACGTCAGTATATAGTATGTAATGCAGTGGCAAGGTTTCGGATTGTGTTACGTGAAACAAATAGATGTAATTGTTATATCCACGTTCATGTCCAGAAATGCCTATATAGGAGGGAAGGTGGTGAAAGTTGACCTGACATGACCTGACTACGGATTTGTAGTCACAAATGAGACGATGGTCCGAAAGTACCCGCGCTAGGGTAGGGTAGTCTAGCTAATCATAAACATCAACAAGCGCACTGCCAGTCTCATTCGCTTGGCTACTGAGTGTACACGCAGTGGAGCAGGCTCAAAGTATTGGTGTATTAATATGGGCGGTATGTAGCCATAATATTATTATTATTATTATTATATTGTAAGTGAACTAGACTAGGTCTCGGCACGAGGATCTACATTTTAAAATTAGGAATATTGTAAACAGCTGCGTTAGACATTTACCATTCAAAAGCGGAACAGGTGTGATGTACATTTACCTTTTGGCCTGTACTTACTTAGTTATAATACCTTTAGTTTAGTGTTTTGCTTAATATATTAACTTGTCTAATTGTCACGTATATGAAACATATTGGAGGAACATGAATTTAGTAGCATATCGCTCTTCCGGCCCTTGGGTTGCTGAAACGAACTGTAACTTATAACTTGTACTTTGGGAAGTCAATGTATGTATTTAGGTGACAGTGAAAGAACATAAAATCTCAAATTTGAATTTGTGTAAAGTGACACGTCGAACCAACGTGAGTGATCGCTTGCCGGTGGGGACAGTCGAGATTTGGCACTAGTCCAGTTATGACGAATACCATTGTTGTTGGTGGCCTGGTTATATATAGTTGTGTGACGACGCCTGGCAGTCACCACAGCTGTCTGGTCATAAACTTATAGCTTTAGGCTTATGTATCTCAAATCAATTATGGTTTTTATGTACGAACATACGTACTCTCATAAATGTATATGTTTTTAACTGTTCCCTGAAATTACAATGACTGTATCTTAAAAGTGAAAATAAGTGAGTGCTGGAGGTGGGTGGAGTGCGGGTGGCCGCCATGTTGGATCTCGACCCACGTGGCTCAGCTACACAACCCTGCCCTCTATAGGCGCTCGCGGTTAACATATTTTGCGGTAGTTTCGAGAATGAATTGGTTACTGCTTTAAGCTTTTTCGATTTGGGGTACTGCTAAAAACAAGCACTATGAACCCCCATGAGCCCATACTAGGCAGTCCTGTTTACACCCATATCGAAGGATTCAAGGAACTGGCACGGTGCTAGTAGAGTATTATTAATTTAACTAGGAACTAGACAAGTTTTGTACAGATGGTTACGTCCAAGGCAGGTTGTGGTGCCACATTCACTATCCCTGACACATGTCGTATGGGTTAATAGGCTCGCTGCAGTTATACTGTAATATCCGAGCAGGATAGGACTCGTAGCAACGGATTTAAGTTGGATAAGTTTAGGTTTAGGAGGGAGATAGGAACTGGTTCACAAATAGGGTGGTGGGCGAGTGGAACAAGCTTAGCAACTTTGTAGTAAGTGCTGGAACGCTGGAAAGTTTCAAAAGGAAGCTGGATAGATTCATGGATGATAGAGAGTGGTAGTAACTTTCGACAGGAGCTGCCATGCACAGACTCCTTATGTTCTATGTCATTGATGCTACTATAGATATACCCTGTACTGCAAGGGTACAATGTGCACGGCAGTTTTAATTAATGTATTTTTTCCTCCGGATTAATGATTCTGGTGCCTTATCGTGTTCCTACGGTATATATAGGTAACTATATATGCAAGATATTTATCGAATTAAAAGTTTTTACACAACTTATTGGTGAAAAGTGTGAATTATACAAGTTACTTGTTGAAGTAAAATACTGTGGTCAAGCATGATTTAAGTTTTATATTTTGTGCATGGTGAGAGGTCCTTAAAGGGGGTCTTGCCTCCCCAGAACGTGAATTAAAAGGCGGGATAAACAGTGTGTGGCGTATACATTATATGTTTAAACTGTTTCACATAAAAGCAACTAAGTTTCATGTCATTTAAATTTAAGTACTATAGCACACTTTCCAGCATGGCAAAATTAGAGAGCTTAAACAGGTCAGCACTTTCCTTCGTTTAGAAAGTGAGATGTATTTCTTCGCAGAGATTTCATTGAAAGGATGACAAACATTTTACGGGTGTCACTACATACTGTACAATAAAACTCGTTAAAACTATGCCATAACCTTGGTCTTCGAACACCTACATGTTACAGTTTCCTTCAGAATTTGTACTTGTAGATTAGACCAATGTCTACAAGTGAATTACGTGTTATGTATTTTTTTTAATATTTGGCTAAACTGCACTACACTTAGTAATTAAAATAGTGGTTACAGTAACTAAGTTGATTGAAGGGACATATCAACTTTTTGTGTTAACAATTATTGCTTATGGTCAAGAAATGGAAACCCATATCAAACTAAAGTATCATGATCAGTAATTAACAGCCCCAGCATATTATTGTCTTTCTCCCTGGCACCTCTCACCAGTTAATTATCATTACAGTATTATTAGCCCTACATTTATGTAAGAAAATTCATAACTTACATTTAACGCCACGTTTTGGTGTTCGATAAACAAGTACGGTACAGTGTAACGACGCTTGTTGACGTTATTTATTTTTCTTTGCACTTTTAAATGTCATGAATATGAACGACCACATAATATATAATGAATGATTTCCACAACTTGCTGGACATTTCGTTGATTGACGTACCACTCCTCTATTATCACTTGCATATATGAATAATTTAAATCTCGTTGACACCTTTCTGAGTTCATACATGTTGTTTGAGAGAACGTCGGAACGAGGTGAAGATTAACCTTTATTTACATAGTGTCGTTCCGATATTTGCATGGTTCTTTATATTTGCAGTACTAACTAAACCTTATTTAGAAATATGGTTTGGTTGTGATCGTAAATAGCGCCCTATTGCAATAATTTAACTAAGCAAGTGTTAGGTAATTTGCAATCTTCTTAACGACACACACACACACTTGTAAACTCACATCTATTAAAACATAACAGGTACTGATTGTATTGGCATGGCGTAACTCGTTTGTGTAAGCCCGCAGTTGTTAATCACATTCCAGCACATCACATGTTTTCTCATACAAAGAGAAATAACCTGTGTTATCGTTGCTGAGTGATAGAACTGGCCTTGAACTTCGAGCCTTCACCGATGTAAAAGATACCGGAGTTGTTGACTGCTTGTTTGTACTATCTCGTGTTCAGAGAGGAAAGGTGGGTTTTTTATTTGTATGGCGTGTATTTTATTACAAGGTTAAGTGCATTATAAAACATTTTCAAGATTATTGGGAGTGGTGATAGGTCAGGGGACTAGGGTATTTTCGAGTGCGGTATATACTTAAATGTTGATTAATTTTGTTACTGTGTATTATCAGATTACAGTATATGGTGGTACAGTATTTTTTATTGACTTTCGGAAGCACAACATGGCTATCATTGCCTCTTATAACAACGGTTAACAAGTTATGAACTTATCTTCAGTGTATCTGTTCTAATTATCCATAGTTCCTCGAGCTACATTAACATGTGGTCTTGATAAGATGGTTGTCATTGATTAATTTACCAACTGATAAGGGGATAGGGAGGTTTTTGATTGTTTACAACTGGTGGTTCACTTTACCTGTCTCGGAACTTACTATATAGAACCGTATTGGTCAGATTGTTTACTTGCTGCAACTGTTATTATCCCATGGGACTTCACACCTGATTGTAACACGTTGTCAGTGTACGAGATGTACGATGATTTCCTGTGGGTTTTCTATATTGCATGGTTAAGGATTCCTCGCACTATCAACACAGCTGATGATCCGACTGCCTTCATATTTTCTTAGCGATCACCACTTGTCTACACGGGTTACGGCACAGTAACTTGAACCTCGCGGTGAAAGTGACACAATTTGTCGACCATAAATTTCTAATCTCAATACAGTTCAAGGGTAGATGTGGAACTCGTATTTGCTTATATATTCAGTACCCAAACTATTACATTTGTTTATGAATCAGTAAAGGTTTGAATTGTGGTCTATATGTATTTTAAAATTGGCAGGAATACCGCTTTTTAAATGTATGCGAGATGAAATTATAAATGTGTAGGTAATTTATGGGTCATGTATAACTTCAAGCAGCTTACGGCTAGGATGCCCTCACTGCGCAATGGCTGGTATGGATAATTCTTTCCGGCACGCTTCACAAGTCTCGCTAACCTTTGAATTTTACCTACTTGACCTATCAGATTCTATAGTGGATTTGTTTTAAAGTTCCAGTTGAATGAACAGTACAAACGAATAATGAATAATAAAGGTTACAGGTCATGAAAGTATTAGCGTGATTACTACTTTTCACGCTAGTTTTAGTGTTTCTCACAGATCAGTCCATTTCCTTTACATTTTGGTATTTCTGTAACTGAATCGTAGTTCTTAAGCTCATTGATGTTTGTTGCAATCGGAGCTTAATACGTGGTTACAGAAAGTTAACTAATGCACTAGCGTGTACTGTAGAGAGAATGTTAATTTTGCTTGTTTACGTAGTCGTAGCTATTATCTAAATCTTAAGATATTTCGAATCCCGCTCGTAATGCCTGTGCGTGGGCGTGCTTTGCGACATACCTAAGTCCTTAGGGGTTTAGTCAACGAGCTGTAACCGCATCCTTTCCTGAAAGCTCAACGGCTACCACGATTTTTTTATAGGTTCTGATATTTGATTGCCAGCCATAATTTATTTCCCCAAAACTCGTTGGCACGATCTTGACAATAAGTGTTCTAGCCGTTGGAAATGGGTGTCACGATAACCTGATTTATATGGGACGGGCACCGTGGCAAATGACACCGGGAGGGATATGCATATTCAGGACAAATATTCCTCGGTACAATAGATATTTATCGAAAATGGGGTGGGGGTGTTGAAGTTAATGCAAGCAAATATCTCCCTTTTAGGTTGGCGACAGTTAATGAAGCATCGTACCCCTGGCACGCAGATTATCAGGGCGAGAGCCTATACCTGTACAGTATATTACTACTGTATTTGAAGTCCGTACTTTTCCTTCCCTTTAGTTAATGTACACCATATTTTCACAATTACTAACGTGTTGATAATGGTAATAAATATTGATGAAAGTGTATTGGGTCTTGGGGAAGTGGCAGCAGATTGGTGTGGGAGGGATGGAGGTTGGTAGCGGAGGTGGTAAGGTATGTGGGCACCCGGCGTGCTCTCTCCTTGCCACAACGCCATCTTTGTACGATACACCCATTTTTTTTTAGATAATATATCATAATACAAAGGGAATAGTTTAACAGTTAAAAGATGCGCATCTTTTTTTAAAACAATTATATCAGTGGTGCAGCCTTGTCCAAATTAAATTTTGGTGGCAACGTCTCAGTACAGCAGTACGACAACCTTCAGTGCGAGGCTTGCCTTGTTGCCACTTTTTACTTGAATTGGCGTCAGTATTAATCCAACTCTGAAGGGTGCGAGTTTCGAGTGCCTTGAGATAGGAACTTTTAATTTATGGAATAATTTGCAATACACCATTGAGTTCACATGAAACAAAACACAACGGGATCGCTAGCTTAAGGCGGTTAGCACCAACGTATTTCAGAAGTAAGGTGGTGAGAGTGATGGTGCTGGAGGTAGTGGTAAAGTGCTGTGGGTGTGGTGGTGCTGTACGAATAATGGTGGTAGCTGCAGTAGCCAGCTGACCATCGCCTCGTTTACTTTACGAATACGGAGCCAATGCGCCATGTGGCCGCCACCCACCGCTTCTCTGCCCACACGTGACTTGACGTGACCTTCATATTATGGAGAAGGAGCGGCCAGTAGTTAATCCTGCAGAAGTGGACGGTCCACGTAGAAAGTATTCTACAAGAACTATTCACAGATCGGACAGACACAGTGGTAGTGGATTGTACAGGGACACTAGTAAACATAGATATCAAGGTGGAAAAAGCAGAGATCGTCATGGTAAGTTTCTCTTTGATCATCTGCTAAATTTATAGTTTCAAACATAGTTTGGATGGATATACAGTATGAGCAATAGGGGTTGGGTGTAAATGGGTCAATAGGCCCGCTGCAGTTTCCTCCATTCTTATGTTCATATCTGTACAAAGAAGGGTAGTTTTTTTATCATGCTCACGGTGGCTGTATCATGCATTCCTGCATTATTTAAAAAAAAAAAAAAAAACATTCAAACCAAACCTCTTGTCTAACCAAACTAGGGCAAATATTTACTTAAGGACGACACGGGAATCTTAGGAATATTGTCTTTGTAATCAATAAGTTAGCCAATAGACTAATGTACTTTTCTATGACGTTTCCCTCGCAAAGGGCCTCACCTAATCGGGGGGGGGGGGACCCTTCCCCGTCATAAATAAGTCGTTTACAAGGGAAACGTCTTAATATAATGTCTTAGAATTGACAAAACTACCTATAGTAAACATAAAACCAAAATTCCCATTTTGTCCGAAAGTAATTCACAAACGGAAATTTCATAAATATTGTTAGCCCTGGTTGTGTACACAGGATCACCTGAGCAACCACCACCCCAGATTTCATCTGAAGGTTAACTACCCTGACTCACATTTCACCTCATCCCCAAATTGTTTAGAAAATTACAGTTTTGGAATGATTGTTCATAACTTTTGGTGGAGGAATAAAAGTGAACTTAGACAAAGGTTGAAAAGGGCAACCAAAGAAATAATTTTTGTGAATACTGTACTGGTAATTTCATTTTCTTAAAGTTCATTGATCAAGTTCTTTCGAGTTCATTCACAAAGTGGAGGGGGATGATTATTTTGGCAGTGCAGTATAATATCTGTGGTACAGTACAGTATTGCGGAGTTGGTTATAACTGTTAAGCAGAATGCTAAATTTGTAAATACTGTATCTTGGAAGGATTCCTTTGAGATTCCCAAAAAAGACCGTGATTGACTTGCAAGAAATTTTCGGATTTGCATTTGCCAGTTTCGGCCAAAATTTCCGTTGGCTATTTTATTGATGAATTAGTTTGTAAACAATTATATACAGTATTGTATACTGTACTGTATAACTGCTAATACTTAAGCAGTAGGTCAGTGTACATTAGCGAGACAGCGGTTTAGTGACCTTTGCCATAGATTTGCCTTCTATAGCATAATATACAGTACAGTAAAAGCGAGCTAGTCTAATATAATGGAAATAAGGTAAAGTACAGTACATGGATATCTAATTAGGTGTACATGATACTTGTACACACACACAATGTATACATGCACGATACATACATGTACACCCACTAAAATTATTCGGCACCCTTACGGCGTGATACACTATAACACAGGTGTCGAATAATTTTTTTATTGGATGTTCAATACATTTTATATACATATATACATAAACGACATAGATATTGGCGTAGACAGCAACACAAGTAAATTTGCTGATGGCACTAAAATAGGGCGTGTAATTAAATCTGACGACTCCGCAAAACTACAGGAAGATCTAAAAAAAAATTGAATCGTCTGAAAAATGGCAGATGAGATTCAATGTGGACAAATGTAAAGTACTCAGTATAGGAGATGTAAACAGGGAAACCAGATGAACAATGATGTTATTGAGAAATCTGACTGCGAGAAAGATTTAGGAGTAATGATAAGTAGGAAGGTGAAGCCAAGTAAACAATGTGTATTTGCTCAAAACAAGCCTAATAAAGTAATTGGGTTCATACAAAGGAGTGTTAGTTACAAGACTAGCGAGGTCATCTTAAAATTATATCTTGCGCTTGTGAGAGACCACTTGGATTACGCAGTTCAATTCTGGTCACCGTATTACCGAATGGATATAGAATTCTTGGAAAAAATTCAGGGGAGAATGACAAGACTAATCCTGGGCATTAGGAACCTTGAGTACAGAGACAGGTTAAAGCTTCTTAATTTGCACTCCCTCGAGAGACGTAGAGTGAGGGGCAATATGATCGAGGTGTATAAATGGAAGTCAGGGCTGAACAAAGGGGACATTACAAAGGTACTCAAACTATCCAACCAGGAGCGAACTCGTAACAATGGTTTTAAATTAGACAAATTTAGATTTAGGTGCGAAATAAGTAAATATTGGTTTGGAAATCAGAGTAGTGGATGAATGGAACAAGTTACCAAATATCATCATTAACTCGAATACGCTGGATAGCTTCAAACATATGTTGGATGGATATACAGTATGAGCAATAGGGGTTGGGTGTAAATTGGACTGCCCAGTATGGTCAATAGGCCTCCTACAGTTTCCTCCATTCATATGTACTTATGTTCTTACTGTGTACTCCCTCTCTATGGAGAGTCTGGTGCTGTCACTAATAATGCTCTATCAATAATGATCTTGGAAGTGTGACTACAGGACAAATAAATCTTTTGGGTCACATTCTGACCACTTGGCTAATTCACACCCAAAATATTTACTGTACTGTATCCTCTTGAGATGTGTTGGTAATGTTGGCATGGACTAGAGCTTCAGTAGTGGTGGTGGAGGTGATGGTGTCCAGAAATATCATGGTAGCCACATCAGGCCTCCAGCTGACTCCCTGCCAAGTGTTTGCTGCCTTATAACTGCCACGTGCTTTTACCTTTCACGTATTCAAAACGTACCTGACTTTACCTGGTTGGACTTTGAAAAGATAAAGTTCGGGAATTGCCCAAAAGTGCAATATGTGTTGATTTAGTGGCAACATACCTTAAGATGTGCTGATACTGTCCTCTAAAGTTCCCCCAAACATGTTGAAATTGTTATCCAGATGTGCTTGAAAATTGTCAGTTTATTCAACTTTTCAGAAGGTACCGTTTTGGTGGACAATTCTGTGATCTTCAGTGTTGCACCCATAGTGTGGTACTGTACTGGTAGCATTAAACTTAGTCATTAAAAATATGATATAAACTTCAAATGAAGAAAAAAAATTCAAGATAATTTCAAGTGCGATCAGAACTGGAGTAAGGAAGAAAAATTGTTTGACTGACCAGGGAAGATGAAGCTTGCACTTGCCCAAATCTATTTTATTAAGATATGTCAGGCAAACAGGCAGATGGTGCAATATTTTGGCCACTGGGCATCCACTTGTAAAACTGCATTTGGCTTTGAAAAATGCTTCAGAGAGAGAGAGAAGGGAGATATGTATTAAAGGTATAGGTCTGTATGTAATTGTCTTTAAACTACTTCTCTTGTGTGAGCTTTTAATCATTGTATTGTGATAAAATTTTGCAAGAGTATATAATTATCATTCTGCAGAGAAAAACGCCAAATTCTTGTTTGTATTAAAGGTCAAGGTCACTGCTAGAGGACAAATTTAGGAATGCAAATGTGATGTACTTAGGTTACCTTAGTATATGTGTGGTTTGGCTGTAAGTGATTTTAGAAAAATAAAATGCCTTCCCCACTTAGTGTACCGTCTGTTATACAGATACAACATAGTGGAGTGTAACATGGTATAATAAAATACATTGGTTGTTGGAGTGTAACATGGTATACTATAATACATCAGTTGTAGTATTTTTATTATTATATATTTTAAAACAATCTTATTTTTTGGTGTGATGGTAGATGCTTGAGGGAGTTGCTGTTGGGGGAGGTCATGCCTTGAGCTCCCTCACTGTGTGACATAAAAGTAAAATACTGTACAGTATTGTAAAATAAACAGATACTGTATACACTTATAAAAAAACACTGCAGAACACCACAAATCATATGCACGGGGGCATTATTATGCAGTTGACACTCGTGCTGGTTACATTTTATTAAACGCTTAACAGCCAAATATTACTGCACAATGGAAATGAGGCAGCCTGGAACTTCAAAGGGTAGAAAACACAGCCTTGGTGCAAATCAAAATATTCATGGTCATGGATCAAATGTCTCAATGAGTTTCCACAGTTAGTACTGTATTTGGAGAAATACTTGACTTATTTCTTTAGATACCCCTGTTTATTGGTTGTAATGAAATCAGATAATTTACGAAGTACAGTACGTGTTTGAACTATGTTTTATTTATATTTTAACACGATTCATGTGGCATTACTTCAGTACAGACATCAAGCAAGCTTCAACCCCATGAATATGTATTATTGTGTACCACTGCATAGCACATAACTAAAGCTTTGGTAACATGGTCTTTATTTATTTATTTTATTTTATCCATTTTCAATTGATTAATATTAATCCCTTAATGACACACTTTAATTATACTGTACACTATACATTGTTTTTTATTTTGTTCAAATGTCAATTGGAAACTTTTAAAACATACTTGGCTATTGACAGTATCACAGATCTTAATGTAGGTAAATTGTGCTTTGGTTGGCTGATTTACTTAAAATTACTTCTTTCGTTCAGGCAAGCGTGGAAAGGGAGTTCCTCGTGAGGAAACTACCCCAGCGCGAGATACTGTTGTTGATAGTGTGGAGCAGCCTCAACAGCCACAGCTACCAGCACCTCCACAAAAAGCAGCAACACCTGCTGCTGTTCAACAGCCAGCTGACAAAATACCAACTCCGGTTACAGCAACCAAGGAAAAAAAGGAAAAAGAGAAAACTCCAGAACCAGTGCAGCCTGTTAAGCCACAGCCACCTCCTCCACAGAAGCCAACTTCGGCACCTCCCTCTAAAGAGGCAACTCCTCAGCCTGCACCATCTCCCACACTTCCAGAAGAGCCCAAGAGTGAACGTTCATCAAAAGACAGGGAAGTAAACAGTGTGGAGCGTGAAGTTAATAATGTGCATGATGAGAAGGAAGAAGAGAAAAAAGATGATGGCCCGCAACTTAAATACAGCTACAAGGAAGGTAAATACAGTAGAGCACAATTATGGTTTTTTTTTTTAACAATGTCCATGCATTATTTGGTACCTTTTAGTAAGAATACACAGAAGGAAGTTTTCAAATTAATTTAGTCTCCACAAGAAGGATCTAGAAAAAAGGAGTGAGGGAGACTTTTGTTGTCCAAATACACTGCATGCACTCATTTGTAGGGTGATTATACATGGTTCGTACAATGATCCCTCACTGCAGTACAGGTGCTCCTATACTTTAGAACGTTCAACTTTAAAACTTTCAGAGATACGAACATCATCACTGAAGGGGGTTACCTGCCAGAACAGGTGTTTAATGTGGATGAGACTGGATTATTTTGAAGAAAATTCCAGATAGAACAAACATTACCTAAGAGGAGAAGAGTGAGCCAGGTTATAAGGCTGTATTAAAGGGTATAGCTGTACTAAATATCCATAATCTTTCATTTCTTACAATATGTTTGGTATCTACAAGAGTAAAGTTGGACTTACATACAAGCCTCGGGAACGTAACTCGTTCGTAGTAGAGGAGCACCTGTACCGGGAAAAAATAATGAGCTGATTTTTACCACGAGGGAATAGACCTCGAGTATTGTAGGACAGGGATAAGCTTAAGAGTAAAAAAAAGTTTAAAGCAGTTTTGTACTTGTATTATTATGAGTGCTTACTTTAAATTCTTTACAGTGTGATGTAAGAATAATAGTTATTAGAAGAGATATTTTCTTTTCTCTTTGATTACCCGGCATGTAATCATTAATGCTTCTCTGGGAGTGATTTTGGTGATAAATGTTTGTGGACTGTGGTTTTGAGGTGAACATAAGTACTTAAATACATACAGGCAATAACAGGTGAACATTGGTATAATGCTTTTCTACACACACACACACGCATGCACGTATATGCACACTAATGGGAGAAGGGGGTAAGTCTACTGCCAAGCATAGACACTCACTGTGTGATGTACTTTAGCGAGGTTAGTTGCATAATGATGTACAGTAATTAGTTCTTCAGCGCCAGGCATGCTGCTGCTAAGCACAGACCAGTGTTTGTTTACTCTGGTTATGAAGGCAGCTAAGTAATGCTTGTATTACTTTTTGCACTAAAATACATTGCTAAATGTTGCCACTCAGTCCTAGGCATCAGTATTGTGTATGTCTTGGTTGTTGGCTAAGTTCAATCAATCAGAGTACCATCCTCATATCTGAGGGTTGGCGACCAGTCCTACACTCTAAAACGTTTTTGGGCTGTTTTTACCAATCGTCTATGGTTTTGCTGACCAGTGAGGTTGGGAGGTGCTAAATGGGTCTAACTTGTCTGGTGTTCTAGCCACAACCCTCGGTGCACAATTTGGCATATTTTATTGATAGTTTTGTGCCAGGTGTAGCTAGTATCTGGCTTTAGACAAGAATATTTTTAATCTCCTAGGAGGGAGTTTTCTGGTATAGAGTTTCAGGGATGTTTCATTTTGGAAGCATATCGGGTGTGCACGTGTTCTGATTTAGGGTTTATTATAGGCAGCTTTGTCATTTTTCATGCAAGTCCGAGTGACTCCTCCTCCATAGGGGCACGTTTTTAGGTCCATAACCCAGGTAATGCATCCTGAAGGGATCTCTGGGGAATTCCTCATTGTTGTCATTACATCCACCGAGTCCAAAATTTGTTTGCTGGTGTTCTCTTGTGTGGTCTTATGAGGTTTGTTTCTTATTTTTCTGATTGGACAGTGCATTCTATGTAATTTGCTGCAGGTATGTTTGCTAAACACAGATTTTTTGTTAATTGTATGGGAGTGAATTTAAGGACAGTTTTTTTTTTCAGTGCTCCTGGATAATGTTCAGTTTGAGTTTAACCAGGATGGATACAAGTGTTGGTAGTAATTTTTTGCCAGTTTTTTGTTTGAGGTTGAATTTGACCTGAGTGGTGTGGAGAGATTCTAGTTTAGATGCAACTGTCTCTTGGCTTGATATATTATTGTAATTAGTGATCTATTATATAAATAGGTAATCCTTAAATACTTATAATTTATCATTTAAAAGTAGTAAACACATTATAATTCAACTAAAATAGTTTAGCCAGCTGTGGGAGTTGTAACTTTCTGGTTAGCCATATACAGTACAGTATACAGGAGTTGACAGTAGGAATCTGGCAACTTAACTTGTATTGTACTTGTTCCAGGTCTTTCTAGGGGATGCCACTCTACTGGCTTTGGACTTTAGATATTTTCTGTGTTTAGGCTTAGTGTTCTCGTGGAATAAGAGGGGGGAGGGTGTATTTGTTAGTATGGTGACAGATACTCATTTTAAAGGATGCTGGAAGCAGAAAGTTTGGGCATTCAAAATTATTTGGGAAGGATGAAGGTGAAAGATAAGATAATTTAATATCGGTTCTGTCCAAGAGGAATTTAGATATCCTTCAGATTGTGATGGAAATTTCACATTAAAGATTGTTTCAGCTTTCAGATGAAGGTTCATTTTAGGTTTTAGCTTTTCTACATTCTTAAATTTTTAGGGAGATCAAAGAGCAATTTGTCCTCAAGTCGATGAATGAAGTTGAGTTAGGTTCAGGATGACATTTATTCAGCTGGTGAGATTGAATTTGAAGAGACTTGGTTGACCGTCTTCATCAAAAGGATTGTATTGTATTGAGTTTATTTTATTTTATTATTTTTTGGCTTTATAAGAAGTTCCTAGTTTTGTTTGAGTGATCAGTTGCTAGTTCAAGGTACAGTATGCCCGGATAATTCGCGTATTTTTATTTCGCGGATGACAAAAGATCTTTAGGACACTGTCCTAGTTGAATGGCCTGAATAGCAAGCATTACAAGTCTGTCTTGCAGAAAGGACCTGGGTGATAGCTACTTCAGATAGTTGTTACATCTTGCGATTGCTTGGCTCTGGAGAACTTATGATTAATTAATTTATGTTGATTCCTTTTATTCTTAATATAAGACTGGCATATACAGTAACTGAATTTGGTAATGTTGCTCCCATTAAGGGTGCAAGCTAAGCTTGGCATCTGATAAATGCTGTTAGCTTCTGCCTCCTTGGCTTATAGGGATTGAGCTTACAGGCATCCCTCTCTCCTCCATGTTGATTTGCTGATGCAAGAATCTGGGTCCTTGTACCTCTTGGGTCATTTAGTAACCATCCAGACTAGAGGTTTCCAAGCATTTTCCAGTGCAACCCCATTTAGTGTTGTAAAAACAAGGAAAATGTATTACATAATTGAGAAGTCAAAGTAAACAATGGCAGAAATGGGTTGCAACTCTTCTTATGCTTAGTATGTTACATGTTTAAATCCTCAATTAATTTCTATGCCTGGGGTAATAACATGGTTAAACAACCTAACATATGATTTTGTTAGTTACATCTTTGTCTTATTTCATATTCGATATGTGTACCTCATCGTTTGATTAATTTTTTATACCTGAGGGTATATGAGGTTAAGCAACATTGCATACTAATTTCTAAGTTGTAGTTTGAATTACACTTATGGTAATCAGTATTTATAAACACCATTGATGAGAAAGCTGTCTCACAGACAAAGGTGCCTCCAAATTGTACCAAAACTTCGATAAAGTAATCCACACCTTTGCAATGTCATCATAGATGTCAAGATTCACCCTTGCCTTGTTGTCAGCCTGTAATTCTGCCATTTGGAGCGCAAAATAGCCACACTGTTTTACATCTGTCTTGACGGAAAACTGTACAAAATCAAGAAAAGAATTTTGGGGAATCTTTTATTGAAATTAGCTTTCATTTTGTGTCTGCATCTGTATGAAGTTGAGAGTTAAGCGAGTTGAGAACATTTCAAAGGTTGGACTGTTGAACTTCTGTCGTGAAACGTGTCAGCAAGGCATGCTTGACCTGGACTGATCTGACCTGACACAAGGAGAGTAACTGCATTAATCCCATGACCATAATTTATGGTTCCAACTTAATGAGACAGCACCTGCAGGCCATGTCCTTCAGTTCTTGACACCTGGGCTTAAAAGAAAAGCGATTGCTGCAAGACCCAGGTGACCCCATGAGTTCTATGCAACCCCTTATGATGCAGCTTTGTTCACCCCCCCCCCCCCTTTTTTTTCTTCTTCTTTTTGCCATCATCTTCTCTGCTGGTCCAGCCAGTGGACTTGTGAGAATGTGTATTTATGCTCAGCAGTGAAGACTGGACCTTCTCTCATGATTGGAAATTTTTAGACTACGTGTTTATTGGAATTTGTTGTGAAAGGAGAATTTATTTAATTATATGTTGTTTGGGTTCCAGACACAAGTTGTGGGTTTCATCATAATTGCTCTAATGTAAATTGAAATTTCAGGATCAATCCTAATTATCTATTTAGTCTATTGAAAGGGGAAAATAAATTGGACTTGGTTCTCTCCATAAATTAGGATATACCGTACTGTAACTCACTTCAGGTTATCCTAAATTCATGAAATGAATATCATTTCATTATTAGATGTTTAATGAATAAGCATTTTATCATTACAGTGTATTCTCAATATAATGTTGATTGCAGTTTTTATTTCATGTTGACAAAAATGGTAAGTACAGATGATATTATTTTCTTAACTATTGTTTCAGACCAGTGGAGTCCAGTTAATCCAGAAGGGAAGCGTCAGTATGATAGAAGATTTCTATTGGAGTTGCAAAATAATCCGCTTTCGCTCAAAAAGCCAGAGTCACTTCCTAATCTAGAGGTGGTGAGGGATGGACCTGGACGGGTGAGTTAAAACTTACTCTGGTCAAGCATTGTGTGGGGAAACATTCTCTTATAGTTACAGTACAGTATGCCTGGATTGGGTTGTCACCACACAATAAAATTGTGTAAGGTCTTGTTAGAAAGAAAATGAACGAGTGTCTGGTAGTATGTGGGAGAAAAATGGGAACTTGTTTCTGTGTGTGTGGGAATACCTGTGCCTTTGGTTTGCTAGAACTCTTGTTTTTTCCAAAGCACAATATGACCTGCTACCTAACACAAATATCAATGGTGTAGGCTGATCCAACCAAGATCTAGAACTAAGCATTGCAGAAACTAAAGAATCCCTTATAGAAAATAAATACCTGTACACGAGAAACTCTGTAGTGGCATCTATCCATCTGTTCCATGTTATCATACATGGTGATATCATATTGTTTATGGGTTTCACTTCTTATGTCTCCAGTAAACATGTTTATTGTGCAACTGAAACTTGTATTGCATCTTTACATTGTGATCGGAGATGCAGTGAATATAGGTACACGATTCCCAGTAGTAAACTTTGTTTAGTATTACACATACATGCAGTTTAATTTTTATATTTTTTTGTGCATGTGTGCAAGTTGCTTTATACAGTATGTAAAGTTGTCATTTATTTATTTGTTTTCACTCCAGCATAAAGGTTTTGATCCCCGTGGCCTTGCGACTCATGTTGGGGGTGGTCCAGACTTCACTCCAGATTATGTTAAATCTGCAATGGGAAATAAGGTAGTATTATTTTCTGGTTGAATCTTCATTAGTTCAATTATATTGAGTTGTAATAGAGATTACTGAATGATAGTCTTTGTTTTGAGTGATTGGGACATATTTAACTTTAAAATGAGTTGTTATAGGAGCATTTATATTTACAGCAACCAAGAATGGTTGGGCGCAATAGTCAGCAGCGCCGTGAAACAGGTGGTGGTCCGGTGAACAGGGGTGGTGGTGGTGGCCGTAGTGGTCAGGCAAAAATAATAGTTATTCCCTCGACTGGACGAGAATCAAAACTTAAGACTACGGAAAATGCCTGGAAACCATCAGTGAAGGAAAGCAAAACTACAGAAGATACAAAGACAGATGAGGTATGTTTAGTTACTTTTTATTTGATGGGAATATCACCAATTCCTTCCCCATTATGCTTATGCCACACTATCCTCCTCCATATTGGAATTCTATTTCTGGTGCCCCAGCTGCAGAAGAATTACTGAAGCAGTCACCATCTACTTGTCCATCTTCAAATGTTTCTGACTTTGTAATGTAATAATTTTTCTTGCATCCTTTCCCATTTGCATTAAATATGATTTTTTGACAATACATACATGCCACTGCATTATTGTTTCCTACATCTGTCTTCATTGTAACCATGAAGACATTTAATTGTCTGTGATGTAAAGTATCCTTCATTCATGTTGTTGCTATTATTTTAATTCTTTCTAGGTGGTGAAAGTAATGAGAGGTATCCTTAACAAACTTACACCAGAGAAGTTCGCAAGACTAGTTGACACAGTGAAGACGCTGCCCATCAACACTACAGAAAGACTTTCTGCTGTTATTGACCTCATTTTTGAAAAGGTATTTTCTTAAAGATCTTTCTTTTATTTCTGTCTCAGGATGCTATTGGTATTAGATATGAGAAAAAGTGTCTTAGATCTTGAGAAATATGGATGAAAGAGTGATATATCTGTCCTATGATTTTATTGAGCTGAGAAATGTTATAGAGGAATAGTTTGAGTTAGGAAGAAGAAAATGACCAGTTAGAAATTAGATGATGAGGTTTAAAGAATACACACTGTATGCCAGAGAAATAATGATAATGTCTACAGTACAGTATATGGGAGAAAATTTTGAACATGTGGAAATGATAGGAAAGTTATTTGATTTTGGCTAAATAAGTTAAGGATTATTTTTTTTGTTTTTTTTTTCATAATTCTGTTCTGCTTTTATAAAATTGAAATCATCTGTCATTATTTATTGAAAGTGATCCTTATTTTTTCTTTTAACCTTTCAGGCTGTAGATGAACAAGGGTTCTCCTCTACTTATGCAGAGATGTGTCAGGTTCTCTCCTTAATGTCCGTACGAGGAAATGGCATGGAAACTGGAAACCCTGGCAAATCCGAGGTTAAGTTCAGGAACCTCATCATAAACAAGTGTCAAAAGGAATTTGAAAAGGATAACACAGATGAATTTAAGGCTGAAAAGCGTGTGGAGATTGAAATGTTAGCTGATGTGACCGTAAGGAAAATCTGAATTTGTTTTTACCGTATAGTAGTTCTTTCTTGTGTTATGAAGGTTAACATCCTTGGATTGCTCAGCACTTACCATAGAATAGACTTATATTAATTTTGACCTTAAAATAAGGCTACAGTGTTCTAATATGAGTAAAGTCTGTACTTGGATATCATCCTGTAATATGCAAGTATCTCATGTGGGGTTGGTATGCTCTTCGACACTTTGTAGGTGGGGGAACAACGCAAGTATAGCTCGCCCACCCAGCCTTTTTTTAAATAAATCTGACCAATATCATGGGCATTTTGAAGCCATGTGCACTTGGTATTAAGAAATATTCCAAGGTCAATAGTAATTACTTTTTACTAATCAAAAACACCTGAGTACAATATACTGTATGTACTTCATTAAAGAAAAAGTATTGGAATTTTCTGAGGGGAGGGTCTGGAACCCCACCTCCCTGTAAAAGTAATCTTAATATTGTATTAGCATGGACAGAAACAGTTTATCATGTCCACCATAAGATATTTTCAGTCTTTTCCCCATTTGTGAAACAAATTAGCATAATTTTTTAAATAAAATTTTGTTTCTTGGCATTTAACAGAAGATGAGTGACAATTGACCCACTGCCACATAACGGCTAATCCATCAAACAAACTGTGCCGAACTGGGCCCCTAAACTAACACAAGTTAAAATGTTTATATTGTCGACAATGCTGTACATGTATATACTTATTTCACTTACATTTTTGCAATTACTCACTCCTAGGTGATGAAATGGTAATGGATTGTGTCTGAAGATTATTCTTTTAATAAATATTGTTTTACTCACCATAAACAGGCCACAACTACCTGAACATTAAATAGAATTTCTCAATCAATTCGCGAGCCGCACAAAGACGTGGTTTGGGCCGCAGGCCGTGGGTTACCCATGCTTGATCTAAAGGGTGTTCTTCATGTGTGTTTGTCAATTTTTAGGGGGTATTCCAGTTCAGGACTGTGACTGAAGCTTAAGGCTCTTGCCAACAAGAGAAATTCAGAATCAATCCAGCTCCTGCCCACCTCCCATGGATGTCCCTGGAGAGAGGGGATTGTTACTGCAAATCTGGTTGAAGGTGCAATCTGTGCCATCAGTGACGTTGCAGACTGTGCTTTGGAAAACATGAGCTGTGCACCATGGATTGTGACATTCCCATGTCTTTGGGCAAACAGTGACCTGTAATCTCTCATTTTGAGCAAAGGTTGTCATTAGGTAGTCAATATCCATGGATGAAGGATTTATTGGGGAAATATTGTAAGCTTACGTATTCATGTACTGTATATAAGTTGCACTACCAAACTTCATAATTGGTTACATTTTTAGAAACAAAACCTCCATTTTCATGACTATTGATAGTGCATTTCTGTTAATCACCCACCCCTTTTATTAATTAAATTATATATTTTTTGCAGCCTGAAAAGAAGTTAGAACTGCTAGCCAAATTTGATTATGAAGAGACAAAAATGAGAAAACGATCTGTAGGTAATATCAGATTTATTGGTGAGCTTTACAAGTTACGTATGCTGACATCTCCAATTATGATGCGCATTATTGGCACTCTATTAGAAAAAGGAGATGAGGAATCTTTAGAGTGCCTCTGTAAATTACTTACTACCATTGGTAAGATCCTTGAAAGTCAGTGTGCTCAGCAACTAAAGGCAATGGTGAGTTAGCCTGAATAGTTTTGTATTTGTGATATTTTTTGTGAAATCTCTGTAAATTTGAAATAATTACTTAACCCTTAAGCCCCGGGTTAGGGTGCTGCTGGCAGTACACCCTCCTGCAGGGTTAAATCGTGAAAAAAATCAACTTTTCCAAAGTTAATAAAAAAAAATGGCGGGAAAATGGGCGGACGTTCTGGAACGTCACCCTGGGCCTAAGGGTCAAGAAAAACGAATTTTTAAAGCTTAAATTAAGATATGCTGTTATTTTCATGCTATTTTTGTGAAACAACTTACTATAAAATGTTAATGAAAAAAGTAGGCCTACTCCTTGGAGTATGGACTAAAATTTCAGGTAATGTATTTACCTATGTTTATCTTTTGTTAAAGTCTGAGTTGGACAAGCACTTCAAACACATGGACAGGGTTGTCAATGAACGTCAGACAAACAGCCGGGTGCGATTTCTAATGATGGATGTCATTGATCTTCGCCAAAATAATTGGATTCCAAGAAGAGAAGACAGTAAGCCAAAGACCAAGGCTCAGGTTCAAGAGGTATGTGATGCACTTTAATCTTCCTTCTTATTATAGCCCAGTTTGTCTTTGCCAGTATTAAAAGAAAATGCAGAATTTCTTATGGCTGAATTTGTACTGCATATTAATTTTTAGTATAGCACTTACTGTTAAGCTCAATATAGACTTTCAAATATGCTTTAAATTTTCTGTTGGGGTCCCATGTCAAGATCCAGGAACCTTCCATTGACCACCCTGTATATCCACTTACAGGTATCAGTATATAGGTTTCTTTTTCTTTCCTTTTTTTTTAACTGGCAATATTTCATTGAATGTACAGTATTGCACAATATATCGTAAGAGGTGAGTAGTGTCTGTAGGGATCTATTGTCTGCATTGTTGGTGTTATTCTTGTCACCCTGAGCAAGCCATTTATAGCTGTCTGTTTTTTCAGTGTATCCTACCACCATCTATGCCTTGTTAGTTAACTATTTTACTTTAATTCACAAAGTCGGGATCTTTTAACTACAGACAACAAGGCTAGAGGTTGATACCAAAGGCCTCAGGGACCCAACTTGAAACAAGGTTTTAAAACTAAATAGATTACCAGTTTATCCATAACCTTCCTAGTACATCCTGAAGGATATCCTCGTAGTAGGGTACTGTATAAGGGAAGAGAAGTTTTGTTATGAGCATAACAAATGAATTCTTTCAATTATTGACTTCTAGTTACAAAATGCTTAAACCTGAACAACTGTCTCAGGTCACAGTAATCTGTACACAAGGAAGCTCTGGTTTAATGCTAATCTTAGACAGGTTAGTGTACCTCTGTAGATTACCAAGTTTGGGATGGCTGATGTTGAAGTTCAGAGGACCGATGATTCAATTCTACCCTCGGTGTCTGAAACCCTTAATGGTGTAATATATCATTGATTGCTATGAACTTCTTATCTTTGAAGTATGGTTAGCTTCTTTTTGTGGGAGATTTAATAGGGTGAGTGTATAAATCACTGCATAGTATAGTACAGGACAAACATGCATTACCTTATTGAGGTCAAGGACTCAAACCTTTATAGGCTGTGATGGTTGGCTTGTTAATTTTTTCTCCCATTTATTCGGGTCACATTTGTTTTCTCTCCAAAATCGTTTACTTCATGTATTAACTTTACAGGAATTCAAGAGGGAAGAAATTGAGCAACAGATCGCTTTGGCATCTAATACTAATAGAAGAGATGACCGGGATCGTGACCGGGACCGCAGACGTAGTCGGGATAATAGAGGCCCACAGATGTCTGACGATGGTTGGAACACAGTTGCCTCAACCAAGGGAAGAACTTCTTTCGATTCTTCACGTCTAAAGAACACATTTAGTAGGGTGAGTTAGCAATTGTTTGTGTGTTATGAATATGCATTTTTTTGTATTATATTAATGCAGTTTCTCTTTTTTTTGGTGTTTTTCTTACCATGCGTGTCTGCTTAGCTTATATGGTTCAGTAATGTTTTTCTGATCAAAAGATAGTTAGGATGACCGCTGTACAAAGTTCAGCTTCTTTAATCTTTATACTGTATTTTGATTGTTTCCATAATACAGTACATTTTATTTTGTCCCTTTGGTCTTTAGTGACAAGGTATTTTATCTGCAATTTTCTTTTCTGTGATTTATTACTCATTAGGTAACTTTATATCAGATTCCTTAGTTTTGTAATGTGGTCCACTCGTTTAATGGTTAATAGGTCATTGATGAGTGACCCGAGACATCACCACCATTAGAAACTTGCCATTGCCCATCTATTTTCAATTGGGGCAATTCATTCCCAGGCTTATTTTCAGAGGGTGGCTCCTTCTACATGTGTAAAGATTTGGTTTGTCATTACCAGTTAATTTTCTATTATATTTTAACCACTGTACCATCTTTGTTTCCATCAGCCTGGTGCTGCAGAATCAAAGGAAGTAACATTAAGAGGTACCGGTTTTGGAAATTGGGCACGTGGCAGCTTAGGTGGAGGCTTGAAGGACCATGATGAAGGAAAGCAACAAGAGAGCAACCGTTTCAATGTATTAATGGACAGTATGGGAGGCAACGCCATACCGGGAGATAACAGAAGAGGAACACCTTCAATGGGGTAAGTTTGTGGTTTTGATAGATAGTACAGTACAGGTATTTGATGTAGGCATGGGCAACTATTCCTCAGTCATGGGCTGCATTACGATTTAGGTATCTTTCTGAGGGCCTACCCACCAAAATTTATATCCTACCAAACCCAAAAGTAATGTTAATATTGTATTAGCACAGACAGTGAAGCAGTTTATCGTCACATCCACCTTAAGATATTTTTAGTTTATAATGTCTTGTTCCCATTTGTGAAACAAATATGTTTGTTTCTTGGCATTTAACAGAAGATCAGTGAAGCAGTCTGTGAATGTTGATTTTTTCCTACAGTTAAAGCATTTTTCTTACATACGACACACCCACCAGAATAATGCGAATGTTAATCTTGGCATATGAAGAACTACAATGAAGCGCCCTATAGGCACACCTCTCCAAATTTGTGGTCCACTCTTCGATTGTGTGGTAATTAGTGGTCGTATTGAGTGTTTGAAGAATGTAATTACATTTCAATGCTAATTACTCGCCAACTATGGGTTTTCGAGGTGCGATTTGGGTGTTTTTGTGTTACTCTGGAGGTACTTAATTAGTTAAACCTTGTGTAACCACCACCAGTGACCCCACTTGGACTTGACCCAACCTTAGTTAATTCCCAAGTGACCCACTGCCACATAGCAGCTAATCCATCAAACAGCCCATGCAGAGCTTGACCCCTAAACTCTCACTTGTTAGAATGTATATATTGTTGTTTATATATACTTATTTCTTTGTTTTTGTAGCTACTTGCACTTAGGTGGTGAAACCGTAATGAATTGTGTGTGAAGATTATTCTTTTAATAATTATTGCTTTACTCACCGTAAACTGGCTGCATCTACCTGAACCACGGGACACATTAAATAGAATTTCTCAATCACTCCACAGGCCGAACAAACACAAGGTCTTGGCCACGGGTGGCCCATGCCTGTTATAGAGCCGTATAAGAAACAGTAATTATCAATGGTAGTGATATCCTAAATGCTTCTTTCTTTTTTTCAGTGGAAACCGTCTTCCTCCTGGTGGTGCCCCTGCCCGGCAAGGTGGGTTTGGCAGTAAGAGTATGCCACCTCCCTCCAATGACAAAGAGAGTGCAATTTCAGCTGTCAAGAAATTCGTTGGACAAGGTAATTATTTGTGTTGTGTAAGATTCAGGCAGTGAATATTTAGTTAATGTAAAAGCAATTTTGAGATTTGTACAATATTGAGATACTCTACATCATCTCATTAGACAAAGTTTGGCCTCCAGCATGTTGATTCTTACATTTGCACAACATGTGAAGACTAGTATTTTTTTTTTTAGGTTGAAGGTTAGAGAGTAATTTGATTGCAGGGGGTCCCATTCTTACGAACGGGGTTAAACTTAAAATTCTATTTCTTCTTTTTCCTTAAATTAAGTTATTTTAAATGTATATAAGGACTTATGCTATGATATATTGGGATTTTAAACATGTTCTGTAACAGTGGTATGCACATAACATGTGTTCTGATTAAGGGCTTCCTCAGGAACGGACCTTGTTCATAAACCGGGGACCCCCTGTACATCTTCAAACGTAAAATTTTTTAATACAGTACTTGATATATATATATAAGTAAGAATTTAAATAATAAATTCATTCCTCCAGATCGCAGCAAATCTACTAGTCGTCCAGAATCCAGAGACAGTTCTGTACCTCGTGAAACTGGTGATGCCTTGAGAGGATATCAATCAATTGATGAAATAACGGCAGAAAAGTTTGCGAATGCCATTATTGAAGAATACACCCATAATGCTGATCCTGGGGTTAGAAGTGAAACTAATAGTATTTGTAGCTTTTTAAGGAAAGAGTATGTTGAAATTCGGGCAGGTATATTTATACCATCTTTTTCTATATCTTCACTTCATAGTAGATTGAAAACTGAGATTTTGTCCTCTGCTCAGTGTGACAAAGTTAAGCCCTGCATGGAAAACTGTAGCAAATGACTGAAATTCAGGAGCATTAAATTTTTTTTAATGAATGTATGTATTATATAATTTATTTAAGCGTCATTCAGTGATTATATATTCTTGTTTCGTGTGTGTGACAAGATTTATGTACACAAACAATAGAGGCCTCTTTCTTCTATCTTCTTTCTCCCTTTCCCCTTCTTTCCTTTCCTGCTCCTCCCCTCCCTTTTCTCCCTTTCTCCTCTTCTCCCTTTCCTCTGCCTGCCCCTCCCCCTTCTCTTTGGAAAACTGAATGGATGAGAATACAAGAAGGTAGCAAGCTTAAGAGAGGGCATGATGGGTAAGACCGCAGGACTTCAGATTTTGGAGTGAGAAGAAATCCAAGAAATAGTTTGACTGGATGCATAAATAATTAAGGGAGGTCAGAGGGGTATTGTATAAGAAACACTTGTTGAACTGGTACATGTAAGCATTAGAATGAATGAGCATGACGACTCGGTATTTCCTGAATTAATTGGAGAAATACCTTGTGCTTACATTTTGTGACAGTCGGGGATATGAGAAGTGTGAGTGTAGTAGGGCTGTTTATTGCTCGCCCCCTCCCCCCCCCCCCCCCCTTTTTATACTCCACATCGTTAGTACAGTACCATGCACTCTTCGTATCCTCCCTTGGTTTTTCCTTTAGATGTTTTTTTTTTTACACTACATCTATAGAGGTGATGAAAAGTCATTAAGAAGTCTCAGATGACAGGCAGTCATGCATCTTAACGATTAATAAGTCATATATTATTTGGTATCCTTTATTATTATTTTTACCCTTAATTAAAGGTGAATTGCTGATTTTTTTTATTATAGAATTCTCCTCAAAATGTTTGTTTTTGAGTGCCCTGAGCATTTGGCATACATCAGCAGTACCAATGTTGAACTTCTGAACAGTATACTGTATTGGTAAAAAATACAAGGTTTTTAGATTTGTTTGGAGTGTATCATGGTAATATCTTGCAAGGGAGTGGAAGTGACGGTAACAAAATTGAATCGGCTACTTCTGTAGGAGTAAGAAAGTGCTAGTAAAATTAATGTTTCGTATTTCACATAATTAAGGATAGGGGTAATGATTAAGTTGATAAATTGTTTTGCTTAACAACCAATATATTCTTACAGGAGGCAAAGCTGTGTATAAGGGAGAAGTTTGCACCAAACACTATAAAATATTTCGTGCAGAGTACGTTTGAATGGGTTTTAGACCGTGATGCCAAGAAAAGAAGAATGGTCGGTCAGTTATACCATGACCTTATTGTAGAAAGTCTTCTCTCAGTGGATCAGTTAATTGAAGGGTAAGTGTTTGTATATACAGTGCAGTACATCTAAATTATATTTTTCAGCATATTTCCTCTTAGCAAGATTGTAAAAAATTTGCAAATATAACCTTCCCTCCCTCCCTCCCTCTTTTGTATTTATGAAATATGTGTCATGCTATGGTACTTCCCACAACAAGACCTCAAGGTATTTCATGGACACTGCAGCTTCCTCATTGTGGTTTGACCTTCACCCCATTCCATCTCTTTGGTTTCCCCTTTTCATTTTACCATCTACCTCTGAGTTATAGTGTTTCTCAGGTCACATACCAAAGGAAAGTTTTGTCCCTCTAGATGAGGGAATCCTAACAAATCAATGATGATGGCAGAAAGTTTGACAAGAGAGGAAAGAGGCAGTTTTAATATTCATTTACAGAAACCCAGATTAACAACACCCAAGCATATGGTTATCAAATAATTTCTTTTTGAACTTATTAGGATATGGCATCTGGATTTATCGACATTGATACTAAACTGACTCCTCCCTCAAGTTTTAATTTTTCCATCCTCATTGCATTGTCAATTCTTCACGTGGAAAATAAATATTAATTTTCCTATGATGTGTGACCTATGAGACATCCGGTACACTGTCTTTGTTGCCAATTTTTCACTTCTCATTTCCTCACTGTATCTATACCACCTAAGCAGACTCTGATCTGTACTGTGGTCACCACTTGTCTCTTCCACAGCCTTATCAGTGTGTTTCTCACTGCACTCTTTCTTTTTAAATCCAGAGTCTTATGCTTCACATTCACATAATGTCTGTTCATCAGTACCCTTGTACATACTCATCTTTACCTCTCTTGGTAAGATTCTCCATACATATCTCATTCCAATTATTACTCCTTTTTAATACACTGTTGTTCAATTAATCACATGTTGTTCCTTTATTGGCACACTGCTTCCTTCATTAAAATAATAATTAGCCCTTCCCTATTTATTTTCACTCATAACTTTTCCTCGTATACATACTGAACTTGCAAACACATTCGCAAACAATTGTAAAATTTCTTTCAAACGGCAGTTGACACGCCTCCCATTTTTGCGACTTTAAAATTATTGTTGAAATTTGGACTTCTTTCATCTCTTGTATTGCCCTGTCAGTGTAAAGAACAAACTTGAATACATTTTACTCCATATAAAACCTCTGGAGAGCATTTAACTTTTACCACTTATGGTTTAATTACTTCCAGCATTATTTTCTCGCCAGAAATGTCTTTATACTATGCCAGTTAGTGGTGTAGATATGTTTTGTAGTGTCTGATTACTTAACCTGCATTTAAACACTGTTTTTCCTGTAAAGTGGAACACGAGACTTTTTCCTCCTCCCCTCACCCTCTCTGTCTTTTTCTTTTTCATTCTCTCATCCCCTCCTTTCCTTCTCCCCTCCTTTCCTTCTCCCCTCTTCTTTTACCTCTCCCATCTTTTTCCCTTTGTTCCTCCCCTCTCCTTTTTCTAGCTCCCCCTTATTCCCTCCTCTTTTCTCCTCCCCCTCCCCTTATTCCCCCTTGTTCCCCCCCCCCCCCCCCCCCACTATTTCTTTATCTAGTTTTAAGGATATTGTTGAAAAAATGGCAACTTTCCCATAATGTGTGGAATAGTCATCATATAAAATACTAATGTTATTCAAACTTTTTATTTCAGTTCTCAGAGTGCACTAAGAATGACAGAGGAATATGAGATTGACATTCCTCAAGTGTATGACTATCTAGGAGAAATATTTGGTAAGTATCTGGTTATTTTTGTGAATATAATTTTAAGTCATTAGTTTCTTGTTCATTTTAGAATTTTTACTTTATATTTTCCACGAATCTTCCCCAACCTAATGGAAAAGGTGCATTTCCTTTGCTCTATTTTTCCTGTACTTGTTTTGACCTTGGGTGGTGGCCTTTCACCAGCTGGCTCTCCAATCTAAATCTTGCCTAGACCAATCAATGATGCATAGATTTTTCTTTTAATTTTTTCATGTACTGATAAAATTGTGCAAATTTTCTCCCAATTTTATGAAATTACAAAGATACTAAGTAATAAAATAGCTGTATAAATGGTAAGGGATAGCTGAAAATGATGGTAGAAAGATATCTTACAGCCTGTGTGAGCGTTAAGGGTCTAGGCAGACATCTCGCTTCTAACAGTCCACATAGTGACGCAAATAGTGTCATTGGTCGGTTAAAGGATTGAGGAATCCATCAGAGGATAGCTACATATTAGTGACACCAACTGTGTAACCTTGTTTCTGTGAAATCTTGTAAAACATTACCACTCCTGCACTGGTAGACCTGTAAGGTTGTACAGTATTACTTCTTTAGACCAAAATAAAACGGATGCCAAAAAAACTCGTCTAACACCGAATTTTATTCGGTGTATATGAAAGTTTATATTTTCAGTCCAGATAATACATGTACAGGGTATACTGAATTTTTTTGATTATATGAAATATAGTTTGGTAACAGATTTTATTAAACACTAAATATCAAACCTAATAAAAAATACAGTAATGCTTAGATAGTGCACAAAGAATAGTTATATAATACATAAGCAGCTCCTTCCCTTCTCATAATCCTCCTGTGAATGAAGCAAATACTGTACAGCAGCTTCGAGACAGGCATGGGCGCTGGCTGGTCAGTTGCTCGCACTATGTAAACGAAGCCCCTGGGAATTTATTTTATTTATTTATTTATTTTCCAGGCACCAAATGAACCTATGAATATATATCACTGGCTTTTTAGTTGGTCACAATATCCTGTACAATTCCTCCCCGACTTATGACGGGGTTAGGGACCCAAATCCAGATAGTAAGTCAAAAATGCTTGAATAATACATAGAAAATCTAAAAGGGTGTCTCTTTTTCTTCTCAGCACCACAAAACCCACTTTTAAGCTTGCCAGCCATTTTAAAGTGAATTACAAACGAAAATTTTGTCAGCACACAGTGCGATCACTGACGTTGGGACTCGAAAATATGTAATTTGACAATTTTGGTACGACTTAGGCCGTCGTAGGTCGGGGAGGAGCTGTATTTGTATTTAATGTAGTGTATAGGATATTTTTCCAGCTTCCTTCCTCTTGATTCACTTCATGTGTCACTTGTATTTTCAACGATTCAAGAGGTATGGTTATTAACTTCTTATTTAGTGATGAAGAATTTGGTGGTGAGAGGAAAGCAGTATTGGAGATGGAGAAGTGGTGAGGGTTACCCCAAGTTAAGGGCAGGCAGCAAGGGGGAAGTAGAGGAGGGAGAATGTTGGTGAGGAGTGATTGGAGAGACTACTTTAGTTGTGGGTGAAGAGTTCAGGTTATGACGCATTTGATTGTCACAGTACAGTACTCATAATTCCAGTACTGAACGCGAGTGACACTCTTAACACAGCATGTTATGGGGAGAATTATACACAAACGTAGGGACGCATACAAAAATTATTGTTAAGCGACACACCAGGACACTTGCTACAAATACAGAAATTATATCTGCCAACATCATAGTGGGGAGGAGAGGAAGAGGCTGTATGGCTATGAGGTTCTACTGTCTACTCAAGGCCCAGCATTTAGTCTTTCTGAACAAGCTAGAAATGCTTACTTTGATAAAATAACATTTTGTAGCATGTTGAACAAAGGCATTGTGGGAACGATATTTCAAAGAAACTTGTACAGTGCTGGCCGCCATTGTGCTATATAAATGAATTTTATTAATTATGAATTATGTGTTCTTGTTAATTATCGTTTCTCTGTTCTTTATATTCATAACTGTAATTTATCAAATATCTTGATTCTTTGTCTAACTTATTCATTTGTATTTAATATATAATATTCTTCCAGCTTCATTTCTCTTGATTAGCTTCATCTTAGTTTACTGTGGAGGTGAGTGAGTGTAGGCCGAGCAGCTGGTGGAAAAGAGGGGGGGGAGGGGGAGGGTGTTACCTCATGTAGGATCATTTGAGTGCCCCTCACTGCCTTACCCCATGCTATCTTGTAAAATTGGCAGAACAAGAATAGAATCATGTCGAGACATGCAAAGAAATAATGAATAAGGGAAGAAGTGGGAGAATCGGCAATGGCTTTTATAAGACACGTAGTTCAGACTGGCGTGCTTAACAGCAAAGGCAGTGAGTTAAGAGAAGGGAGCTACCCAGCAAGTGACACAACCTGGTCATGAGAAGACACAGGGGAGTAATATGGGGGAAGCCCAATAATTTCACTTAACACCGTAATAGTTGTAGGCATGCTTTAGTCTTGTATGCCTGTTATATCAACAGTAATTTTTTTTTTTTGTAATGTTTAAACTATTTACTTGAATGGGTCTGAGTACATTCATGGTACTCCTTTCCAATTATTTAGTCATTTTTGAGGGTGTTTGAAACAGGATATTGAAATTTTCGGTTGACTAGCCACAAAGAAATTATCAGGTTACAGTTTTACAATGCAGTACTGTATTTCAGACCTAATCCAACTTTTAGAGTGCATAACACATCTCTTAGTAAAAGGTTTAAGTTAACATTGTTATTTACATTCTTTGAAGAAAAAATGCTCTAGTTCAAAATTTTCAGATACACGTGATCCGACTTGATGCAAATGTCATCATACCATAAATGCCAAACAAATACGAGAACATTAAAGTAATAAGGTGATTTAAATTTGAAAATCTCTACAAAATTGTGGTCTTTGTCTTGGTAACTAATTACAAACCCATAGAGGAGAATGTTTCGAGTCTTAGTTTACATAGTCAAAATGAACAGACCAGAGAGAGAACAGTGTTATCCTTGTCTATCATAGGTATTTTTTTAATGTAACTATTCCTACTAAAGCTAAAACATTGTCTACACACAAACTCTGGTACTGATGCAGAGATGTTTTTATGAGACATCTAATGAAAATGTTACAACACAAGGTACAGTGCTTATTATTAATATACAGATTTTGTAACAGGTCAAGGTCACTAAAACTCTGTCACAGGAGATATCTTTTTAACACTTAACATAAAGATGTTTTACCACTATACCATGTGAAGAGCACTAGATTTCAAATATTAGAAATGTCACTACTGGAGGTTATTCAAACTCTTCTCCAAAAGCATTACTTCTTTGTTCATATATAGTACAGTAGATGCTTTCCTAATGATTAAGATCAATATTTGTTGCAGAATAGAATACAAGGCAATAAATTTAGGTGAATTGTCAAAAAAGAAAATCTTACCTCTCAAACATTTTTCTTTACAGCTCCCTGCCTGATTGACAATGCAGTCTCTCTAAAAAGACTTATAGAGTTATCCAGTTTTTCAAAAAAGAAGGCAAATATATTTGCTAGTATTTTAGCAAAGGCTGCAATGATTATGGTAAGTAACATCAAATTTTAATTTTGTATTTCAAATTTAGTGCAACTAACTATTGAGAATTTTTTTATTTGTGATGTTGATTTCTTGATTTTGATATTACAGAGTCCTAATAAGGTTGCTGATGTTTGGAATTCCTCTGGTCTTAGTTGGTCTTCTATAATTCCCCCTGGTGCCAATGTTGAAGACTTCCTCGCAAAATTCGTAAGTAAACAGTATACAGTATTTAGTTTTGGTTTTCATATATTTTGTTAGATACAGATTAGCATTAGCCTTAAAAGAACATATAGTTGTATACTGTAGTTAGAAATGGAGAGGCAGGCAAGTATGCACAAGAAATGTGGGTAAATTAATTTCTCTAGAAAGGAAAAATGTCTGGATGTTAACTACTATGAGATCATACAAGGAGTGAATAAGATACAGTATACTGAAAATAAGTAATATACCCTGTAATGGCAGAATTGACTCTAACAATAAAACCTTTACTTTAACAGTATTTTAATATATTTAATGACCCATGTGAACTGTAAGTGTTACAAAAAGAAAATGGACTTATATTTAAAAAACAAATGGCCATTAGCATTAGGCACACACTGTGTGAGTATTAGTGACATTTTTGGGGTGTTGAAATCATGCTAAAAGAAAAAAAAAATAGAATTGGGTGATTATGAAAATACAGTTAATATTAAATAACTAATTCATATCTATGACATTAATTTCATTTATCAAAAATGTTAGAAAATGTCATAAACATTAGCATGGGAATCTCAACCTGGTCATTTTCTAGTCTTGCAGACCTGATATACGGGGGGGGGCAAGTTCGCGGATTTTTTTTTTTTTTTCGTGGTCCTTTATTATTCGTGGATGACACCCTGGATGTACCCAAGAATGTCTGTGGGTACTTTTGAAGTTGCCGGCATTTTCGCGGCTGGGACAGGAAGCCATTCGTTCTAGAGACAGTAATTTCTTTCACCTGTATTGCAATTATGTGTGTGTGTAGTTACACATACAAATAAATAATAATTGGAAAATCCTCTTACAAATTTTCAGAAACAAATTTACTTAAAATGTAACGTTCTACCCTCAAGTCTGTGCTTTATTAATAGAGCATGGACTTGAGGGTAGACTCACATTTCTAATAAATTTGTTTGTTTATTTGTGAGTATTTTCCCATTATTATTTATTTGTGGTGTGTGTGCGCACACACACACACACACATATATATATATATATATATATATATATATATATATATATATATATATATATATATATATATATATACTGTATATATATATATCTTGATAAAATCACACGGGAAAATGGAAACAACGGAGTACCTTAGCTTTCGTCTTTATTCAAGACATCTTCAGTTGCCTCTGATGATGTCTTGAATAAAGACGAAAGCTAAGGTACTCCGTTGTTTCCATTTTCCCGTGTGATTTTATCAAGATTTATCTTATCCACGTTTTCATTGTGGATTTTCATAATATATATATATATATATATATATATATATATATATATATATATATATATATATATATATACCCGTGCATAGCACGAGTTCTTAAGACCAAATTTTTGGGCAAAAAGTTGGGGGTCGACCTCTATACGGGTAATAGTTTCGTTAGGTTGAAAAATATTTACCAGTAACTACCAGTAAACAAGGGAAACGACGCACCAACGCACCACCCGCTGTGAGTGTCGGTACAGTTGCCAGGGCAGATCTCTAGCGTCATCATAGCAAGCCCAAAGTAGCCAAATGCATGGTATGGTATGCACAGGAGTATGTAAAACATAAAGTATTCATTTTTAAAAGTTTATTTATAGATACATAAATTTTTGTTAATTTAATTTGAAACATCAATATGATGTGAGTCAGGTCATCTACACACAGTTGCCAGTTTCAAAATTTTCCTTTTAAAATTTTAAGTTACCGAGTATTTCTTTTCCCAAATCGTTTTACAATACTGTAGGTATAACAGTATACTATTGTGCAAACCCCACAGAAAAAAAATTAACAAATGGAGACACCAAAAATGTAAAAAAAAAAAAATGCTGTCTGACTTGCAACACTGTTGGTAGGGTCAGGTGGTTCTAAAGGTACCTGCCAGGACCCGGTAATCAAATTTATAACAATATCTAACCTCAATTACTGTAGTTTATCTGATGTAGGCAATATGAAGTAAAAAATACCAGTTAAAGTGAGAAATTGGAAGAGAATAAACAAGAAAGATGTTGGGCTATTTTTGGTAGGGCTGAGGGAGAGAGTACCAGCTGTTTGGTCTTTTTTGGCGGGAGAGTCACGCAAATATCCGTACTAGTATTTGTTTGGTGTCTTCTGTATTTTTAAAAATGAATACTTGTAAATTAAAAGTACCGTAACATTGTATTATATAAAAACTTGTCATATTTCTGGAAAATAAGAAGCAAGAAAATAAGAATACACCGGTAAACACAATTTCAACGTACGCTAAAATTAAAAGCTGCTTAAGAAGGGCCGATGCAAACACAAAGCCTCCACGACCAGGGCTCTGCCGTATCAGCTAGACGGTACACGTGTATTTCGAATCGTTTTCAGTTAAAAAACTGTTACATCACAAGTGAATTAGGATAGAATATTATTGTAATATAACAGTTTTTAACTGGAAACCATTCGAAAGGCGATTACGGTAACATCTTTTGAACGAAAGAAAGCGAGTCATTGCTTTCGTCATTTTCCACTGTAATACGTACGTCATTTCAGCAAAAATATTACATTTCCATATTCTCAGAAATAAATAGTAGTTTTGCTGAAACGTGATGTATTTCAATGTAAATTAGGATAAACTACATGCAGAAAACAAAAGACTTTACCTAACCTTCCGATGTTCAAGATATGTTACTCGTATTTTTAATAGCTTTCGGTTAAAATACTGTTATATTAGTGATATTCTATTCATACTGTGGTTGATATAATACCTTCACGGAAATGTAATATTTTTTGCTGAAATGACATACGTATTACAGTGGAAAGTGGGATAAAATTGTGATGAAAACAATGACTTTCGCTTTGTTTCGTTCAAAAGATGTTACCGTAATCACTTTTCGAATGGTTTAGTTAAAAAACTGTTGTATTGTATTACAATATTATCCTAATTGACTTGAATAAATATTACGATACCATATTTCTGAATATTTTCATTAAAATCCATCAAAATCATTTTCCTTGTCATCGTCTTCAACAGCTGCTCCCAGTCTTCTCCTTGAACAGGGGTAGAGGGTACGTGTTTTTCGAATCGTTTTCAGTTAAAAAACTATTACATCACACGTATATTTTACCTAAACTGCGCCTGAATGAAAATATTCTCGGAAATAAATAGTAGTTTTGCTGAAACATGATGTATTTCAATGTAAAATAGGATAAAATACATGACGAAAACAAAAGACTTTACCTAAGCTTCCGATGTTCTTGAGATGTTATTCGTTTTTTTAATAGTTTTCGGTTAAAATTCTGTTATATTACAATGATATTCTATTCATACTGTGCTTGATACTACATTCACGGAAATGTAATATTTTTTGCTGAAATGACGTACGTATTACAGTAGAAAGTGGGATGAAATCGCGACGAAAACAATGACTCGCTTTCTTTCGTTCAAAAGATGCTATCGTAATCACTTTTCGAATGGTTTAGTTAAAAAACTGTTGTATTACAATAATATTCCCTCCTAATTGACTTGAATAAATACTTGAATGGAAATATACAATATTTTTGTTGAAACTACCCGCGTTTCAGTGTAAAGTGTCGTAATAATAAATGGTAAACAAGTTTATAGGATGTAGTGTTTTTCTGAAGGTTTTGTTGTTCCTTTAACCTCAAAAACTTGGGTCGACCTATAAACGAGGAATATCATAAATTAACGATTTCTTGGTCATAAAATCGGGGTCGACCTATATACGAAGGGGGGTTATAGACGAGTATATATATATATATATATATATATATATATATATATATATATATATATATATATATATATATATATATATATCAATGAAATAATTGTCGTAAAGGTAAACACACAAAGGGAATATGCATTTCTTCGTACACAAATAATAATAAAAAAATTATTAGTGGATTCGGCGATTCGCTGCCATTTTGAGAACTTAACCGCCACAAATTTGGGGGCCCCCCTGTATACAGTATTTTACATAAGTTGCCGTCATTAATACAGTCTCCACAAGAATTGGGTTTGCGCACACACACACACAGTTTACTTTTCACCACCCAAATTTTGTTCCTCTCAGGCCAAGGTATGTACAAATACTATACAGTACTGATAAGAATCACTACCCCCCTCCTATCTCACTTCTTCCAACTAAACACACTGCCACTCTTTGGGCTGAAAATCGGTTTATTTTGTGTACTGTACACAGATTACAGCTCTGGAATTTATCACATTATCGTGTATAACTTTTGCCTAATTTATATATTTTCCCTTAAGGGCTTATTGTGGAAGGAATTAGGAGACATGAATATTTAAAATGAAAGTGGCTACAGTGTGCTGCTTACGAAAAATATACTGTATTCATGTATGATTGATTTGTAAAAGGTATGGGAATCACTGTATTGTATTCCCCATTGTCAACTTATGCATACCGTACTTTTTTTTTTGCTATAAATTTCTGTTCATTCTTGGCACTCCGTATTTCTCCAGAATCCCTTCCAATTTATATATATATATTTTATATTTATTTCTCCTACCAGCATGTGGAATTCACAGTGGATCGTAGTAATCTGGGAAACCAAAGTGGATGGAATCCCCAAAAGGTTGAGGGAGAGTTCCTTAAGCTGTTCAAGAGAGCATCTAATGATGAGATCTTCGGTTGGATTGATGTAAGTCCTCTCTAATTTTAATTAATGTAATAATATAGGTCTTGGTAGATAGCAGTCCTACTCCAGTCTTAACTACATGAAATTTAATTAGGAGCAAACATTTTAATTCATTACAATATACAAAGGTATGGTTTACTAAAACTAAAAATTACACACACACACACACACACTGTATCATGCTAAATAGAAGTAACTCCCAGTTAAACCTTAAAAAAGGGCAACTGAAGTTTTTGTTGAATATGATAAAATTTTTACTGCTATAAAACACTGAAAATTAATTCGTATATTATATAAATTTGCTCTCTCATTAACCCCTATGTGGTTCCCATTAAGCCTCAGGTTAGTGTGCAGCTGGCAGTACCCCACACTCGGGGGTAAATGGGAAAAGAATTCCAAATATAATTTTTAACCCTTTTAAAGATTAAAACATAAAATAAGTAAGAAAAACTATATACTGTATTGACCCTCTAGAAACTTCCCTCACTGTGCAGAGGGAGATAATGTTTGTTTGACAGCTGACGCTCGTGGTCCTTACGCACTTGGCAGCAAATTTTAGCTCGCTTCTGTGTCCGAGGTGGCCAATTATACATGTATTTACTGATCTTAATAATTATTTGCTATACATAATTCATTTAGACTTTTATTTGCATTATTTTTCATAAAAAGTGCTTGGCAACAGTCTGTCTGTCTTTGTGTTTGGTAGAGCAAGTACAGTAATGCATAAAATAATAATAATTCCACAAATAAATACATTTATAGCATAATCATAGCATTATTTTACAGTAATACTACACTACTTTTAGCAATATTACTTTGATACAACATAATAAAATAGACAAACAATGAAAATGAAACAAACAAAAGTAGGTAATTATGTTCAGGAAGCTTCCTTGTGGCCGAGCATGTAGTGTGACAGTCAAATAGTTACACTGGAACCCGATAACCCGTGCTGGGCTTTTAAACAGTGGCGGGAATAGGCGTACATTCTTAAATGTCACCTGGGGCGTGCTGGTCGGAAGTTTTGGAACGTCACCCTGGGCCTAAGGGTTAATAGACCTAGATACAGTACCTCCCTCTGGTTACCAAAAAGGCAAAAAAAAAAATATTTATTTTTTAATACTAGATAATGATGTCTAAAATCATGTGAAATGGTTAAAAGGTGGCAACTAAAGTCTCACGTTGGCTGAATTGTTGTGTAGCGTCTCCGTTTCCATGGAAACAAGCCCTGGCATTTTAAATCCAACGTTGCCATGGTCTCTGCATGACCTGGGAGACATCACTCGCTATTTATTTTATTTCCACCTTTGTGCTAGACTTGTTATTATATTATACTGGATGGGTAGATGAATAGAAAAATGGAATTCCAAATTTTTTTTTTATTATTATTACAGTATTTTCTTACACATGGCAATTCTAAATGGAATGGAACTTAGAGAGAGGCCTCTGCTCTCACATCAAGCATGCTGCAGTGAGTTTCAGACATCACTTGCAGAAAACAACTTACATTTACATAATTCTACACTTATTTTACTATTTATTGTACTCAAATATATAGATGTTATCACTTGACACTTTTTAGGAATTGACACTTGACATGCTATCGGGTAAGGCACAAATTTGTACGGTACAGTTTTACCACCAGTACGCTGTCACATTGCCACCACCACATGTTGTGCCAATACCCTAAAATAATGATAAATTACTGTATATATGTTTACACTATTTACAAATGTCTCCTGTGCTCTAGTACTTCTGAAGGGTGTGGTATTGTTGGAAGCATGGAATCGGATACAGAGCAACGTCACACTGAGTGTCATTGCGTACTTTGATACGGATTTCACTCGTAAGGTACACATGACATTTTTCTGGGAACACTGCTTTACCCCAATGGAAGGAATCACTTGAGTGTCGAGCAGTCAATCGCAAAGGGAATTCGCGACCAGTTGTGCGACGTCCTCTAGGTCTCTGACAAGGTTCTGCATTGATCTCCAAAAGCTGCCTTGCCACATTCAATGAAACTCGTGGAGTGTAGGTTTTTTACCTGTGTTCACTAGATAAAGAATGTGCGCTTTTGGACGAGACATGTCCAAAAGATTGAAGACTAGTTTCATTTCTGACATGCACAATCTATACTGGAGATCATGCTGTCAGACTTGTCAACCAGACTCATGTTGGAGGTGTAGTCTGGGACACATTGTGGCTTGTAGAGCCTCATCCTGGTCTTGGGGTTGACATTGTGAGTGATGGAGTCAGGCGTATGGTGTCAGGGTCATCAGCATCACTCACTATCCTTGTCATCTTGTGGGTAATCAGGGTCTTTGACATCAGAATCACTCAAATCACTGTCTGTTCCTAATGGCTCCTTTGCAGCAGGAGTATCCTCATCAAGGAGAAGAGAGTTTATTTTGGCATCACTGATAACAATGTGATGACATCCTTACAGAGTGGGACAGACGAAGGTACTGGCGTGTTGCCAAGAAACACGAGGCTTAGTCAAGTGATTGCCTGTGGGGTGAATGCCAGACAACTCGACATGTTTAAATATAGCTCTAAGGCCTTTAGATATTAGCGGGAATTTTTAAGAATGTTAATATACGCCTTAAACCTGGGTGTCTCTTACCTTAGCAGACGTTAATCTACACCCCAAACCACGTAGGAGTTAAAGGCATCGTTTACCCTCGTAAGGTAACAAAATTATACCTAAAATAGATTAAGTAAGGGTAGGTTATATTAGGTACCATATTTATAAATATTAATGTATTGTAATTGTGTTAATCATCATATAATTATTGTTTACACATTTTTTTTTTTTTTTTAATACGTTTATCTCGGCTTCCAGAATGGAACTGAGGAAATGTACCCTCTACTTCAATTTATTTTCAGGAATGAGTCTTCACAAGTGAGGGAATGCCAAGTATCCTGTAAAATTTTCAGAAATTGAGGCAGCATCTGTTTCCCAAAGCCAGGGAGGGGAAGCACTAGCCAGTTAGGTAACTCTGTCACTGGGTATGGGGGATTTTTGCTTGTTTGGTAGCAGTTTATGCCTAGCAGTATGGATGCTTTCAGCAAATTTATATAAAGTGTTCTTCTGGGGATTTATGATAAGGTGTTTGTTTGAAATTTGAGACTTTTCTGATGAATTTTAAAGTGAAAAACATTCTCTAATATGGTTTGCAACTTTGGGTTAGGTAGTGCATTTGTGATAAGTTATTCATATTTTTCTTTATCCATTACTTCTGTACTCTCACTGTACACTATTTTATTATATATAATATATTAAATTAACTTTTGGGGAAAGAGGGAAAGCTCTAGGTGGTGAGGTGAGGATATCATGTGACCTCCATTTAAATTGGCATTTGATATAGCCATACACTATTCAGGATAAGAAAAATTATTGAATGTAACCAAAAAAAAAAAAAAGACCGTGGTATTGACTTCATAAGATGAATGAAATAATAATAAGATTATGGATGTGAAATAAATTTAGGTGTATAAAGAGGAAGAAAGAAGTTATATTTTGAAATCCTGAGATATAGGAGTGGGAGAAGTGTGGTGCCACATATAATAGTGTAAAAATATTGGGAGAAAGGTGTGTGTGTGTGTGTAGTTTCTGAGTGTCACTATGGTGGAAAATGGAGAAAAAGGTGAAATACTGTAATGCACTATTTTTAGATGAAGAAATTATGTCTAGCACATCATTTTATTTTTATTTGTTTATAGAGTAATTTTACTTCTAACAATGTGAACTAATGTTGTTGTTTTTCAACAGGCAAATATTGGGAATGATGCCAAGAGCAGCAAATTCATACGTGCCTTGGTGACCGCCTTAGTGGAGAGTCAAGCTACTAGTGAGTTGCAGTTATTGTCTAAAAATATCCATTGGTTGCAATTTCACAAATTACTTTATCTTAAACATATAAAGAGATAAAATCTTGCCAATTGCAGGGGTTGCATTTTGGCCTTTTCCTGTGGTTGTCAATGGCTGGATCTAATGGGAAATATTGTACAGGGAAGTGACTCCTGGGAGATAAAACAAGCAAAAGACCTTTAATATACAGCTCAAGGTTAGAAATAAGTACAGGGTGTTTGCTATACTTAAAGATAAATATTTAACTTGTATAGAAATAATGAAGTGAAGCAGACTCCCCTGACATTGTTTGAAGGGCCCCAAAGATCTTAACAATGTTGCACTGTGCTGCATACATCCCTGTCCTCTGCATAAATCACCACATGCTCAGAAGACATACAAGGAGGGGTGAAAGTTTGGAAAGGTTAAAAATGAACATGATCTACATGCAATAAAATTTTGGTGGTATATATGCCTCATTGTTGCATGGATTATTTTGCTAATCAGTCACTACTCATTGTGTAACATCCTTGATCTAGAGAGGTCAAGTTCTTTGATTTGTCTAGGGAAGGATCACAGGGCATGTCTTTTTTTTTTTTTTTTTTTTGTCAGTGCACTTCCTGCAACATTTAGCCCTGTTGATACCTCTAATTTTATTTTTAGGTCTCATTTAACTCTGACATAAAAATAACTGTCAATGGACGCTACACTTTCCCCGCATGCAAATTGATGAAGCAGTTCCATTTTGTTTCACGGACATTACTTTCCTTGCTCTCTCTGGAGTACCACCACTCTCGATCACAAGATTTATGCTGGGATCATATTTCAAGGTAAAATACACAAAAATATGGTTCTTACCAGCTTGTTGAGAGCTGCATCACAGGGATGTTTACAAGATGAGTGTTGCTGTGAGAAAAAGGAAAGGGGGCTGAGCGAGTGCAATAAGGGCAGGGGAAGCCACTCTTGTACTGTATATCTCCCAGGTAAGCATTAAACCTGTCAGTGGGATCAGTCACTTACATCAGTATCAATAACTGTTGATAACCTGAGTTTTTGAATTGATGGCATGTTCTAATCATAAGCATTTTCTCTAATATACTGTACAGGGTTATTCGAAAAGCAGTAAACACTTTTAAACATTCATAAATTGGAACCCATTTGTGTATTGGATACTAAATAATAGAAAAACCTGCAAGTTTTTTTATTATTATAGAAAAACCTACGAAAGCCACAAAGAACATTTGTTGCTGAATTTCTCTTATATTGAATAACAAATCTTTTTCTTGGGGATGCTATTTTAACTACCACAGCACCTCTAGTGTTAAGAATGAGAAGTGCCTTCTGGCAACAATTCAAAACAAATGGGTTTTCTATTTCCTATATTTACCATGTGTTGCTCTCTGACTTAATTTTTTTTACTTTTTAAATAACCCTGTATACAGTATATTAGAGTTATAGAGCTTTCACGTGTATTTTTTTCAGAATCCACCCTTAAAAACCAAACTGAATGATCACTTTCTTACGGACTTAAACATTGTACTGGTGGAAGTCAAGAAGACATTCACATTTATCCATACAGTGCTTACAAAAACCTTGGAAGATAAGTGATGGTTTGGGCAATGTTTCCAAAGTGGAAATGAACTCCCAATCCTCTGGTAGAGAATAGAGGATTATGTATACCTTCTTTATTAGGATTGCCTATCTGTGCTACTTTCCTTAGCAGTTATTTGTTAGTTACCTGTGAACTGCACAACCATGGGAGTGCAAGTCTCCATTTTAAAATATCTTTATGTGAATTATTATTCTCGTGGAGTCTGGTATGAAGCGTAAGGGATTGTCATAACTTATGCTGTACCACAATGAAATGCTTATCAAGACAAAATACCTCGGGTAATTTTTTTTTTGTGAGGGATCTTTCTCAGCTTTGTTTTATACTGTACTGTATAATGGTAACATTGAAGACTGGTCTTAGGTTAAAATATCCATACTCCACATCAATGATAGGACCAAAATAGTCATTTGTGTGGCTCTGAAGTGTCAATAGGTTGGTTAACTTATTAGTATTAATTAAATAGTATTGACACATTATTTAAAAAAAATTATCCAGTACTCTTATGTAAGAATTGCATTGGTCTCTTTTGTTACTAAATTTATAACTAAGTCCAGCATCAGTAAGAATCTTTTTCCTTAACCTTCATTCTTTTTACAGTGTTTGAGTTCTATTTAATTGATGAATGATACAAGAATCTTCTTTTTTCTGCAGCTTCTAATGATGGTTCCTCAATTCGTGTATCTGAAGACTTTGAGGACAAAATGAAGAACCGTTTGGCTGTGGTGCTCAAGTATGTTGACAACAATGAATCATTGGAGATGCAGTGCATCTTTGCCCTCCAGGCTCTTAGTGTTAAACATCAACATCCTCCAGGTAAGATGATTTGCACTTGGTGTAGAAATTTTAGGATAATTTACTTTTAGATAAAAAAAAAATCTGAATTTTGGTACTGAATTTGGGCTGGAAGGGTGTTGTTCAGACCCATTAGTAACTGTTGAAATACCTGTCTGTCCTTATTCTGTGTACTTGATTTCTCCCGAATGAAAAAAATATAAACTCAGAAGACTTGCAAAGTTTTTTGCATTACTAGATATAGTGTTAGACATGGGTCTGGGTCAGTAGAGTAAAGGTTGTGGAATGCATCTCTCTGTTTTTACTCCTAGGGGTTTCATGTGCCAATAGCATAAGAACGTTGTTTAGCTGCTTGGTGTGTTCATATGCTATTGTATCATAACATCCTCTGCAACTGACTGGATTTACATGAAATATATATATATATATATATATATATATATATATATATATATATATATATATATATATATATATATACAGGTAGTCGTCGACTTACGACCTAGATTGGTTACGGCCGACCGGTCGTAAGTTGATCTGGTCGTAAGTCGGCCTATGTTATAATTACCTTACGTATATTATACTGTAATGTGTAATGATAATATAATCATCTTTAAGTCATATTTTATCAACATTTTCTTTGTTCATTATTGTTACGGTCGTCAGGTTTAAGTAAATCACTGCATACTACAGTACAATTGGTTTATTATTTACACTGGGGCTGGGGCCAAAACTGTCGTACCGCCAGTCGTAAAGTCGAACAGATGTAAGTCGCATAGGTCGTAAGTCGACGACTACCTGTGTGTGTGTGTATATTTATATATATATATATATATATATATATATATATATATATATATATATATATATATATATATATATAAACCCTTTTGCCAGCTGGCTGTCCAGTCTAAATCTCACCTGTGAACCGGATGTGTCATCTAAAAGGCAAACTTTTCTTGAATTTATTTGTTCATTTACCATTTTGAATATTTTTCATTTACAATTTACGGGTTTTTTTTTTTTTTTTTAGGCAAGTTATCTTAGTAATAAAGAACAAAATAGTTGGATGGATGAATTATATCTTGTATACCAGTGTGAGTGCTCAAGGTTTGCATAGTGATGCAAATAGCATTGTCAGCTGGTGAAGGGGTTAAAACTTCAAATTATTTAACAAAAGAAAAAGGTGTTAAGAGTATTTGGGGAAGTCAACAGAAGTAAAGGAAATGTAAGGGGAACTGTTCTTGCCAGTTGTGTTCATCCGGTACAATAATAAATCATTGTGAAGCGTGTGATTGACTATTTTATCTAATACTGTACGCTTTCTTCCAGGTCTTCTAGAAAAGTGCTTCAATGCATTTTATGATTCTGAAGTTGTTTCTGAAGAGGCCTTTGATGAGTGGGCCAAGTCTCAGGACCCAGAGGAACAGGAGGGAAAGGGTGTTTGTGTTAACTCTGTCAAAAATTTCATGCGGTGGTTAAAGGAAGCTGATGTAGAAGAAACAGAAACTCATGCCTGAGGGTTTGCCCCTCTAACCTCCTTAATTCTTCCTTTAAGTGTTGATACAAAGATATGTCAAGTTTTTGTTACTCATGGATTTCAATATATTTTAGAAAAAAAGTGAACTGAAAAGGAGCCAAATTAATTGTTTTTACTGCAGTGAATAGTGTCTTGAGCCTGGCACGAAGGGCAGGTATTGTAGACTTCCAGCCACTAGTGTTGGAATGCACTAGGCAGATGCTGGTAGTCTCCCTGTTGTCTCTCTCTCTCAATACGAGGGCTACACCACAGGTTGGACACAGCAAGCTGATGTACGAGTGGACTTTTGAAACTTAATATGCTGCCTAAATTGTGTTTTTTTTATATACTATTGTAAAAAGTGCACATGAACAGGTTAGAAATGTTATAAGAAAGTGCAGGTGGTTTTGTAATCTTCGCTAGGGTGAGCATCAGTTGCATATTATTGTTATTGTGTTATAGCATAGTTAAAATGAAAACTGCATTCCCTTCACTTCCAAGATATTGAGTGATTGTATAGAGGATATATGCATTTAGATACTTGAAAGCTCAGTTACTTGTTTACAGCTTGGCTCCTCATAAGTTTTGTAAATTATGGCTCAAATTCTGTGATTTATTTTGTATATTTATATAAATATTTAAAAGTCGTGTACAGACCCGAGCATGTGCCTAAGGCTGGAGGATATGCTTGCTGGTTGCTGTCAACTCCCTTGAACTCTCCTGCTACCCAGGGATGTTGACATACTGTTGAGTTTAATATGCAAAATGTGACATTTGCAACCCACGGCGAGCTGCTGTTTGTCCCATCAAGCGCTTGCTACTCCGCTAGTTGTTATTTCGAGATTGTTGGGCTTTGACCTGTGCCTTCTGACCTTGTGACTTGTCATGGTGATGAACTGGTGATGTGATGATTATGTCTGACGTAACCTCTACCCATCCCTAGCTGATGCTCGTGCTCCATGCTGTCCCATTTATTGCTGCTGCTGAGCTTTGTAACATGAGAGAATCCCTAAATGAACCACTTTTTTGTGGAAGGGGTATTAGTTTACTCGACTCTCACAGACGTGCTAAATAGTGTGCTGGGCACAGGACAGAGTTCAACCTCTCGTATCGTTAATGCGTTACTATAAGCAAAAGGAAAACTGGGGTTATATTTAAGATGAAGTGCTATAAATTAATATTGTAAACCATATCGCCTCTGAAAATAAATTTAATATTTACAATTTTAATTTTATTTCCAACAAATATATCAATGAAGTACCTAGAGGACGTGTTGACAGAAGAGATGGAGCTCAAGTGGTTATATTATTCCCTAACTCCTTGTGTACAGGGATATTTCATTGCTGAATAAGATCATCAGGTGTAAAGGTTAATACAGGGTAGTTTATTCCTGAATGAGAATGCTGTGTTATAGCTATTGCAATATTCTAGGCTAACTATTGAACATCAGTCGACACTATACCCAATATACAAGTAACATTGAACATTGCATTTTATATACAGTATAGGTAATCAGTTTATAGTTCTGAATGAGAACATTTGTCATTAAACAGTACTCTTGGATACCTACAGACTACAGTAATTCTTTCACAATTTAGTATTCCTAAATTAGGAATTCTTTCACTTGCATAAAAAATTGGTGGGTTAGATGTGTATTACTGTATTGAAATACTGTATTTAATCCTCCTGCACCAGTCTATGGTAGGTGTATATCACCCAATGCAGGTATATTCAGGGAAAATACAAACTGTTCATGCATGACATGTAGTAAAGAAATACTGTTGCTGAAACCAGAGGGCATATATGTTAAGTATGAGGTACACAACACTTGATTTGTAGGCAGTATGGGGGTACAACATTTGTTTTTATAATATTAATTACACTCCAGTATTTGATCACGAATCTGCTGATGGTCCAGACACCTATTACACTTGTGCTTGGGGGGTAAAAACATGTGGTGAGGCTGGGAGATGCATGTGTGAGCGAGTGAAAGATAAAAGGCTTACTTGGCAACATTATCTAGCCAGATCTGTGTGGTGATTGAATCATTACCACGAAATAATATTCCGTCATATGACACAAACTGAAACTGGGGGATAAAATTCTTAAAATTTTGCACTGAAAGAAATGTTCTTAAAAGTAACCAGTGATTCTTCTTGATTTGTAACCATTTGAAAGTCGGTAATTATTTTTACAGTATAGTTCTTAAACATTAGCTAAATGTAGCAATGAACAATATATTATACAATAAGATTATTTTAATATTTACAATGCATTTATATTGATGCAATAATTATTGTAAGATTAGATTTCGATTCAAGATTTGGCACCCTCAGTCATGGTTGAATACTTGTACAGTCATCCAAAAAAGTCCTGTAGCGAACCACGAACCCCGAGATTCAGACTCTTGAACCCGAAGCAGTAGACACTGATACATTATTCTGTCCATAAATGCTTCGGATTCAAGAGTCTGAATCTCGGGGTATAGGTTCGCGACAGGACTTTTTTGGGTGACTGTACATGTGTGTGCTTGTGTATGCGACTTCCACTCCCGCTTACACGAGGCATGTGATGGTATTGCATCCTACTTAGCTAGAACTGGAATTGTGTACAGTATAGTAAATGTATTGTTGTTTACTGTGTACTTTTGTTTTTTATATTTATCTGTATTAATTAATTTAAAGAGAAATGTGTATAAAATTTAGTAAATATATTACAAATTATATTAGAATTATTATGAATTCCGTTAATACATTTTTCAGAAGGGAATACAGACAGTACCGGTTCTCAATTTATGAAGGTTCAGCTGAAGGAAATGTGAAGTTATGAAAAAGGCTATTTTGGTCCATGATACAATATAAACAAAATTACTGTTGCTGGGGGGGGGGACATTTTCATAAGCATAAAATTTGATATGGAGGTTCTTTAAAACATTGTTCATTACTTTTGAGTAATACAATAGGGCTCGATTTGGCTACTTGTGCATTTAGATGATTAATGAGTAAACCAGTATATATATAGATGCATAATACACTACAATATTATTTACCAAGTGCTTAAGACAGTTGTGGTAAGAGAAATGGAGAGGCTCGCAACATGGTGAGGGCAGTCAGTCACCTGCCCTACCTTTCCCTTAAAGAATCTCACTTCTCACTACTTTTTTCTAATTTTATAGTTGATTTTCTTTATTTCTAAGTAACTTTAGAGCGGTAAATTGATATTACCACAACTTTTATAATTTCTTATGTATCAATGACACCTGCACAGGTAACAAAAGCCCATGTGTTACGGTGCTTTCTAGACTCGATATTCTCTCGCACAATAAACTCCTACTCTCATTTTTGTCTAATTTTACAGGGTGTCTACTGGTCTGGAAAAGGCAGGGAATTTTATTTGGGGCTGGAAAAGCCCCCTGGGAATTTTACAAATAACCTGGAATTTTATGTGAATCCAGTTCATCTTCATAATGTTGTTATTTTGACACCAATCTTACCATAAATTAATGATGTACTATATACTAGGTAAGTAATTAAACTTTTAGGGATAAATTCCAGTAGATAGTCCACTCCAATAACTGAACTGTTTGTGTACCTATCATATTTCATGTTAGCGATCAAATAACTAAATATTGCAGTTTATACCTACTAATTCTGCAATGATTATTGTCAAATTAATTGTTCTTATAATTAAGTGACTTTATTTAATGGTATTATTTCACATATTTATCATGGGTCATATACCTGTAGGTGGATCAGGAGTGTAATTTATTTGTTTTTGCTGAATTTCCGGCTTTTTTGGAGCGTCCAGGTCGACCCTCTTGAATCACACAAATCCAAGGAGAAAAATATGGAGGGGAGGGGGTTAAGACCTTTGCCGAGGTTCATCACTAGGCCTAATGATCGTACTAATCATAGCTGGTTAAATAAAATAGTCAATCCGGTAGCCATTGCCAGTTAAAAAAATGGGTGGGCATGTGACCTACACTATTGAGACCCGGCAGGGAATCAGCCGTTTAAATTTAGCGCCAGGTGGACAGTAACCGAAGCAGTAACCCGACCGCCAGTGGATGGTGCTGGTGTTTTCTCAGGGTTGCCAAAATGTGAGGAATTTATGTAAATAAAGTGGAAAATAATTAAGGAAATTAAAGACAATAGTGGGAGTCTGACGGCTCTCTGTGACTAGTATGTAGACTAAGTACATCACAGGTACAGATGCCAGCAAAAGTCCTCCCACAATTTGCTACACAGGGCTGTAAGAGAACTTTTGCTGGCAACTATACATACTTTAATTGATACTTCAATTCATAGCTGTATAATTTATTTTTGTCAGATTGGCTTGGGGTGGGTCCCAAAAGGGTCTTCAATTTCTTAATTAATATCATATATTCATCTTTAAATTTCCCAATACAATAGAAATATACATATTATTGAAAACCTCTAATTTTGTTTTTGTAATAAATACCGAATTAATGTACCTGGAATTTTTCAAATTTACACCTGGAAAAGCCAGGAAATCTTAAAAGGCACACTAGCACATTGAAATTACTTTTCAGTAAATTCTGTGGTTACTTGCATGTAACTATGGCAATAGTGCGCAGTCGTGTAAGAGACCAACATACTGTATTTTGGCGTGATATAAACTGACACTTGTGAAGCACTTCTACAGCTACTCCTCGATTTACGACTGCCTTCAGTCGTACCAAAATTTTGTCAAATTACGTATTTTCGAGTCCCGACGTTAGTGATTGCGCGATGTACTGACAAAATTTTAATTTGTAAATCACTTTAAAATGGCTGGCAAGCTTAAAAGTGAGAGTCTTGTGGTGCCGAGAAGAAAAAGAGACCCATTTTAGATTTTCTATGTATTATTTAAGCATTTTCGACTTTACCTGGATTTAGGTCCCTGACCCCGTCGAAAGTCGAGGAGCAGCTGTATTAGATACTTTTAATAGAACAGTTTCATAATCGTTATCTAACGGAATCTGATGTAATGAACTCATGATTCAGTGGAAGGCATTTTTTCTGTTATTTTTCACTCAATTTGGTGAACTTGGTCGCTAAATCGAGATTAATTCCGTTAATACACTCGCATCTAAGGAGACTCCTCCGAACATTAGCTGGGTAAAGAAAATGTGGTGGTTGATGCTTTAAGTAGACCAGTTAGACCCCAAGAGAAGTGGTTCGGAATGATAGAGCTGCTCAATTTTCCAGACTAGATGGCTTAACACAGAAGGAGCCAAGGTGGGAACAACTCGTGCAGTATTTGAAAGGAGGTAAAGTACCTGTGAATTGATACCTTAAAACTTCCATTGATAAATTTGATAGTAGTTTATGGAGTCTTATACTTAGTAACAACAGATTGACAAAGCGTTGCTCTATTGCTTGGTTGTACCAGATCATTACACAAGGCTGCCTAAAGGGTTAGTACACAATAGTGCAAAGTCAGGTCACTTAGGACAGTGGAAGACCGTAGCCAGAGTTGAAAGTCTATTCTATTGGCCTAACTACCATAGAGATTGTTAAAATTTGTAGATTCTTCTGAAAATTTTCCAAGATTTATGGGAACTCAGGGACTCGCCCAGCAATGGCAGGTGGTGCGGGTAGTTACCAAACTTCTAGAGCGAATTTCTGTAGATTTGACTGACATGCATGCTGGTGTCGGTGATAACTGGTATGTAGTGACAGTCATCAACCATTACTCTAGATTTGTTCATTTCTACCCTCTATGTACTAAGACAACCGAAGAAGTTACCAGAGAGTTTGAGAAATTCACTAATGTATTTGGTAACCCTAAAATGGTGATTGCAGATAATGGAGGGAGATTTATGGCTGCCCAGTTTAAAGAATTTTGTAGAAGAGCAACATTGAAAACTTACTTTACTTTGGCTTACCATTCCCGAGGTAAGTGTTACAGAAAGACTGCACCGAACCTTTAAAACCATCCTTGCAATCGTGTGAAGATAACCCAAGATGTTGGCCAAAATTCTAAGGTCCTACTCAATGTGCTTTAAACATTGCTGTGCACACTACTATGGGAGTGCAACCTCACTTTGCTTTCAAGACATGCACAGATAAGTGGGCATTGATTTACCTGTAGTGGAGAATGAAAGTAATGAAGAATTGTGAAAGGCTCAACGATTAATAAAGGAAACTATTGTGAAAACGTCAAGGGAATTCAGACAGAGCTAATAAGGATAGATCTAACCAATCTGTACAATTGGGTGAAACTGTATGGGTGAGAAATGAAATACCTCTTCCAAGGACTAGTAGGAAATTGAATGCTAAATGGAAGGGTCTTTATAATGTAACTGATATCATACATGATGGTGCCACATATGAACTCGCTAACCTTTCAGACGAGACATACAGTATGTAATCAAAAGAGCAGCTGTGAAAGTGAAAAGATTTATGAGTAGAGATATGTTTGTGCAAGTGAATGACATCCAGGTTCCACCTTGTGATTCTTCATCAGAACCTGATGAGAGTGTGAGCAGTAACGGGAGTCCAGTCAATGTTGCTGCGGCTAAATTTCCCCCAAGAAGAGGAAACCAGTGAATCGAATGAAGCTTTAAGGGAAGACGCTGTTGGATGGTCACGTCTCTTGGTTGTTATCATTGTGTACTTGAAAGGCGATGTGTGGGCACTTGTATCTTGTACTTTGGATTTGTTGATTGTGGGCATTGATTGTGATGTATTGCCCTCCTAACTTGCGATTGGTGGGATAATTCTGTGAAAGGGATTGTCAGAATGCCTACAAAGCATGTGGAGACCTGGATTCCTTAAATGTTAATGGAGTAGAATAATAGATTACTTTTCATCTCAATAAAACGTTTAACTCAGAAAACCTTACTTGGAAAAATATGGACGAATTACTTTCCAGATTACAATAATGCGAACATTGCCTTACTGGGTTGTTACCACTGATTACCTTACCTTATTTTGTGGAGATTTCGGCCGAACGGCCTCAGCTACAGGATCTGCCGCTGGCCAGTCTATTATAGTGTGGCCAGGTGTGGTAGGATGGCAGCAGAGGTGTCTTCAATCTTCTGTATGAAGGCATCTAATTTCAGCTTGAATGTGTTCGTCATACAGGCTGACATGTTTCTTAGGTCAGCAGGGAGGCTATTGAAGAGCTTTGAACCAGTCCTGCTAAAACTGTTAGTTCTAAGGGTTCTCAGGCTTGTGCAGTTGGACTTTAGGCCCTCAATGTAACACAGCCTTCCCAGCATCCTGTTATTGTTGTTAAGTTTCAGGCCTATGGTGTTTGGGACCTGTCCCTCAAGGATTCTCCAGGTGTATATTATTTGATGCTCCCTGTGCCTTTGGAGGGAGTATAATTTAAAGTGCTTGAGCCTCTCCCAGTAGTTTTTTCCTGAGAGAGAGCTGTGATCCTGCCAGTGAAGCTCCCATGTATGGACTCCAAATCTTCAATTTCTTTAATAGTGTTTGGGCTCCATAGCTGCCAACAGTATTCTAGCTTGGGATCACTAGGCTCTTCCTGAACTCACTCCAGACATCCTCTCCCTGTACCCTCGCCTGGCTGGCTCTAAGGACTTGCCTAGCATAGATAACCACACCCCTCTTGCAGGTTCGTAAATGAGTAATATCCAGCAATACTGAACTCGCATTCCTCTGGGTCGATTCTCTTGTTCTTGTACAACAGTTCTATAATTCCTACAATATGTGGTTGGTGTACTCTCAGTAGTGTTTCAAACTCCTCTCGCTTTTCAAAAAACGTGTCAGTATTAGTGTACATGACATTCAAGCCAGAATTTGTTCTCGGTAACGTCTCTGCTCTTAGTAGTAACCCCGCTCCCCCCCCCCCCCCATTCTCAGAAGCTGCAGCATTTGCTAAGTACACTGTATTTTGCAGGGTGTGGGTAGAAATGTCATTGTTTACATGGCGCTCGCCTCCTCCTGTGCCGCCTCCCGGGTGGGGGTTAGTGCTGGTGGAGGGTGCACTGCTGCCCCCTGGCCCTGTATCGGCACACTTGCTTCCACTACCCTCCCACTGAGTATAACCCATGTACACCCGTCCCCGTTCTTCCTTAACTCCTCCCTCTTCTGCTTCAAGTCCTGATGGAGCTTCTTGTGCTGTTCCCTCTGCATTACCAGGCGATCTGGGTGAATGAATACATCCTGAAATGCCTCGCTCCTTGCGAAGTTTTTTGCCTGCCGAATAACCTGCCATTTCTCTTCCCCGCTCGCTAGTGTGATCCTGAGGGGGCGAGGCTTATTCCCCTACTTTTGTCCCAGCCTCCTCACATCCTGAGGGGTTGATGGAATCTTCAGAACCTCTGTACAAATATTTTGAAACTGCATCTTATCATGTGTTACCTTACTCACAGTTCCCTCCACCTGGCTCTCTGGGACTCCAAAAACTATTACATTGTTCCTGCGCTGGAGATGTTCCTGGTGTTCCTCCTCTCCCCTAACAGTAGGTCCAGTTAATTTTCATTTCTTTGACACACTTCTTCAGAGTCCCAAGCTGCTGTAGAACCTATTCTGATCCTGCATTACTCTCCGCCCCCTCCCGTGGCCCTGCTGATATGTCAGCATAACTCCTCTTAGCAACCACCTCCAATTATGGAGTTTGATGTCAAATATTTGTTTTGAGTATACCGATCTGAGACTGTAAGTCCAGTTACTGGGTAAACAAAGACATAAGTCCCATAAATGTTTTTGAGTATCCGTCCACTACACACCGGTATAACGAACTTGTTCTACGGAGTGGCTGATATCGTGACATCGTCAGGAATTTCTTCTTGTGACAAGTCAACGTCAAGAATGAAATACAGTAGTAATAAGGATATATCAAAAAAAAGAAGAGTGAGAATATTGGCCAACGCATATACATTTAGTTATGTTATTGTATGCTAATCATGCTCTGGATAGATTTGTTTAAAAAGTCACGACCATACGCAAACAAGAGTACAAAACCAGTATGAGTAATGTAACGACTTGATTATGTGTCGCCCAATATTCACGCTCTTCCTATTTAGACAGAGAAAGAGAGAGCAGACGTATTTACTCTTAATTTGTTAAAGTTAAGGTCAAATAAACTCCTTTTAAAAAAAAACATTGCTCTTCATATGTTAAAATCAACCTGGTACAATAAAATTTGCCTCTGAAGATGTCTTAAATAAAGACGAAAGCTAAGGTGCTTGGATACGAGTTGACATGTTCTGATGGGTACGATTTGCTTGGGCCCTATGTTGTGTCTTACAGGTCATCTCGGTGTTAGTTATGGTGAGGGCCGTTTCACCCTGTGATTCCTGTTAGGACCAATGTGGTGGTGTTTGTAGGTTGGAAGGACCTGGTGTTAGTGAGAGGTCCATGTCGTCTGGAGTGTCCCCCAGCCCGGGCTGCTAGCTGTACTGCTTCTCGTCTGTCTGTGGTATCTGTTTGGGGACGATGTACAGTACTTCTGCGCTATTACGACTTTTGATACTGCCTCGTTGCCACGGCGCTATCAGTCATAGTTCTTACCCTGGCTTTCAGCCTGGCAGACTGTCTCCCCATAGCTGCTTTTGCTTCCTTTAGCCAGTCCACATCAAATTTGGTGACACAACAATCTGCACATGTGTACTTAAGGTTTATCATTGAGAAGCACTGCGCTTGGAAGAGAGGCAGCTTAGTGCAAGAGTAATGTAGCCATATCTTATTATCATCACTTCTCAAGGTGAATTCCATGCCCTCAGTTGATTTGCATCCTTGCAGGCCACCATACACTGCGTTTCCTCTTTATTGTTTGCATCTTCGCTGGATGGCGCCATATTGGTTCACACACAAAAAAAAACACAAAAAACTACGTACTTTCAAACAACCACAATGTCTAGTTATATGAATTATTATATCACTTTACAGTTTCGCCCTTTAACAAAAACCGTTTATCATAGACTTAGTTTACTACTGGTTATAGTCAGTGCCGGATTTAGAGCTGTGGAAGCCCATGGGCAGCCTCTTTGTGGAGGCCCCCCTCATTATAACTACCCAAGAGGGTGGGGTGGCAAGTGAAGCAGCCTAAACATCTGGGAGTTCCGGGGGGCGCTGTAAGCCCCCTGGGAAAATTTTGAAATTTGAACACTTCATTGGAGAATTTTGAAGCCATATGCAGTTATATTGAGGAAATTAGAACATTGAGAAATTTTTAATTAACCGTATATTTATTGATAGTGTACAAATTTCCAACATACACACACACACACACAAAAGTGAGACATTCATGTGGTTTCAAGTCGACCAGCCCTGATATAGCTACTACCGCACATGTCAAAATTTTTCAAGAGACTTCACAGAAAATAATATATTAGTTATTACAGAGAGATGATTCTTTGCATTATTAATCAGATAAACCTCTACTCACATAATGGTTCTGTCCAAGAATGCATGTATAGGCTTCTTTAAGTCCAAGGTCAGATAGATTCAGAATAAGTATTAACTCCGACCGACTGTCAACACAACGCCCTGATGGCATTGGTAATGGAAGTGATAATGAAAAAATATTTGATTTGTTTTTTTTAATCTTAATTTCGTTATTCCATGTAGTTCATTTTTAATCTATATATGTTTGTGTAATTCTAAATATATTATTAGCAACACAAACAATAATATTCATTAAAAATATACGGTTCATAGGAAAACCAGGTATTCATGAATTTCAAGGAGTTGCTAGCCTAATTTCTATCACGCTTCTTGCTGAACATAGTTTTACGTGATGGAATAGATAAACATGAATTTTAAAGAATGAAAATAATAATAATCCAAATGAATAAACAAATAAATAAAATATTGTAATATGTGGAGGCCCCCAGATTGTGGAGGCCCCTGGGTAGCTGCCCACTTTGCCCACTCCTGAATCCGGCCCTGGTTATAGTTACGACTTAAGTCACTTAGGGAGAGCGATCCACAACCACCACATGTCCGTCCACACACCACCACAGGTGAGTAAGATAACAGTACCCGGTTATACAAAATGCTGAATTAATAGGTAGATAGATAGATAGATATGTATAAATGGATAGGTCGACGGATACATATGTGAAGATATTTAGTAAATGGTTTAATCATATTATCTGCTATAGTTACTTCAATGCGTGAGTTATTACATCATCTACTGACCAGTCCATCAGGGCCAAATTAACTGCACTTCTGGCTGAGGCTAATGCAGGTATTATATTCTGGCGGACCCTTAACTAGTGATATATATTAACATACAGTGCTGTATATGTAACGGCATAGTGCCAAGTACATTTATACTCTACATTAACAGTACACATATATTGTATAATAAACACTGCAGTGATTCTAGTGAGACATTGAATTATGAAATGACACAGGTAGGCTATGAAGCTGTCAGGTGACATAGAAGGGAAATTAAAATGTCAAATGACGTAAATCAGATATCAAATGACAGGCGGAATGTTAAAGTGACAGCTGACACACAGGAGATATGAGTATTTAAATGTTAAGTGACACGGGCGGGATATTAAACTATCCTCAGGTGATGGAAGTGGGATATTAAACTGTCAGCTATCACGCCGGGCCGTCAGGAGATGCTCGTGAGACATTCTACTCGAGTAACATTAAGGAGAAGTATAAGATTCCTTGAACGAAGACGTGTTGTAACCACTACCAAAGAAAACGTGAACGAATACTGTACAGTAAACATATGAAATCACCTAAAAATTAGGCACCCTAGCTTATTTTACCTGATGATTCCATCACCTAACGCTAACCTAAACAAACTCAACCTCTCCAGGTAGCACTAGGGAATCAACAAGGAAATTATTGATTGATGATCTATTGATAGTCATACAAATATAAAGAGAGAACGGAAAGAACTACTATGTGGATACTTTTCTGCCTTGTGTGAAAAAAGAGGACAGGATCTGCCTCTTTTTTTTTTTTTTTTTTTTATTTTATTTTTTTTTTTTACGGGGATTAGCCCACCCGGACACAGGTCACTGACCCACATCACGGCCTTGGGGGCGAAAATATTATAATACGTACAGTAATAATAATAATAATAATAATAATTAATAATAACCATAAAAAATAAATCAAGAGTGGGAAACGATATACAGTATGTATATTGTGTTGTCAATACTAAGAGAAACGATTGAGACCCTGCAATTGTGTGTAAATGAGGCAGAAAGTCAGATGAGCAACCTGGGACTTGGTCACAAATTTCATGTCATATGGTAGCAGGGTCTACCAACCTCCGAGTGCTTGAGTGGATGATATCGTGTGTGTACGTACACTACTGTACTTGCGACAATTAAACAAGTGACTAAAATAAATCAGATATCTAAAGGGTCAAAATACTGATCGTGAAGAAAGAGTGTCTTGTACGGTATATATTTCTTAAACATGCACAGCTGTGAGTGTCGGAGAGATCAGCTTATCGTTTTGATGTTTAATCATTAAGTGAAATGTGCTGGGTTGTCTAATCTTCACGTGTTCCGCCTACTGTGTGTGTGTGTTGTCGGAACTAACCATCCCTCAAGTTTTTATGTGTAAAGAGGCTCAAACACAGTATATAAGGTCATAACCAGAATATCAAACTGTCTTAGTAGTTGTTTACAGATGAAGACTACAACATTTTCTACTGGAGTGTATTTTTCTGGGCATTTTTAATTTTTTTTTAATTTTTTCCTCGACGAAGGTTATATGTTCCAGCCTGTCTCGTGCTGTTCAATTTTTACCTTAACCATGGTTTTTTTTTTGGGGGGGGGGGGGGGCACCCCCCTACATCCTGTGCAAGGTGAAGCACAGAAGCGCTTACAGCGCCTATCTGGGAAGCATGCTAAGTTCATGCTTGCCTTTATGTCTTATAAGTTAAGGGCGTAGAAGCCTGAAGGGTCATAGGTATTTTGTCAAGGGTGTAGAAGTCTGAAGAGTCATAGGTTTTTGTCAGCAAGTTATTGGAAGCTCCAACAACTTTCCCTGAATACGAATTCGCAACTTTTAGATTTACAACAGGTACCTACCTTACTGCTAGGTGAACAGGGATCAAGGTGGCTAGGAAGTGTGTCCAAACAACTTTCCACCTGCCCGGGAATCGAACCCGTGACATCTCGCTTGCGAGGCAAGAGCGGTACTGCTTACCCATGTTAGGAAGTTTCTCTCTCTCTCTGTTTTATTGGATCACTTCAAGATTAGCCTAAATTTATTTCACCTTAAGATTAACTACCCGATCCATAACCTAACTTAACTAAACCTAACCTAACTTAGCGTTACATCAACAGCAGTGTTCGTAACATCAACAGCCAGTATCCGTTACATCAACAGCCAGTGTCCGTTACATTAACAGCCAGTGTCCCTTACATCAACAGCCGGTGTCAGTGACAGCAGCTCTTCGCCAGCGGCTTGTCTCCCAGATAGACGGGCCGGAGAAACACAACGTTTATAGGAGTAAGAAGCGAGCGTGAAGGACCAGCTGCGCCCAGAAATAATATACAGACATGTGAAAGTGAAGCTGAGAGGAAGGAAGCTAAGTGTTCCACGGAAGACATTCGAAGAGTTTAAGTGGTAAAAAGGTGGCTGAGAGTAAAGAGGGGGCAGGTAAGTGATGCTCCCCAGAGACAAGAAATTGGTGGGCGGTCAAATGTGGTAAGTGGAACGAAGGCCAGGGAACTGTGGTGTTGGGAGGCCGAGTACAAGTAGCCTACATGAGGAGAATTGATATTGACAGAGTAGTGAGGTTAGGTTTGGTTAGGTTAGGTTATAGCACTTATCGATATCATGATATATTTTGAAAGTGTTATTGATGTCTGAGGTAGAGTAAATCTTAATGGTTATTATGTTATTGATGAAAAAGACGGACAAGAGAATACGAGGTGGAAATATTTATATAAATCCTTATTGTAAGCTTCATCTTCTTTCGATTATTCTCAGTAAAGTCAGTGTTGTTTATACAGTGACAGAAAGAGAACTTATACCATTAGTGTGAGGGAACTTATGTCAGTAGGGTGAGAGAACTTATGCCATTAGTGTGAGAAAACTTATGCCATTAGTGTGAGAAAACTTATGCCAGTAGTGTGAGAGAACTTATGCCAGTAGGGTGAGAGAACTTATGCCAGTAGTGTGAGAAAACTTATGCCATTAGTGTGAGAAAACATATGCCAGTAGTGTGAGAGAACGTATGCCAGTAGTGTGAAAGAACTTATGCCAGTAGGGTGAGAGAACTTATGCCAGTAGTGTGAGAAAACTTATGCCAGCAGTGTGAAAAAACCTATGCCAGTAGTATGAGAGAACTTATGCCAGTAGTGTGAGAGAACTTATGTCAGTAGTGTGAGAAAACTTATGCGAGTAGTGTGAGAGAACTTATGCCAGTAGTGTGAGAAAACGCATGCCAGTAGTATGAGAGAACTTATGCCAGTAGTGTGAGAGAACTTATGCCAGTAGTGTGAGAGAACTTATGTCAGTAGTATGAGAGAACTTATGCGAGTAGTGTGAGAGAACTTATGCCAGTAGTGTGAGAAAACGTATGCCAGTAGTATGAGAGAACTTATGCCAGTAGTGTGAGAGAACTTATGCAAGTAGTGTGAGAGAACTTATGCCAGTAGTGTGAGAGAATTGTCATTTCTCAGTTGTTCGTCACATGTAGAGACAAAAGCCCAAACTTGATAAGGAATTTGTAAACAAACTTAGAAATACTGAGGCGCAGCAGTAAGGTGATGGCAACACTTTTTCGATCAAGTTGATAAATTCTTGTTAACTTTGACGATGTTTTTGTTCCTTCTCCATCTATGTCGCTCTTTCTTTCTTTTCTCTCCTTTCTCTCCTCATCTATCTATGTCTTTCAGTCTCTTTATCTCGTACGTACTTTAATCATATTCGTTAATGTAAGTTTTTTTTATTAACAAAACAATATTATTAATGCATGTCAGATAATCGTTAATCTTCATTAGTAATATTTCAAAGACTCCATCAGTGTCGTGAGTACAATTTTGCTCCATTTAATTATTTCACTTAACGAGCAGAAATGTTTTAGCAGACGCCAAAAGGAAGTTAGAGGCCTTTCAAACGTGATGTTACAGGAGGATGTTAAAAATAAATTACACTGATAGGAAAACAAAAGAAGTACTAAGACTGGCAAAAATTTAGAGAGAAGTACTTGAAGTTAATTAAATAAAGAACATTTGATATTTTGGTCATATAATTAGGGAAGAGGGATAATAACAGAATTATTAATGGGCGAAGTTGAACGTATGGAGTGAAGGACTGTGGTCGCCATCCTTAGCCCTCAAACTCTTCTACCATCCGAGACACCTGTCGCCCTGTAAAAATTGTTGTTAGTTAAGCCAATGTTGCTTTATCTATAAGACTTGTCCACGCATCTGACCAATAACCATTGTTTAGAAATAACGGATAGATGGCGTGCCAAAAATCACCCAACGCAAAGGTCCTTCCTTGGCTGTGGATGGCTAGCCACCTGACATTGTTTTATGTTCCAAGGGAATTAGCTATGGAACTAACTTAACTGAGGCGTCCACTTATTCTGCAAAGTTTGTAGATAATACGGGACAAAGTTATGAGAGAAAACCATAATACCAGCGGCTTTATACACAAAATAAATAGAAAAATAATTTTTTTCAGCATTCCTGAAAATACACAGGAAAAGCTTTTACACGAGGCAATAAGGCACTGTTTTGAAAGGGAAATCCACGATAAGTTGGTGTGCTGCCTCACAACCACCAGGGGATTAAAAAAAAAAAATTCCACCGATTCTTTTAAAGGCACTTTATCTCACCAGCAGTGAGGACTCGCTCGCTCGCGCTGAGATGTGATATATTAGGGCAGAGTACGAGGGCGGGACAAACTCACAGTGATCGTCCCAACTTGTACGGCTTTTAGTCGTAAACAAACATTGCTTTTAGTCTGAGAACTTTTCTCTCTGAGTCTCCTAACACTATAATGGTGACTTGAAAGACCCAGAGATATGGAGAGAAGAAAAGAGAGGAAGATATTTTGTGTTGTGAGAAATAATGTCTCAGCAGATGTGGCTCTTTTGTGGAGGACAATTTGGAGTAAATTGCGGTTTAATATTTTGAGTTTTCTTAAAAAAGTGAAATATAATAAAGATGTATAGCTGCACAGAAGAGAATAGGCAGAATAGACTGATACATACCCCAAGGCTAATGACACAACCCTGTAAGATTAACACGGGCCAGCAAGTCGTCTCAAAGGAGTTCCCGGATTATGTAATTTGCCTGACACATGAGTTATCCTGCTTAGGAATTAATTACTAATGGACGCGCCTCATTTGCGTTAATGAAATTTAAATTACGAAGAGACTGTCTCATTAGGCTTGGCGAGGCATAATAGAGCTTAAGACCACCGCCATAAAGACTATACACTGAGGAGGTGGTCTCAGAGAGCAGTATTTCACTAGGCAATGTGGCACTTGTTTATGTTCCCCTGGACAGTCCCACTCTGTGTTCTGGGTCTTCACCTCATCAGTTTTTTTACGGGTTGCCCACCGCTGGGAACTGAGCTGCTTCCTTCCTGTGCCTCTCATACTCCAACGTAATGCTGCTGCATCACTTCTGTGTTTGCTGCCCAGTGTAGAACGTTATTTTGATGTATGATTTCAATAAACATGACATCACCTAAAGTAAAGATATCTTTACTGAAAGAGATAAGTCACGCAGTAATCCTCCTTACGCATTACTATGTGCTGTCCAGCTAAACCATCCCAGTAACAGGCCTAGACATTATTCACCTACAACTGTCTCTTCACAGCCAAAATTCTCACCTGTGTCACCTGTGATGATGAAGGCTTTCATAAATGTTCATCATCCTAATTTTAGTTTCAAGAGTTCATTAATTTTTTGGCATCAGGCATTCAATAATTTCCTGTTACAGAGGCTCATAGTACAACAGCGGCGGCAACTGCTACTGCCCGTGACCTCACAACTCAGTACCAGCAGAGTTACGTCTATAAATATACTTGGAAACTATAACCATACTTGACGTCTTCAAACAGAAACCCTTCTCTTCAAACGTACTGAACAACTTCATACACATTTGACGTCTACAAACTTAGCGCCTGCCGATAAACTCGATGTACACACACACACACACACATACACACACAGACTAATCCATTACCACCGTTGTGAATGATAAAAAAAACTTTGTAAAGAGCACACATCCCTTTAATAAATAACGTGTGTTTCTCAGTGTAGCATCAATGCCGCCGCCTGCGTACAGTACAGTAGGTGGACGAGCGAGGCACCACCCAGTCCCTCCACCTCATTATATACGTCGAGTCATTTCGTAAGTTGGAAATCATAGGTAATTTTTTGGTCTCTCCTTCTTAGTCAGCTCTCGAATTTTCTCTCTAACATTCAAGAAGTGAAGCTTATTTCTGACGCTTAGAGTGAGGGAAAGAGACAGACGGAAAATAGAAAGGAAGAGACTGAGACATATAATGAGAGACTTAGATCAAGAAAAATGTATAAGTAAATAGAGAGAAAGAGAGAAGGCAGCTACTAACAGTTTTCAGTGTGTTCTATGCAGCACATCAGTTCACAAAGGAAAACTTTTAGAAACCGTCTCTTGTGTAGCGACCAAACATTTTCTCCTTCAAAGGTTTTCCACAAGCTCGCCCAAGATTACATTAAAACTTTTCTCTCCAGATCATTGAACGTACAAACATGGACCATTTAAGGTAGTGAACGCAATGCCCTCTCTAAAGTTATATCTTATCGTCTGATGCTGGCTTGTGCTGGAGTTTGTGGAATGAATCTTTAACTGTGTCATCGTGTAGTCAGTCTGTTGCCAGGAGGTAATCCATCCTCTCCTCCTCACAACTATTGACTTGTAGCTCTCCATGAAGTAATGGAGTCTCATTAATAAACAAACACTGAACCACCTTGAATAATCCCCCCTACTCCTCCCTCACACTCCATTCCATTACAATATACAGAATACTATAGGTTGTTCTCTTAAATCACAACCTGGTGAGTGTGTGTGTGTGCTCTTCATGACAACCTTAGCGAATCGTGTAATTCTTGATATGTTTATAAAGATTTTGGTTAAGCTATATCATCAAGTTCTCCTTATCGGACGAGTCATTTTTCTGTTTCCTTGTTTCTTGAGTTTCCTGGGTCTGGTTTGTCTCTCCCACCACCACCACATCCTAATTTCACAACACAGCTGGAGTACCCCAAGACTCCTATACTCTCTTCTTAATCCATATCAGTAACCTTCACTCCACCATGCTCAACAGAACACACACACAGATGCCCTCATATAACAATCCATACCAAAGTGCATGAGTTATGGTGGCGTTGAATTAAGCTCAATTGAGATCGATCATTACCAAGTTATAATGAGACTAATATAACTAATAGAGACGATAATGAAGGTGAACAGTTATATATATATTAAGCGTCGTGTCCTCGGGTACAGGAGGTCGTAAAAGTGGGTGGTGTGGTAGAAGTGGGCGGTAGAATTGTGTAGTCTGAAGGCGTAGCAGTAACTCCTACCAGAATCACTGTAGGAGGACGGTGGGGGTTATATCCCAGTAACTAGCAGCAAATATAAGCGAGTTTGTATGGGCTACCAAAATAGCCAATATATTACCGAACACTAAATTAAGCGTCCTATCAAATTCGTGGGAGGTGTTGTCAGGTTCACACGTAAGATAGGCTGCTGACATGACGACAAAGACGACGGCGCGAGGAGCCATATTATCTCACGAGCGCCTCCAGGAATATAATCTCGTGAAATAAAAGAGTGAGAACCTGAGCCAGCGAGATAATTAGTGAAGATAATGAAGATCAGAGAGACGCTGACCTGCCTTTACCAAACATCATCCAGGTGGCTAATTAACGTAAGTTATACCCGCTGAAATTCTTAATTAATATGCAAATTAACTTTTGATTCTTTCTTGCGTGTACGCCTTGATGATTATTGACTTTGTATCTTTCAAATATGAGACTTGGCATTTTAGTTTCCAGTGATTATGACGGTTCACTGTGCGCGCGAGTGAGTGCGTTTTGTTGTGTGTGTGTGTGAGGATTGTTTACCACTGACCACCCTCAGACTCGGAATGATGCTGGTACTTCAGCTGTCCTCACTCATGCATCATCAGGCACACTCAGACATGGAAGAATTCGATATCATCAGTTACTCCTACATCTTTAACCACTCTTAAACACGGCAGACATCTTACACTATCAAGATTTACTCAACCCAAAAAATAAAAAAAAGATACTGCACAAACAGCCATACTCACACATGTAAGAATGTTGCCCCCATCAGCCACCATTGCATGTAGAAGATGACTACACCGTCAGCCACACTCAGACATGGACGTATCCTGCACAACAAACCATCCTCAGACATGAAATTATCAGCCACCCTCAGACACGCAGCAGCTCAGCATAATATTAGCTAGGATGGGGCACGTCATTATGCTGGCGGATGGCCACTGCTGCCGCTAAAAAGTAATAAAGAAGAAATTGGAGATTGTGGGGTGCAGCGCCAGGTGGCCGAGAAAAATTAATGTGAAGTAAGACGGTAGACGGCGACGTGTAGAGGGAACAGTGAGGCGTTTCTCTGTTTCTTCGACTTTGACCCGTCTAGCCAGGGAGAGTGTAGGTAGGTGCTGAATTGCTAATGGAATGGTGAAGTGCCCTTCCTTAGAGTCCTTAGCCTTGATGAGGGAGTGAGAAAAGAGGAGAAGAACGAGGCTTAGGAACCAGCGTAATGGTCTACTTCATTCTCCTTAACCTTGATGAACGCACTTTAAGATCACCAGTTAATGTGTTCATAAGAAGTTGATGAGGTGTGACACTTCTCTACGTTTAACATTAGATGCATTACAGACAATCCTTACGGTAGATTATGATGATGGTAGAGCGTTGGTGGGTTGGTTGGTCTTTTACCCGAGTGAGGTACGAGGTAAGAGCGACGTCTACCCATCATGGATCATTCTTAATCTTTTTCCGTTTTCTTTTTTCTCCATCTCCTCCAGCAAGGAAATACATTGGGTTCACTAATTCACTTTAATTCTTTCCCTAGAAACATCATTCGGCTATTATCAAATGATTATGTCAGGTCAGTATCTTTTAAAGGTCCAACTGTACTGCCTTCTGTACCATTGAAAGGTAGTAAGAACTATCTGAGTAAAATAAAGCCTTACAGTAGACATAAGATCACAATATGATAAACATAAAAAATAAAGGATTATAATAACATTAACTTGTTATATAAGGTTGGTAAGTATAAAAATGTCTACAGGGAAATAAAATGACCGCAGAGGGATATTTTGTAATTAAGTGAAGTATGATGGACAGATTTGAATATAATTGGTTGTGTAGAATGTCGCTCTATATAGTCAGATGGTGAAAAGTATAAGACTGTAATTAATTCTCTAGAGCAGAAACTGGGAAGCTGTGAATGGGAAGTTGGTCACTGTTAGGTAGAGCTCTGTTGGATAAGATTAATGATAATTCACACACTCATACACACACAGAGGACCGAGAAAAACACTTTGCACCACAGTAGTTGGACAAGGTAATAAGATCACGTTTGAGGCTAGTGAAGCAAACGAAGGGTGTGCAGAGTATAAACCAAAATCTGTGTGAAGTAAGGAACAGGAAAGGAGATAAGCTCAAGCTGCCAAATTAGTAAACAAGAACATAGATTTTGAGACAGCTATGAATAAAACTGAAATGAAAGCCTCTTGGGGTTGATGGCCTACCAGTCGAATTTCTCAAACAAATAGACAATATTGTATTGATATGTTGGGACCAAGTCTGCAACGTTTTTATTTCACCAAAGCTTTCTAGAACTTTATCTTTAATTTTAGGAAACTTGGAGTAGACTCAGTATTATTAAGCTACACGTACAAACTTTACTGAGAATAATTTAAATCGATTGAAAACTAATTATTTGATGACGACGGGAGATTTAGTAAGTGATGAAGAACGACGAAAATATCTTTAGTTTGAGAATGTTAACCTAAAGAGTAAATACAATAAACATATAGATGACTTGGGAAACAAAAATAAGCGTTAATGATAAAGATATTAAACTTCTGAAGGAAAAAAAATCTGCTTGCATCAGGAAACTGCAACGTAAGAAAATTAATGATCATTCTAGTTAGTTGACGATAAGAACAGGGACTTAAACAAGGTTGCCTGCTGTGTCCAACATTATTTAATATTAACTCATAATTTTCGATGAGAGAAGATATAAATAGCGATTAATAAGTCAAAGTTAATGGGAAAATAATATAAAATGTTCGTTGGACACTTTCAGCAGACACGAGGAGACTAAAGTGTTCTTAAAAGTGGTGTAATGTGACTTAAACTGATAGAAAATAACGAAGAGGAGAACCAGGGTAAACACAAACATCTTGAAGTAGGGCTTCTTTTAATTGCTAGCGTTTCGGAATAATCCTTTTCCATCATCAGATCCTAAAAAGTTTTGAAAAAGTTTAAAAATACAGGTGATATGCAATAAAAACATAATATTATACGAAAATTTACCTTCGATAAACTTTAAAAATTAAAAAAGAACAATCCAATTCAAAACCGACAAAAATGACGAGAGACCTTCATACAAAGCTAAAATCAGGAAATAAAAAGTTTCACCCTTAGAAATAAACCTAAGAAGTTTTTCAATGAATTCTATCCACAAATTTCTCTTAGACTAATCTTTAAAGCCCAAGAGTTCAACTAAGAAATTCTATAAAATTAAAGACACCATACCCACACACCTGCAATCCTCAGTTGTTTATTAATTTACGTGTGCTAGCTATAGGGCAGCATATATAGGTAAAACTAAAGACATTTGATAACTCGCATCCATGAACACTTGGGCCGTTCCGTTCCAACAGGCCATTTAATAACACAACCACCACATTCAGCTATTCGTAACCACGCCCACCAACATGACCACCCGTTTTCGCCGTCTGATTTCTCAGTTCTTGGCAAAAGCGACTGTGATACAGACCTCCTCATTATGGAGGCATTTCACCGGTATAAAGAAAAGCCGTCGCTTTGTGATATGGCCTCTAGTGATTGTTGTGGTTTTCGCACTAAGGCTCGTCTGAATTAAGGTAATACCCCCTGTATATTTTATTTCATACTCGGTAGAATATCAGTGTCAAAAATGTGGATTGATCTTTATAAGAATATCAATAGAGCTCTGGGTATATTGGAAGTGTGAAGAGGTGGAAATTATTATTATCATTCTCAGCGATTGATGGACACCAGAGGATGGCCAACTTACTGTCCATACACGTAAATATGGCTAATTTACTATACGTACACGTGAGGATGGCCAATTTACTGTCCATAGACGTGAAGATGGCCAGCTTACTGAGCAAACACGTGTGAATGGCCAACTCACTCTCAATAAACGCGAGAATTATCAGCTTATGTGAGATAATTACTCACTGAAATGGAAAGTTGTCTAGATTACATTGATGATCAGTTTTCACGGGAGGATGGGCAACTAGTGCGAGAGGATGGCAAATTTTTAGCAGTAGGATGAGAACCCCAGGATGAAGAAGATATAACGACCAATCGACAAGATGCTAAGTTCAGATGAAAACATAGGACGTTTAGACAACAAGAATAGCCGTTTAGACGATAAGAATAAACGTTTAGACGATAAGAATATACGTTTAGACGATAAAAATAAATGTTTAGACGACGAGAATAAACGTTTAGACGACAGGGTGGAAGGAAGTTCAAACGACAATGTGGGAAGCTCAAGTACCAAGACAAGACGATCATGAGTGGGACGGCAACTATAAGAGCCGAGCAGGAACACCTTTGGACACAGCATCAGGTGTTGGTTCTCGTTGAACCTACGACGGAGGAAACCAATATTCTTGCTTTATTGTGCTCTCAATCAACGACTTTGTTTATTTTTGGGGGTTGTCTTCTGTGCTCGGAAATAAGTATGATAAAACTTACATTATTAGATGCTTTTATGATAGACCTTTAAGAAAACTCTTAAGTGAATTGCAAAACCAAACAATAATATCTAAAAAGGTCTTCCAACAAACTTCTCTAAAACTTGCCGACGCGTTCACTAACAATTACAAAATTGTTTCAAAATAAGTGTCCATTGTTCCTGAGTCAGTGATCCGTAACACAGGGCGTGACTCTTCGTGGGTTTTATGAAGGATGAAAAACTAAGGAGAGTTTGATATTGTCTGGCAGAGTTCCATCACGGGGCTTCACTACCCATTGTTTTTATGTTTAGGTCTCTATATGGTCCCCCTCCTTCTGTGTCTATGTTTATTTTCTTTCATTTATATACTTACGAGTGAAAATATACAACTGAAAAAACGCCACCAACCAGTAGCTGACAAGAGAGAGGGCGACGAAATACGTGAGTCTCTTATTTACTCAGGAAGGAATATTGTCCCTGTAGAAGTGAGTCGCTTCATTACACTCGTCTTTGAGATCTGGACAGCAGTTAGGATTTTTCGTAGTCGTGAGTATGATACAGTGACCAAATTTGACAAGCAACTACACCGTGGCTGATCTTCCTGTCAAAGCCAGAGTGACGTTCTAAGAAGTGTATTCTTGGGTGACATACTAACATTTATTTAACCTTAGTTGTTGTGGCCAACAAACAACACTCTGTGTACCGTATGTTTATCAGCAGATATTTTCACCATCCTATTACTCCCCATGAGGGTAGAATAGAAAGAGAACCTGACACTTGCTGTGCGAAGTCTCAACCTTGAGTGCCTGGAAGAGGTAGCCGAGATGTATCACGGCCGAGTTGCTCTTGGCAGCTAATGAGGTTTTTCGCAAAATCACTGCAGCTTCATTCAGTCGCTTGCCTTCTTAAGCAGCAGCCTTTTAAACGTAACTGTATTAACTGTACAGTAACTGCTGAGTAAAGGAGTTCTCTTCGGTAATGTGGTAACCAAAAATCATCTGTATTGCCAACTATTTTTTTTTTAAATTCAGTTTGTTGGTTTTATAATATATATTAAAATATTGTGTATTACGTTGCTGCATGAAGAGCAAGTTAGGCGTTCCAGGTGTGACTAATTGACGATGGTTTTATAATACAGTACTGCATTGAGACAGTTACTCAGGTACAGCTGCGATAGTTTTATGTTCATGCTTTCAGTTCTTCTCACTAAGAACCCACGAGGTACAGTATTATACTTCCCAGAATGTACATACGAGTCCCTCAAACGGTGTGTGACAGGGTGCCCCCCTTACTGTTCGGTCGATGTCATCCACTGATGCTTCCAAATCATAGCTGCGTTATCTCTTCTCTTCATACATAAGTCACGCATTAATTGGGTAACAGCACATTGGAAACGGCTGTCACACGCCCCAAGAGTCAGTAGCTACATCTCGTTACATTGTCTGTGATCTGGATATAAATGCTTAAGGTTTGTATTACGCTTCCCCTTTATGATTTATTCAAGCCGGTTAAAGCCGTTTCTTATTCACCATCTTCACCAGCGACTCTTTTATTTGAGTGGATCAAGCTGGGTGTACTGTTTGTATATTTCTTTCATCAAGCTGTATAGACCCAGCTATCCTAATAAGAATACTGAAGATTAAGATAAAATGTAGTGAAGTAAGTACACCTATATCAAGAAAGATTCCAATTGTGGCTTTTTACTACTACTGAGTGACGTTGTTGAGTACTCCAATCTACACTGCAGAGAGAGAGAGAGAGAGAGAGAGAGAGATGGTAATCCTTTTTTTGGTGCACCAACTGATGACAGTCGTAAGATTTGTGTCATTTTTCATGTGTCGTGTGCTACAAGGAAGTCGTCTAAGATGCTCGTTTATTAAAGTAGAGAGATACTTATGGTAATCGTGTCACCATGCGACGACCATCAGTTCTACTTCTTAATCAGTTTTGAAGCATTTCACTCTATATTTACTGTACCTCAGTGAAATATTGAAAACTGGAATGACATGTATTCTGTGTTTCAACCAAATGCATAACTACAATAGAATACAATTTTTAATTTCAACGGCATCTCTCTTTCAATGCATACTGCACCATTAAAGATGTTCGTTACTACAGGCAGGTTGGTCATGCGTCAAGTGTAGGATGACTTGTGATACACTGTTGTACGGTAGAACCTCTGAAGGTGATCGTCTTTTCTTCTTCATTAGATACAGTATAAGGGCCTCACTGCTGGTGAAATAGGTAGTTCCTCTGTCGCATACTGTACAGTGCGTTGGTCTCAATTCAGGTGTGAAGGGTTCAGCCTTGCAATATCACCGTTACTGGGCTCTCGAAGTGTAAAGAACCAGAGGGAGCTGCTGCGGCCTGAGAGCTCGGAGCTGCACTATCTCGTTCATCAGACACCAGCGCCCTCTTGTGGCCTTTGATAACTCCCTTGTTGATGAACTGACTTATCTTGGCTCCGTCGATCATGTTTTAGCATTAGATGTATTTTGGTCAAATACATATGAAATATGCCTCTTTAACAACTTCTAGCTGATATTTATTCACGTGAAGATGTCTTTTGCATATACTGTATACTTCAGATTACCTTCTCCTAATCATCATTCGTGTCAGTGGTGAGTTTCTGACTAGAGAACGAGCGTGGTTCGTTTATCACATCTGCAAGTATGGGTTTCTTAATACTGTACATCGAATCAGTCTATTTGGAAGTAAACGAACCACTTGGCCTTACCCTCGTTCGCCAAGGCCTCAAACTGTACGTAACGGGTGCCAGTCACATAAGTCTCATACTTGTTCTAGGCTAGGTCCACCACAGTCATATTCAATGATCGAGAAGGATCTTAAAACACCAACTTGCTGCCCGCGACTAATCAACTTACCCATGACGAAAGTTTGGCGACTGAGCGGCAGACTGACAAGGAAAAGTGCTTAGGATCTGAGTCAGGAAAGATTACCCACAGGAGACGACCAGAAGATTATTGGGAAGGTCCTACTGAGCCAAGATGGAGGAGCTGGCATAGTGGTGTGGAGGGAGGGAGGGAGGGCATCACTGAGCTAAGATGGAGGAACTGGCATAGTGGTATGGAGGGAGGGAGGGCATCACTGAGCCTCACTGAACATGTATAGCTATTTCAACCAGATAAAAGTAAGTTGCATTTTCACAAAACTTATAAATATATGCAATGTTACGAGAGATAAATTCCATCAATAAATAAACCCGACAAATCCTCAGGCAATATCTTTTTCGCTTAATATTTTAATCCTCTCTCATAAATATTTGCCAGAAGAAAATACTGTTTAGGAATTCTCTTTGAAGTTGTTTTGCAGTTTACAGAAGACTCGGCGACAGAAGACTCGGTATACAAAGTTTATAGTGCGAATACTTTTATGAGAGGGAAAAAAAAAATCGCTATTTCCCAAGACCATCAAGGAAAAGCGTAATAAACTAACCCTGGGCCAGCCATGTTGGTCGGTTAAACTCCGTCATTAAGACAACATCTCCCTCCGCCAGTCCCGGGTTCTGTTTCTTCTATTTTTGTTAATTTTAGTTAAAAAACAAGTGAGCAACTCCCAATATTTAGGTGAAACAGCGCCAGAGACCCCAGCCGGCCGCCCCATTTACCGCCCAGATTTGTCAAGACCACAAGAAGTTGTTGATAATGTGTCTGACACTTACTGCCCCCCCTCCCTCTCTCTCTCTCTCTCTCTCTCTCTCTCTCTCTCTAATGGTTCTCACTCTCATTCCCTCTCTGTCTCTCTTTCTCCCTCTTTCTATCACACTCTCGCTCTCAGTTTCCATTTCTGTCTTTAAACTCTGTTTCTCTCTCTCTACACATTTTTCTAGGGTAGGCTAAGGAGGAGAACTGTTTCCAGGGGTGACAATAATTTAGGTCGAGTATTTTCAAGGAGACAACGTGGAACTCTAATGCTGGTTCTGTCTCCTCACTGTGGTCTTGACATTAGATTAGGATAGGTTAGTTTATGTAAGGTTAAATTAGATAAGCTTTAGGGTGATTAATCTTAAGGCGAAATAAACTGGGGTGCCTAATCATCACGTAATTTAAATAAATAAATAAAATGGATAATCTCCCGCCGGTGATACAAGCTACTCTTACATCACATGCACAAAACACTCGGCTACGGTGACGCTTATGTGTCGAGTAATAATCACGATCTCGAAGCAGCAGGGCGTTAGCATTATCTCCTCCTGCCACCCTATCTGGCCTGGGACCTTATACAGTATATCTTTATTATTATTATTATTATTATTATTATATCAGCACAGTGGGGCTCTAAACAAGAAGCTACCTATAACACAGTCTCAGTGTCACACCGACTGGTAGTAGTTGTGGTGATGGTGGATGTTTGGCTGACTGGTAGTGCTGCTGGTGATGGTGGACTGGTATCTGTGGAGGGAGAGGTGGTGATGGTGTTGGGTATCTGGTGGTTTGGTTGTGTTATAAGTTGGTTCTGTAGAGGGTGGAGGACGCGACATATTGCAACCGTGGTTTCGTAATTTAAATCTTAGTGAATTTCTCAGACTTACAATAATGAGATTTTGTTTTCTTATCCTGTCTCTTTCCTTAACCGTAAATGTTTTATATCATTCTCTTACCATATGTCTCCCCTACGGCTCACTTGCATATTATCTTTGTTATTGCAGATTTTTTTCCGTTGGAATCGAGAATAATTACATTTCGCGTTTTTGTTCCGTCACATCCCCGTCACCGTCAACCACCATCACCGTCAACCACCATTACCGTCAGCCACCATCATCGCTAATACTTGTTCAACCACGACTAACACGACTGTCATCATCCTGCGCCCCTGCCTCCCATTCCTCCCAACCTCACACCAACACCACTCTCACCCCTCCTTCCTTGCCTCCTTCACCCTAACACCACTGTCATCCCTCCCTCCCCCAATACCACTTTCACCCCGCCTTCTCTCCCTCCTTGCTTCTCTCACCCCCACACCATTCTCTCTCTCTCTATCCTTCCCTCCTTCACCCAACACCACTCACGCCCTTCCCCACCTTGAACATCCTAAGAAATGTTCTAGTACTGTCACTTGTCACTGGTGTCATAATATAAAGTACAGAGTTAATATACTATGGTGATTGCCACGTTATCTTTTTTTTTATGTTACTCTGCCTCTGTAGTTTTTAGGATTTTGTGATGTAAAATTTTACTCATATGTGTTTTGCAAAGACCTTCTACACTCTGTTGCCTAAAATCTAAAAAAAAAAGCTTAGGTAATAGGTAAGAAGAATTTTTTATCACCTCTATGTAGTAGCTCAACAAGTCTCGGATCCTCATGGAGAAGACGTGAACACATTGTAGCCGAGGTGGTCCAGCCATAACTGAAGATATGGTAACATAACTAATGGACTTCCATAACGCTGCTGAAATGGTGTTGGTGTGGCATGGAGACTGTATTATATTTTTTTAGGTAGCTAGGTAGCTTCTTGTTTAGAGCCTCCCTCGAACAAGAAAAAGTATCATACAAAATCATAAAATATCATTATGAGTAACTAAGATCATAAATTAGTTGAAACACGGAAAACAGCCGCTCTGGTCGAGCGTCAGAAGGCTCCGCTCTGGGCTGAGGGTCATCGTGGTCGTAAAACTGCAGTGATAAATGCTATTAATACGTCTCAAATAAAGAATTGACAGAAACGCCTTGTCGAGACCTGGTAAACAGCTACTCTGGTCAAGAGTCAAGGAGCTCGGCACCGGGCTGAAGATCATGCAGTGAAAAATATTTTTAATGAATGCATGAAACGTCCGGTCACCCACCTCCCCGGCCTGGAGGAGGTGGTGGTCAACGCCTTGGAAGGTTGATGTCATATTCCTGTGCTTCACCAACAAAGGTTTTCAAGCTAGTACTTTGAGTTGATTCATACACTAAACGTCAACAATTGAACATTAAGGGAAATGTATTATTTAGGTTTTACTTTTCCTCGTAAGTAGGATTGTATTACAACCTTATCTTGGAGACTGATGACCCGGGATTAACATAATAGACTCTTGAGCTGTTAGGGGAAGAGAGCCTTAACTGGGACCTCAGTGGCTCGCGTTCTGCTGTGGTGCTCACGCTGGTATGGGGTAATTTTACTGGTCACAGATGCGCGATACTTCTAGTTCATACTGTACATCCCTGTGTTTATGTACATCATTTTCTGATAAAACGTCTCCAAAATGTTAACTCCTTCGCTGCAGGGACACAGCGTTTACCGTCTTATTTAGTTAGTGCCAGATGATTTTATTTAGCTCAGAGACTATATCCGCTAACCGCAAGTAGCCTGTAAGACTTAAGAATCTCGCCCTATAACTGTTAATTCACGTTTCAATAATGATATAAAAGACGAGAAATATAAAATACAATACATAACAAGAGAGGGGTTTTATTTCCACATAAAATGGTCATATACAAAATTTACAGCGGCAGAGACAAAGCTGAAGACTGTAAATCTGTTCTCCGATAAGACGCCCCGGGAACTGTTTATGTCTGGCTCTCCTACCTACCTACCTACCTCCTCTCTCTCTCTCTCTCTCTCTCTCTCTCTCTCTCTCTCCGAAACTAAGAAAATATCTGTGAAATCCACATCTTTATTTTAGAAAATCATCAATTTTATGTATTTCAGTATCAGTTACTTATATTTCCTCACACACAAAGTTTTCAAACACTCTTATGCATCGTTTCTTCAGACCTTCTACCTCATGTGTTTCAGATTTAGGACATCGGTGTGACATATATAACACAGGTGTGACATATATAACACAGGTGTTACATATATAACACAGGTGTGACATATCAAGCACAGGTGTGACGTATCTGTAACGGTACTAAGAGCCCCTCCCGCCCACCTCTCCTATGGTTGTACCCCGAGGATGTTATGAACACTCGTCTTTTTGCGTTGTTAATTTGTTTGTTTCTCAAGGCTGTGGCTACACGTTACTTCTCTCTCTCTTAGCGGAAATAAACACTGATTAATCCACGTAGTAATAATTTTCATATAGTGTTTATTTTCTTGTGAGTTTTGGTGAATTCCGTAAAATTATTCTGACGCTGCATTTCAAAATTATTTCATCTTTTTTCTTACATGACAATCAAAGTGGATCATTCCTCATCCTCACGTCATATGCCCTATCCGTTCACTGTCACACTGATTGATTTTATTCCGCCCCTGACACACAAGAAATGTCTGTTAGTGTGTTCTTGTGAAGGATCATCATGGCTGACTGAAACACCGACTTTGATTACCACAAGATTAATATTAATTCATCTCCCTCCGATACACTTTCCCTTTCTCTTACCCTTGGTTTATTCTATCTTGTTCCTTCCCCCTTTCATACTCCTTAATTACCTTCCCTTCTACACCATCATTCATCCTTCCCTTACCTCCTCCATTATCGACTCCATTCATTATCTCTTCATCGTGTCTCCCCTCATCTTGTCTTTTCACTTTAAGGACGCCATCAGTTTAAGAATTACATGGGTACTAACACAACACAGTCATGGCGTGTGTAGTCTCTTGGTGTTGAAACGACGGCAGAGTCTGGCTGTGATTCCTGGTGTTAAAGTGACGCACAGGTAATGGCTTCTAGTACAACATAGACAAGCCGTAGCCTCAGTAGCCACACAGACGGACGGCAGCATCAGTAGCCTCACAGACAGACCGTAGCGTTAGTAGCCTCACAGACCGTAGCGTCAGTAGCCACACAGACAGACGGTAGCATCAGTAACCTCACAGACAGACCGACGAAGCGTTAAACACTGAACACAAACAGAGACTCCAAAATGACATCAGAGATTCCATTAAATTATCGGGTGTCAGTTTCTCAGTTATAATGGTAATTGCTTTCTTGACTTTATTATCATCGTCTGTTTGATCACAGTGTTAATGACCGGAGATAATGTTGGTGATGCCTGTGTGGTGGAGGTGCCATAGTGACGCTCCTTAACTGTGTGTTGGTGATGCCTGTGTGGTGGGGGTGCCATAGTGACGCTCCTTAACTGTGTGTTGGTGATGCCTGTGTGATGGAGGTGCCATAGTGACGCTCCTTAACTGTGTGTTGGTGATGCCTGTGTGGTGGAGGTGCCATAGTGACGCTCCTTAACTGTGTGTTGGTGATGCCTGTGTGGTGGGGGTGCCATAGTGACGCTCCTTAACTGTGTGTTGGTGATGCCTGTGTGATGGAGGTGCCATAGTGACGCTCCTTAACTGTGTGTTGGTGATGCCTGTGTGGTGGGGGTGCCATAGTGACGCTCCTTAACTGTGTGTTGGTGATGCCTGTGTGATGGAGGTGCCATAGTGACGCTCCTTAACTGTGTGTTGGTGATGCCTGTGTGGTGGAGGTGCCATAGTGACGCTCCTTAACTGTGTGTTGGTGATGCCTGTGTGGTGGAGGCGCAGGTAAGGAGTAACCCCTGAGACCAAGTCTGCAAGTAAACAAACACACACACACACACACACCATGAAAGAAGGTGACTTGACTGGCTATGCGTAATCAGCGTCAGTAACTCAACACATATTAGCATTAAACTGAATATTTCTCTTCTTTATGTCATAACTTATTATTGTGAGTGTATGATACTAATTTATACCCTCTTGTAAACTCCCCTGGCAGGACAAAGAGAGCTGGAGTGATCTGTGTTGAGAATGTGAGAAAATCTATACCATGGAGCAGCACCGAAGGAGATTGTTGTCCCAAATAAGTCTTGGAGAGAGAAGAATAGAACTGGTTACTGAGGACATTAGACAAGAGAGACGAACAATATATTAAAGTTGTCTTATTCTTGTTGTTTTTTTATTTATTTATTTATTTATTTTGTCTTTTATAGGGAAAGGTTAAGTGATCAGCTTGTGTGAGATATTATTCTGGTAACCTTATCTAATCTAACCTGACTTAACCTCATCTAACTTAACCTATCCCATCAAGTGATAAAAGTAGAAATCAAATTGACTTAACTCGTGTGTAAATATCGACTTAGTTCCCCATAAGCGAGGTAAAAGGAACCTTAATCAGTATATACCTGAAGATGACTACATTACATCACTGCATCTCTTAACCAAGGAATTCATTAGGAAGATCTTCACTACAACTTTCTCTCGACATATCAAAGGGCTTCCAAAAACTCGTCCTCATCAAACTTGTTCAAAAGGAGTTGTCCAAGAAATTGTCAGATTATTATAAGGATAGCGTTTGGGTATTTTTTTGTGTCATAAAGGTGTAAAAGGTGATTAATGTTCTACACGACCATTATTATATGTTAATTTGGGAAGATGAACTATACTTAATCGTGGCTTGTTTAATGGTTACCCTAATCCACTGTGAGAGGAGTTAACATCTTAATCCACTGTGAGAGGAGTTAACACGACAAACACAATGGTGGGAGGATGTAAGTTAAGACGTAAATGCGCGGTAGCATGGGACGAAATAGACGTAGTTATAATGACAAGCAACAATGATACAGAGGAATATAATGATGATGAAGTTTATCCTGAGTCTAACAAAACATTTTGTCACCAGAGGGAAATATTGAGAAGACGTAGTGACCTAAACTATCATATACCACTAAGTAAATATAAAATGGCAGCTGCTAACAAAAATTTATGTGTTTTGGATGATTTGCAGCCGTTAATATTGTTTAATAAATGTGTTATGATTAGAGAGGTCGACAAAACATCACACGCCCCGTTGAGGTAAGGATTTAGCACGAAACGCAGGACGGACGGGTGTTAACATTCTTCTTTTCAACTGTATGGCGACTCGGGGTATACTTGTTTCCTCCTTCACCTAAGTCATTTTGGCGTCCATGTCACAACAACAATGACAATTAAATCTGTTAAGAGGACGATCGTCACCTCCTACATAATAAAAATAATCAAGGTGTGAAGTGAGGGATGGGTCAACGCTTATAATACTCCCAGCGCTGAGTTCACCATCATATCCAGTTTCACGGCCAGAAGTGAGAAATGGTTAAAGGCTGTAAGTCTCTTTGCATCCCAATATACCAGAGTGTTGCGACGTATCGGTGAGTTATAGTGCAGTTAATTGTTCCCTCTTCATATTTCAACGTATAAATGCAATACATCTGTTTCACGTGTCTGTTACTAAGTCCTGTCACTTTAGTTGTAGTAAAAGATAAAGAGGTTTTAACGACCCAGACTATTCCTTCTCTGTCTTGATGAGGTTGTTCATCACGTTCATTACTGCTTTCAGGTGGCTGTTCTAAAATGTCTTGACGATTATTTGCTTCTGCTCCTGTGGGTAGAGATATGAGCACAGGGGTTAGTATTGCCGCGTTCTCCCTACTGTCCTTTCGTCTCCGCGTCCCAACTAAGTGATAAACATAGTGAGAGAAAGAGGAACTGTATCACAAACCCCGGCATGGGAGTGTAGACAAGCGGCCCTGTCATTACTGCATCCATCAGCTTCATGGTTCTCCTGTTCAAAGTTGTCCCAGCAAATCTTAGGATGGTCACCAATGATACAGTGATTTCCATCTTTGCATCTCCACATACACTTGATCAGGGTGCAGATGTTCAGTGTGCTGTTTTCCTGGTGCGGGCTGAGCTGGAGTGAGTGGGAGAAGGGTGGTGGGCGTGGGCGGGGGCGGGAATGTATCATACCTGATGTTGCTCTTGGTGGCGGTGTTCGGTTGTGTTGAAGCTGTGAGAAGCTCGAAGTAGTGGAATCTTCGCTGATAACACTTTAATTTATCCAATGAGCTTAGAGGAAGCGTTAATACATCATTGAAGCATAGTGTCACCCAGCCAACATGCTTGAAGCAAACACAACACAACGCAGTCATCACCCGCCGTTCCCTCGTTGCATTCATCAAGCATTAAAATACTAAATTAATGCTTCTGAGGGATTAACACCGTAAATTCCTACGAGGCAACTTGCCAGACTGAGAGGCGTATATGGCAGGCTGTAGAAAGGACATTGACCCCTATGGTTCTCCTCCACACAGGTGAAGGCTTAACACCCTCGGTGAGCGCTGGCCGCTTCGCTCGGAATGTTATTCTTAAGTCTTATGAATAAGGAATCCCACGCCTCCCGTCTGACTGTATTCGTTCCCTCACTAGCCGACAACCTGACCACTTTCAGTTCAATTCCTCTTCTCCTTTTTGGACAGATTTCCTCGATGGCGGCTGAACTTTTCCACTCTATTTGTATTATGTTTTTATTTTCATTCTTACTTCTCACACGAATTAATCCTGTTCTTATATTTCAATCAAGTCAGTACCCGTAGACAACCTAAATCAGTGACCCAGATCATGTAGTACACTTCTCAGTGGTGTACAGATGATGGCTGTCTTGGATGATTGCCTCGGGCATATAAGTCACTCTTGGTGTTATTAATTGTGATTTAAAATTGAGATGGCAGAGAAAGATCCATAGTTGGCTGAAAATTGCCTCTCACCACCTTATCCCAACAAGCTAAGTAAGTTTACACTCCAATATTTCAACGGTAGTGATTACAGGGAAGATATTACATTTTGCATATCCCACATTTTAACATAGATCAACAAAGATTAACCGATAACCTTTGTAGTCAATTACCAGCGACTACAGAAAAGAGCTCCCACAGCGCTCTCCTAACTGTAGTATTGTATTAGTATTTACAACACACAGTTAGAAGCGACTGAACTGAACTCGCCCATGTGACTATCTTGAGACAACCAATAATTCATAGTGACCTTTGCTATACTGGGGTTGAGAGGTGTTGGTCTACACTAACAGGAGTGTTACTGAAGACTGTGAAATGTCTGAATAGAAATGAGGGATGATCTAAAGTCTTATTTGTCGTTGTGCAAGTCGTGAGTCGTCTGTAACGGCTGGATCATGTCAGTGTTGGATGGACACCTAGCAGAGTTACACGCCTGGCAGAATTATACACCTGGCAGAGTTATACACCTGGCAGAGTTATACACCTGGCAGAGTTACACACCTGGCAGTTACACACTTGGTAGAGTTACACACCTGGATAACAAAATCAAAGCTGCCCCGAGAAGATTGTGTCCATTCAAAACAATTAAAGGAATGACACCTACTACACCTCCTCTTGTCATGGGTCAACACCTACTACACCTCCTCTTGTCATGGGTCAACACCTACTACACCACCTCTTGTCCTGGGTCAACACCTACTACACCACCTCTTGTCGTGGGTCAACACCTACTACACCTCCTCTTGTCGTGGGTCAACACCTACTACATCACCTCTTGTCGTGGGTCAACACCTACTACACCACCTCTTGTCGTGGGTCAATACTAGCACCTGAGACAACATCGTTAAACACAACTCGGTCGACAAAACATCTCAACTAATGAATTTTTCGTTGTCGTTAACAGGTATTCATCACCCGGGCAACACAAAGGAGCTAGGGCGTCAGTGACCTGTTTCCACGCTACACTAACAGTTGACGCGTAGACTACTGTATATAACCCACCTTGGTCATCAACGTGTCTGCAACAGGTAAGCTTCTGTCACCAGGTAAGGCAGGTATTTCTCATTATATAATTAAAGGTATGTAAATCATGCAGAAAATGTAGGTATTTAATTTATAAGGAAACTTTAGTTCGTTGAGGACCCAAAGAAACTGTAACTGTATAAAGTGTTTGATCCTAAGAGATACAGAAGTATAGTAGAAATTAACTCATTATTTATTATTACTAGTTTCTTGCCAACAACCAAGACCAAGAGGAATTCAGTATTTAATAACAATCACTGAGGAATACGGAGGACACAACTGGATGTTCCTCACCCAGGGAGAGAAGGTGAGGAGAAGGATCGTCAAGATGAGGCAGAAGTTTTCTTTAATAGTAAACTTTGTGGTGCGGGTTCCCTACTTTTTTTTTTCTCTCCCTGAAATGAGATTCTGAGCTTCAATTCGCCAAGTGGATGGGAGCTTGAGAGGGACGGAAGGAATAACTTAGGTTTTTGTTAGAAAGTTCGACTATTTTTTTTTATTTTTTTATATCTTAGAGAAATCGGAATCTAATGTTATTTTTATAGTTTTCATGTGGGTATTTTTTGAACCCATTTTGTATTGTTACTGTATAAACGTTGTGGGTGTCATTCATTCCCTCTGACGGTCACTTAGCTCCCTGGACTGACTTACCCATGACCGTCCAGTTTGTGACGATAAACCTAGTCACTAGTGGTGGAAATATTACCTAAGAATACTCTCATTGTGCATTCGAGATAAATTAAAGCATATTTTAATAGCTTAGATACCGTGTTAGGTTCAAGTTGCTATTGCAAGTTTAAATCTAATGAAAACTATATTAAAAACAATTACTAATATCAACATGTTAATATAGCGCATCTAACTACTTCAATAAGACAGTTCCCAGACCCTCACTTGGGACCAAAACAGTTGAATATTGAACAGTTTAATTTATATTTGCGAATATTGGAGTTAAATCATAAATTAATGTGAAATCCTAGAGACTGAGATTTGGATATTGGAAAGTTAAAGTAATTTTTGGGATTTAAGAGTTTATTACTAAATAATTTGGTGAGTGTTGGGTTTGACTGTGGGTGTAAGTATTGCATGAACTGAGAATGAAGACGGATCAGTATCTTACGTAGTGTAGTTCTCCCCTATCCCTCCTCCCCTCTCCTCTCCTCCCTTCCCTTCTTCCTTCCTCCTTCCCCCTTCCGTCTCCAGGTGCCTTCAAAGCGTGTTGGTCTAAAGAGGTGTAATTATTGTTTGTTTGTTTAATTTCTTGCTTTGCTGTCTTGCTTGTCTGACCAATGCACACACACACACACACACACACACACACACACACAATGCACCAGGTTATCCAGAATTATGGAAATAAGTTTATGATGGCTTTGTCTGAGCTGTTCTCGGTCGAGTCGCTTCACTGTTTGCCATTGTCAGTATATATCTGCCTTGTCCATGTACAATGTATTCCTGCACTATGCAATTTTATGGAGATTTTACTCAATATCTACCTATAAACACTTTAGCGATACCTTGGGGTTTTAGGTTAAATTAGGTTAAGTTGGTTTATTTTAAGGAAACCAAACTAGACGTAATTTTAAGTCGTATAACACAAATTACAATCCACTAAAAATGTAATTATAGATTTTTCTACAAACTGTAAACTTAACTTTTACTTGGGAGCTCCCGTGAAGGTGGAGGAAGGTTGGCGGAAACTCACAAGTGTTAGGAAATGAGGAGTTCCTGACAGTCACTCAATTCGTTAACAAACATTAATCAGAGGTGGAAAGACTACGATAGTGAGAGGCAGCTGCGGTACTCACGCGGGGCTCAGAACTATGATTCGTCGACAACCTGTGCCAGTATTATGTTTTTTACTGTAACTCCGTATGTCGTATGAGTGTGTGACCAAAACACATACATAATTGTTAACTAGATGGATCTCATGGCGTCTCCTCTGCCCCTAACGATCCATCTGGTCTAAATGGGTGGAATATTTCATCAGTATCGGGAGTAAGCATTGTTAACCAAAGGAAATAGATTGAATTCTGAGAAAGGAATCGAAGTGTCATAAAATATTTATTATAATCGAATCTTAAGACCAAAAGAAAATTAAGAGGACAAAAAATATCTTCTGTAATAATTAACGTTATGTTTTTCGTTTTCATTTATTAAAAATAAATGATTAAAACAAATAAACTGTGTCGAAGAATCTTCTCTCTTCAGCCATGACGACACAGCAGCCGTTATTGGAAGAAATATTGCGAAAAGTTAAATCAGTCAGTAGAGTGTTGCGTTCACTAGCATGTCCACTTTATCCACGTCATTTCTTCAATAAAGTAATTATCCTGTGCATTATAGCGACTTTTACTGTTTTTCTGTATAGATGGGTCATGTAACAGTAAATAAGACGCCGGAGTAGACTTCCTGGGAGTGTTTTAAAAGTGTTGACACGATCCAAGTGTTCCAGCAGAGACAGAGAGCGTAGAGTGCCTGGGTATGGTGTTCGTTGGCGGGAACATCTTCGAGGGCAAGATAAACACTACTAGCGTCACCCAGCTCTATTGTCACACCAACTACTGCCAAGACCTTCCCTAAACTCTCTGTCTGTCTCTATTATTATTATTCTATGTCTGTTATTTTCTTTTCTTTTTAGCAATGACAGCCAAGAGTGTTAGGAAAAATGGATGTATATGAATGAAAGGAAATATAAAAAAAAGTCAGATTCACTTCTCACCACAATGCTATATCTTGTCTCACTTCTCGCTACTACAACTACAAGTTCCCTCACTTCTCACTATATCTTTCTTCACTATCACTGTCATAGCTTCCCTCACTCCTCACGACAACTTCCCTCACTCCTCACGACAACTTCCCTCACTCCTCACTTCCCTCACTTCTCACTATATCTTTCTTCACTATCACTGTCATAGCTTCCCTCACTCCTCACTACAACTTCTCTCACTTCTAACTGCTCACGACAACTTCCCTCACTCCTCACAACTTTCCTCACGACTTCCCTCACTCCTCACTTCCCTCACTTCTCACTATCACTGTTATAACTCACATTTCCTCCTCGTATTTTGTCAGAATAAAGATGCTCCACAAAAGTAATGTGATATGTGACCCACAAAAGTTTCAACGAGCCGAAGTTACGACCGAGGGAGGTGAGGAGCTGCTCCCATAATGTGTTATTATGACTGGGACACCAAAGCTCTCCTGTCTAGCCTGCCCAGGGTCGCGGGAGAGTGTCAGTTTTGATTTTTTGGTCGTCCTATTACTCTTATATTGGCGACACTGACAGACAGACAGACAGGCAGACAGACAGACAGACAGACAGACACTCCAACATGAGAAACACAATATTGTTGATAATGTTAACTTTTTTAACACGTTTTGTTATAAATTTCTACTGCATTATGTATCCTATGGCTGTATTGGCTGAGGTGGACGTGTAGTTGTGTTTCCTTATCATGTAGGGGGAGGAAACAGCAGTTAGGTGGAGGCAGGCAGCAGGTAGGTGGAGGGAGGCAGCAGGTAGGTGGAGGGAAGTAGCAGGTAGGTGGAGGGAAGCAGCAGGTAGGTGGAGGGAAAAGGCAGGTAGGTGGAGGGAGGCAGCAGGTAGGTGGAGGGAAGTAGCAGGTAGGTGGAGGGAGGCAGCAGGTAGGTGGAGGGAGGCATCAGGTAGGTGGAGGGAAGCAGCAGGTAGGTGGAGGGAGGCAGCAGGTAGGTGGAGGGAGGCAGCAGGTAGGTGGAGGGAAGTAGCAGTTAGGTGGAGGGAGGCAGTGGGTAGGTGGCGGGAGGCAGCAGGTAGGTGGAGGGAAGCAGCAGGTAGGTGGAGGGAAGTAGCAGGTAGGTGGAAGGAGGCAGCAGGTAGGTGGAGGGAAGCAGCAGGTAGGTGGAGGGAGGCAGCAGGTAGGTGGAGGGAAGTAGCAGGTAGGTGGAGGGAAAAGGCAGGTAGGTGGAGGGAGGCAGCAGGTAGGTGGAGGGAGGCAGCAGGTAGGTGGAAGGAGGCAGTAGGTAGGTGGAGGGAAGTAGCGAGTAGGAGGAAGATAGAGGAAGAGAGGCAGCGGGTAGGAGGAAGTAAACAGGAGTTGTGTGTATTGAGAGTTCGAAAACGATTGTACACACACACACACACACACACACACACACAGACCACCCCAGAGTTAAAGCTGCAGTTGTTCTTTAGTTTCTACTCAACATTCACTGATCACCCAACTGTGTCCCCAGTAACCATGTGAAATATTGAATGACAAAACTGTTCCGCCAATCAGTGTCGTACTACTGTGATTAGGGTAGTTAGTCCACAGTAGCCTATTACAGTGTTTCAAGGTAGTTAGTCCTGATTAGCCTATTACCGTATTTCACTAATTTACAAAAAAAAAAAAAAAATCGTCTTGTCTTCATGAATCGACAAAAATGGAAGGGTGAGGAAGACAGACAAACATAGACAGACAGACAGACAGACAGACAGACAGACATATAAAAAGAACATAAAAAAGTCACCAAGATGAGTGAAGGATGATGGAAATGTAAGAGGTGGAAAAGGAAAATATAGAACTTGAAAGGGAAAGGCGGAGGAGAGAGAGGAAAGTAAAAGTAAGAGATGGAAAAGTTTATGGAAGGGAGATGAAGTGATATTGATTCAGTGTTGATGATCAAAGTCGGTGTTTTCAGCCAGCCGTTAATGGTCGTTCATGGGACACACACACACACACACATAGTTCCTACATTGCCTAGACGGAATTAGATCAGGGAGAGAGAGAATTGGGAGGACATTGTCGTGGGTTAAGTGAGCAGTGGACAGTGGTGGGTGGTATGGCGGCTGATGTCCTACGGAAAACCAGTGGTGGACATTAAATTGGACCTTTACACAACCGGTAAATTTATAGTAGTTCACACAGCTGTGTTAGAAAGACAAAACTATGTTTTTTTAGGGTATTTTTGTGTGTTTTGATTGGTTCTGACCTTGATTTCCGTTGGAAATTGCCTGTTTTTTAGTTATCGCTCCTTCTACCCCCGACAAGGTAGGGGATCATGTTGGTAACCGGGGTTTGGGTGGGGCGTTTTCCGACAAAAATCATGGCCAGGTGAATACAAAGTACACCAAAAAACACTGGAAAAACATATAAATCTAACCTTTTTTTGGATGACCTAACCTAACCTGACCTATCCTAACCTGACCTTTCCTAACCTAACCTAACTTTCACGGTGTTTTTACGTAACCAGACTCTCACTGTTATTTCTTACCTTATTCCGAATTAGAATCTTTACTGAGGTCCGGAGAACACCATGAGATCTAAAAAGTTCTATTGTTTGTTCGTTTTTTACCCCAAAACGTACAATCAGCTCCATATAATTGAAGTGACACCCATCGCAGACTTCCATGGTCGGAAATGAATTTGAATTTCGAAGCCCGAGAGACCCAAAATCACAATCGAATCTGATTGGGCAAAAAACACCACGAATTCTAATAGCAAAAAACACAATCCCTTTTAATTGGTGGCAAAAAAAAAAAAAGTGTTTGATTGGCCGCGTGATGTGTATGGGAACGCATGCGCGTGACGATTTATGAAGGGAACACACTGAGTGGGAGGTCGGGTAGGCCAGTGGTGTCAAACTCAAAACCTTTCGAGGGCCAATTCTTATCTTAGTTACCCTCTTCAGGGCCAACACAAGTGTTATGTCACATATTTGCAGGATTGAAGTTTACAGCTTCATACATTGCCCTACCTGGCTTACCAGGAATACCTCATTTGGGTTTGTCTGATCTTAAGTTTGTAAAATTCATTTTACTAAATAAACATGATTATAACTATTTTTTTCATAATTTCACGGGATGATAAATTTTACCGTCATCCCGCGGGCCACACCTGACCATCCCAAGGGCCACATTTGGCCCGCGGGCCATGAGTTTGACACCCCTGGGGTAGGCGATAATGGCTGAAGATTAATGAAATTAAATAAAGGAAGACTTGGCATGCGCTATCTCCGTTATTATAAGTTTCCGAAGTATAATAAACGTCTTTTTCGTATATGATAAAAGATTAGGGGTAGGAATGTTGTGTGAACGACTATAAAAATACCAAACAACCTTTGCCGATGCTCACCTGTCATCTAAGGGACCCTGTAATACTCTAAGTAGAAATAATAAGGTACAGAATAACTACGACGAATATATAATGTACACAGACCCATCGCCAACCTGTTTTAAAAGAACGAGATGAATTTCTACGGAGATGGGGAAAGAGGGTTGCTTCATGTTTCACTTATAAAACGATGTGTTAAGTTCTGAGGAATTGTCTTATCTTGAAGAATATACGAAGAATGTGTGGCCTATTCGTTACTGCCTCTTGATAAGAACACACGTATACTATTGACCACTTATTTCGACTCTGTCAGTGAACGATTGGAACTTAACGAAAAGTGTTTACATAAGCGCCATCTTGTAACCTGGAACAAGTGACTGGAAAGACGAGCGCTGCTTACCATCTTAAGGAGGTTGACTGAGTACTAACTCTTTACACTTAATTGCCGCAGTAACACGAGTTCTCCAGGAATGAATTATAACTCCTAGCTGTGTTACAATGGGGTAAATCTATCATTTTTGTATTTAGATAAGACAAGCAGTGTTGGAACAGATGTATTTTCAAATTATTACAGACTTAGATACACTTATAAGTATTGTGTTCAATCTGTCATGTTGTTATTTGTAGGCCTACTATATATATTATATCCTAATCTGTCTATAGCTTTGTGATAACCTAAACTAATTGCTTTCTTTAATAGTTTATATAGAGTACAGTACAGACTAGTTCCTAACACTACTGTATATAACCCGGTGTGAAGCAAATGGGTCCCGTAGGCTGGACTACTCCTTTGGGTCAGTGTGGAAACAGCCGATGTTTACTAAATATTCAGTATACAAGTTTACCACATACTGTAAGTTTACCACATATTGTAAGTTTACCACATACCACATAACGCTATCCCTATTTCGCAGCAGAATTCACTGTGTTTAAGGCTTAATGATGATCACTGAAGACCAGAGTGTATATATATATATATATATATATATATATATATATATATATATATATATATATATATATATATATATATATATATTCTTCCGGTCACTGTCCAAAATATTACCATCAATATCAATTTGTGCCAATTTTACCCATTTTCGGTTGTTGCGATTGCAGCAATTAGGGAGAGGGACGTGTGGAAAAAGGGGAGATAGTGAGAAAGGGGAGGAACGAGGTGCTTATATGAGGAGATGGTGAGAGTGATGAGTACCAGAGTGGGAAGACGACCATGGGTGGACTGGGAGATAAATCTGTGAAAGGAACGATAGGGAGTTTAATTGTCACAATATTTGACAGTGTCAGCTAATGTGCGCGTGTGTGTATATACAGACAGACCAGTTGGTGACCACAAGCTTTGAAACAGGAGTATCCGGGACCCCTGTGTGAAGACTCGCTCAATCACTAACCATCCTCGGGATCCACCTTTAATTAAAAATCCGGAGTCCGTCACAATTTTCTTTTCATATATAAATTTAAATACTCGGTTAGGTTCTTATATGCGTTTAGTTAGCCCCTGAAATCTATTGGTGCATAAAGCCATAACATTAATGGTTCAGAACGAGAGCCTGCAGGAGCTTAACGTTGATTGGCCATTTCGGCCTAGAGGAAATTGATCATATTTCACTGTATTAAAATCAGCGTAAGAAATGCCACAGCGTAAACAAAAACAAATGAATATATGTGTGGATTTGAGATTCTTTTGTCTGCGTGAGCGCCCAGCTGCCTTCAGTGCTCCAGGCCATTTACCTACAAGAGTGTGGGTGACTTTCTCATTCTCTGAAACACTTAAATTTAGTTTCCAATAGAGGCTGTCGTGTGTTTAACTCATTAAACGTACCAATTCCTTAATAAAATTATCATTGGCTTTGTTACGGAGGGAAACTTTTCAGTGACAGATTCCATTAAAACTTTGTCTGGCATCTGTCAAAATATACACAAAAAGTAACAAATCATTAATCTTTATACCTACGTTGTATTGTTCTTGTAAATGTAGGTCAGGATCCGCCATTAATTCCATGTCATTTTCGTCGGAAGCAACATTAATCGTTATGTTTTTGTCTCCTTGTAACAATAGGCAAGGTGCTATAAGGTGCGTTAGTACTTTATAAGCCAACTCTCCTTCGCTGGCGTCAGTCTTCGTGTACTAAGGTAAGATCGTCTCCCATTATGTAGAGGTGTTTAAGTCTCCTCAGCAGTCAGCAGGCGACAAAGGTTTAACCCATTTACCGGTATGTAGAAACTTTTATTTGTGTCCTCATAGTTCGTAGATTCATAGCGGGTTCTCAGTTGAAACTTGATTGTCCTTACATGAATTGTCTTCCTTATTGTATCAAATGTCTGGAATTCTGTAAACACAAACAGAGGAATAAGTGCTGCCACTCCTCGGTAAGATCGTTTAGTGATGGACAAAATAATCCATCTATTGTATTCAGAGTTCTGTTTATTAATTCTATCAGAGTCGACTCATGCTTTACTATGTAGACTACAAGATTTAGACTAAGCTTATAAACAGACCATCAAAGTTTTCATAATATTCCCTGAAAAACACAGAATTGCTCTCCGTGACTCTCCGTCTCAACTCCGAAATATCAGCAGGTCACACCACATCTTCCGCTCTGACGGGAACTTTTACCTTGTTTGGAAACTCACTACCAGACTGACATCAAAGAAAGATGAAGAAGAAGATTGGAATGAAAATGTGTGTACAATTTTCATGCTGTCTCCCTTTCGTAAAAAAACAAAAACAAAACAAAACAAAACAAAATAAAAACAAAAGAAACATATTCTCCGTAATCTAAAATATGAAACCGTAAAAAGAAAAAAAAAAAAAAAAAAAAAAAATACCCGCTGTGTTGGTGGAATACTACGGTACATTATTCTGGCCATAATAGAAAAATAAACATACTTCACTAGCAAGGAAAGCTCCGAATAAACACAGAGAAGATCTTTCTGGAGGCATCAGATAATATACACAGTGGCAAGGGAAGGTTGGTGCTTGGGTGAAGAGGTGACACAATGTGAGGCAGTTTGAGGAGTGGCCTGAGGAGTGGCATTGTAGGGGCGTTGGAGGGTCACATGAGAGGCTTGGAGGAGGTAAAGATATAACATGAGAGAGAGTGAGAAAAGGAGAGGGGAGGGGGACGCCATATTGTATCGTGATAAAATTAGTGGAGGCGGTGGAGGATGTTTCTTAGAGAATAATTATTTGACATAAAAATTGAGGAGAGAAGAAGTGTGTGTGTGTGTGTGTGTGTGGTGAGAGGCAACACGGCTGAGGACACAAATGACGATAAATCCCTCATTAATTGATTTTACAACCATTTTCAAATAGAAGATTCAGATTTACATTACAATAATCTTATAAGAAATCTGACTAAAAGACATACAAAATCCTTACATTGGAGCGTAAACCAGTAAAATCGTTTGTAGGTACGAAAGAAATCCTCTTCGCTGTTTCACTACAAATCAGATGAAAACGTGTCCAAGAAAGTTACTGTCGCGTTTGTCTGGAGGAAATTTATGGTAAAGTTTTGCTTCAACCGAGAAGCGCCATTCGCCGACTGACTTGCTTGACTGAGCGTGAAGTCTCGGGTCAAATCTGCTGACTGCATGAATTATGGTGTTTTGTCTGCTGAAGTTGAGGAGTGACGTGTGGCCTTGTACCCGACCATGCTGAGGGGCCACACCACCACAGGGCCACTCCACCACACTTACTGAAGGGCCACAACAGCACAGTTAAAGGTCTCCCGGCAACCACTGTCCTCCCGGCCACCACTGTCACCCCGGCCACCACTGTCCTCCCGGCCATCACTGTCCTCCCGGCCACCACTGTCACCCCGGTTACCACTGTCACCCCGGCCACCACTGTCCTCCCGGCCACCAGTTTGACAACAGGTGTCAGCTGCTCCTCATTACTGCCACTGTTCTCATGCTGCCTCTACAGCTATTGTCCTCCCCTCCTGTCATTATGTCTCCCCTCACGTGTCTCTCACTGTCTCTCTCTCACGTGTCTCCTATACTCTCTCTTTTGTTTCATTCTATCATCCAGAGTCTTGTTTGTCTAGTGAAAGTTACTTTAAGTGGTTCAAGCTGTGAGCAAACTGACACTACCAGAGGTGAGCTACTGTGGACCTGTTCCAGTAACTCTCAATTGGGTTTTATACTGAACGTATCACGGGGGAAAACTTTCTCTATGTTAAGAATAAAATAACACGTGAATTATTATTTCGTTTATACATATTTTCTCCTATTATAAGTGTGTCCAGATAGCGTCTAGTAGTCTGTAACAGCGCCCTCCTGCTGGGTGGGGTTGAGAAGCTGTTGTCATCGTTTTTAAATATATTCATCCGGCAACATCTCCGATTCTTCATTCTCTCTCAGGAACTTCCTCGTGTGCACGTGAGAGCGTGAAGAGTTTTAACCCAGTTACTCGCAGCTCTTGATCACCACCTCAGTATCAAGAGTTAGCGAGTCCACATAGGAAGAATTCATCTTGCTGTTTTAGTCAGTAAAAAACACAGGGAGCTGATACGTAGCTGTGGTTCTTCATAATAATTTTTGTACTGCATCACTTGCTTGAAAAAGGAAGTCTTGACAGTTTTAGTCGTGTCGCCTTTCAAGCTCTGTCTTCCATACTTGGAGACAACTCAAATAATATTCAGATCTTCTTGGTACACCGCTCTCTTACCAATGACCACAATAAAAGACCCACGCCTCTCTACAACCAAGATGATAAAACGACTCTTACTGCCCACGACTGATCGACTTACCCATAATGAAAGTTTGGCAACTGAGCGGCAGACTGACAAGGAAAAGTGGTAACGATCTGAGTCAGGAAAGATTACCACAGGAGACGACCAGAAGATTATTGGGAAGGTCTTACTGAGCCAAGATGGAGGAGCTGGCATAGTGGTGTGGAGGGAGAGAGAGAGAGAGGGCATTATAGGATAAGAATTTGATCTTTTTTTTTTAGTCCAAATGCCCAAGACACAAAAGTTCAGCTCTATATATGGTCATCATGTCACTGTCTTTCTCTAATCATATTTTCCTTCACTGTGTAAGAGTAGTCGTCTAAATTTTACTCTCCGTAACTTTCTTAATTTTTGTTTTTAGTTTAACGAAAACTCTGTAAATTTGACGTCAATAAACTTAGAGAAAACTGGTATATCCCGAGACCACTGTGGGAGAAGAGTAATAAACGAGCCCTGGACCAGCCAAGAGGACAGAGCCCGTAAGTCAAGAACCACATATTGCTAGAGAACACTGTGTCAGGTAAGAGGCGGCGCAGTGACGAAGGTACTGATCTGCGTCATAGTTAATTAACGTATTATTGAGCTTGAGTAAAGAAGGTTGATGGTTTATATTCACCTTCTGCTATGGAATGTTGCTGGTATTACTGCTGCTCTCCCCAGTGTGCCTTTTATGGCTCAAGCTCCGGCTCCCTCAGCATTACCATAATAGAAATGAAGGAATTCCCCGGCAGTAACGCAGGTGTGAGTGTTGCCATAACCTGGTCCACGCCACACACCATTACTGTAACTGGACTCTGTGTGACCTTATTGTCTCTACCAGGAGGTGCCGGCCCTCTCCTTCCAGGGAGTAACGTGCACAGTCCCAGGTAGGGTGGGAATAATCTGGACACTGCCAGGTAGGGTGGGAATAATCTGGACACTGCCAGGTAGGGTGGGAATAATCTGGACACTCACAAGTAGGGTGGGAATAATCTGGACACTACCAGGAAGGGTGGGAATAATTTGGACACTGCCAGGTAGGGTGGGAATAATCTGGACACTGCCAGGTAGGGTGGGAATAATCTGGACACTCACAGGTAGGGTGGGAATAATCTGGACACTCACAGGTAGGGTGGTGGGAAAAGCTGAACATTTACCACGTCAGCGCTGTAATACGGCAGTGGTGGTGGCAACATGAGTGTGTGTGGTCATACAGTATTTGATCGCTATTTCCATGTTTTACGTTTGCTGTTTGTGGATTACCTCGTGTTTGTGGCGTCGTGAGGACTTCCAGGACTCTACGTTGTGGTTATTAGCAGTTGAGTGAAGGTAAGGTGGTAACAAGTGGTGGTGTTGTACTGTGGGGTCCAGGGAGGAGGAGGCGGTAGTGTAGCTCTCCGCCGTGTGTACAGGAGTTGTGGATGCCGTGGCTCGGACAGAAAATACTGCTATTAAGATGGCTATTAACCTAAGCTAGTATGTGGATAGACAGATATTACTGCTATTAAGATGGCTATTAACCAAAGTTAGCATGTGGTATAGACAGATAATACTGCTATTAAGATGGCTATTAACCTAAGCTAATATGTGGATATATGAATAAAATCCTAGAATTAGTATCGGTACATTTTTGTTGCAGTGCGGGGGTACTTATCCACCTGTACTGGGACCTTGATTTTGTGTGAATTTATTGAGTAAAAATCATACATACATACATACATACAATAGGGTTATCGGCCTGGTTATGTCATGTTACACACCTTGTTCAGTTGAAGTTTTGTTAGGGTAAGAGTGGTAGGTATCGTCACCGGGGCCCATATGCTGCTATTGCTGAAGTAAATTATGTAATGGGATCACTAACCAACATTTCCAAAATAATTATTTGCCCTTCATAGTGTAAATACCTAGCGCGTCACTTGGATCAATTCAATTAAATTGTTTATTCCTTGATAGAGGAAGCGGGATCCTAGTGCCGTCACTAGGTACCCCTGTACAATAACACCAGACGCATCTGGCAAGTGTCACAAGTATATACAGTATAAATATTATAAAGGGGCTTACTAAAGCTTAAGGAAGGTAGGATATTCCTTTAACACATAATCAATGTTATTTACATAATGTCTGGCCAGTATGGGGAGGATCATTGTGTCTCCGTCAGGGGGTCGTGGAGTGGTGGTCCAGTCACGGAAGCGTTGTGTGTGGGGACATCTTAAGAGGGAGTGGATAAGGGTGCGGCTGTCGGGTCTTCTGCATAATCCACAAGAGCGTTGCTCAGGGGATGCGGGGATACCAATCTCCCAAGCAAAGTCATACCCAATGACGATACGGGCAGCAATCACGTCCCTTTTCCGCGACCCTTTCCCGTAGACATACGAGAGGTCAGGGAGTTTACGGAGGACATCGTACCAGGTGGGCGGGGAGTCCAGGGGGATGGCTGCTTCCCGAGCTTCTCTCTGTTTGCGGCGAATTTGGGTCCTAATCTGTAAAAGTGTGTGGCCTTGTTGCAGCCAGTCTTGGCAAGGCCATCTGCTGCCTCATTCCCCAAGATACCGACATGACTGGGTATCCATAGGAATATCACAGGACGGCCTGCCTTTGGATACGCCCATAGTAACTACGCCCCTAGCAACCACACCACTACCAACTACATGTTTATTATCGTTTTATATTTAGCCTTTCATCCAGAGGTTTGCTACTGAGGGAATTAGTGTGACTGAACATTCATAAATAGTAAATGAGGAACTCTGAGGCAGGTTATTATTGCACGGGGACGAAGCCATAATGTGGGGTGAAATGAAACCTAACCTAACCTCACCCCTGTAAATCAAACCAAGTGTGTGTGTAGTGATGATGAATTGTCTTATAATAACTGGGGATCATTCAGCAGCATCAATCATCATCATTATTCATCATCACCATCATTATCATCATTCATCATCGTCATCACATATACGCCATTAATTATCGTCATCATTCATCATCATCCTCATCATCACCATCATCACCACACACACCACCACCACCCCTGAGCCTTCTCCCCCGCCCGCCTTGACTACCAGCAGTGTCAGTTGGTACAAATTAGTGGTTATTTCGATTCTTTTACGCCATTTTGTAGATTATCTCATAAAAATAAATATATCGTAACATACCAAATAAAAATCTTTGTTTGGCATATGCAATAAATTCTGATTATCTACATGACATAACGTGTAATTTATTCAGAATGTATTCATCATGCAGAACCTCTACCGATGGGAATATGTCAACCTGTCGTTTGTATCATGAGTTCTGAGTGGCTGGTCACCACAAAGGAAGCGCTGAATCTGTATCGAGAGTTCTGAGTGGCTGGGCACCACAAACGAAGCGCTGAATCAGGAGTCGAGCTTGGGGCCACATTTCTCTGAACCATCTGTGATTTTTGTTGATCAGCTGAATAAAAAACGTTTCCCATTAATTCCTGCAGAAGCAACTCAGTTTTTCTGTTAGTGAGCATTACATGTAATATCCGGTTCTTATCATTACAAGAGCGTCGGTTAGATAGAAGTTTCGATCGGGTGGTTCAGTGTCTGGGAGTCGAGCTCTCAGTTGTCTCTTTGGAAGGTGTCAGTACTTTCTTATGGTGTCAAATTAAGCAAAACAAATATGGCCACGCCAGCCATCCGATTAAGTGTTATTGCTAAGGTTCGCAAGTGACGCTATATATCATGTGCTTCAACACCACAAGAGCTATGGAGATGGTTCAGTGTGTGGTGGAGATGTGAATGAACTTTAGACCAGGGACAGCCAGACGTGGAGGGAGGGAGCCGGCCAGTAGTGAGACGGTCGAGGCGATAAGTGGTTGTGTAACGGAAGTTAACGTTTACAAAATGCTCCTAAATTAATACATCCAGTTGTCAAGGATTATAAAATACAGACGCCATCATGTGTGTGTTGGTGTTGAAAAATATAAGGTATGTCGCTGTGTATATTTCCCTTACAACTTATTTCTCTCTTCAATCTACGTCAATTCGAGAGAAATGTTGATGACTGGGACTTAATTATACTGAATGATCTTGACAGCTTCACTGGGGTAGAAATCCATTTCAACGTGATTTGGTTGTAGGAGTTCAGGTGATATAAGATGGGCTGCTGCCATATCTTCGTGATTTCATAATTTTATCTTGTTTAAACCAAACACTATTTATATGAGCGTTTTAAATCCCAGTGTAAGAGGCGGTGTTACCTTGTTCACCTGACAGTCAAATATTGTAGCCAGGAACAATCAGATCAATCTTGAGTACATCAGTTGGTCACTGTGGAGGAATGGTTGCAGTGGGGAAGTGTCTGTGGTGGTGGTAGGTAACTCACTTGCCAACCTCCAATCACCGGTGTAAAGGTGATATTTTCGACAAGTAGAATAATATAGTTTTGTGCTATAAATTATTACATAGTCAAGTGAAGTATAATGGTCAAATAAATAGTTTACTTTCCATTATCACCGTATTTACTGTGTTGGGAAAAAATATTTGTGACCTTCGCAAGATATTCACTGATATTTAGGGAAATGAAGAAGAGAAGTTAAAGAATATCGCTGTCAGAAAAGAGGATGTTCTTAAGAGGATAAATAAATTAAAGAAGACAAAATCCCCAGGGCCGGATGAAATTTTCCCTCGAGTTTTGAAAGTGTAAGGAACAGAGTAGCGGACTCCTCATAAATTTATTTACAAAATTATAAGACACGGAGTTGTCTCAGACTTGTGGAAACAGGCAAATGTAGTACCCAGGGTTACAGAACATCAGCGTTAAATTACCGGCCGATTAGTGTGACGTCAGTAGTGGGGAAGTTTCTTGAATCAATTATAGCAAATAACATCCGATCGCATTTAGAGAAAAACAAATTAATCTACGGCTCTCAACATGGGTTTACAAAGGGAAAGTCTTGTCTAAAAATCAAATGACGGGTTTTTTTTTTAGGAAAGTCTTCGAGGTAGTAGATAATGACGAAAATTATGATGTTATTTACTTAGACTTTAGCAAAGCGTTTGACAGAGTACCGCATTAGAGGCTTCTGAGAAAAGTTAAGGCTCATGGTATCGAGGGGAAAGTTTTAAATTCGATAAAATCATGGCTCACCGATAGAACACAGAGGGTCAGCGTAGATGGTGTTAAATCTGAGTGGGGCTGTGTAACCAGTGGGGTTCCCCAGGGGTCAGTACTGGGCCCACTCTTGTTCATAATCTACATAAACGATCTAGATACTGGGATTAGCGGCTACATAAGTAAGTTTGCGGATGACACCAAAATAGAGCGGCAGATTAATTTAGGGAAGGATGCAAATGCACTGCAGGAGGATTTAAATAAACTGCAGGAGTGGTCAGTAAAATGGCCACTGAAATTCAACACCAGCACGTGCAGCGTACTTAATATTGGAAGAACAAATACTGTTAATACATACAGCCTTAACAACATCTACCTAGAGAAGTCGACTTGTGAAAGAGACTTAGGGGTACTTGTAAGCACGGACCTACGGCCTAGAAAACAGTGCGTTAATGTTCGAAATAAGGCAAACAGAGTATTAGGTTTTATATCTAGAAGTGTAAGTAATAAGAGTGCAGAGGCCTTATTGCAACTATATCTTGCGCTAGTCGGCCGCACCTCCATTATGCGGTTCAGTTCTATTGCCCTTCTTATAGAATGGATATCAATTCACTGAAGTCGGTGGAGCGAAGAATGACGAAAATGATTCCGGGACTTAGAAACCTTCCATATCAAGATAGGTTAAATAAACTAAACTTGCATTCCCTAGAAAGACGAAGAGTGCGGGGAGATATGATAGAAGTATTTAAGTGGGTGAAAGGAATCAATAAAGGGGATATAGATAAAGTTCTTAGATAGTATCCGAGCAAGATAGGACTTGTAGCAACGGATTTAAGTTGGATAAGTTTAGAGTTAGGAGGGAGATAGGAAGGAACTGGTTCACAAATAGGGTGGTGGACGAGTGGAACAAGCTTAGCAACTTTGTAGTAAGGGCTGGAACGCTGGAAAATTTTAAAAGGAGGCTAGATAGATTCATGGATGATAGAGAGTGGTAGTCACTCTCGACAGGAGCTGCCTTGTACAGGCCAACCGGCCTATTGCAGACTGCTTATGTTCTTATCACTTTGTAATACCTGTTGTGTATCACATTAATTGTTTTAAATAAGTTCTGGAACTCTTAAGTGGCAGGGCTGAGGTAAACACTTCTTTTGGGTTTTTTCTTTTTTGTTGAAGTAATTATATACACAGTACTTAGTTTGGGAGAGAATGTATTGTGAATTATATTCAGGGAAGTGTTTTGAGTACACTTATTTAATGAACACTTAAGTTACATGTTCACCCCTTAACTAGTGGTAAGACTCTGGCCCCCTCCCCTCCGAGCGTGTGGGCGGAGAAGTGGGCGTCAAGCTGTGTTTTGATAAGTCAGGTGACCTCGCTCGACTTTTGAGAGAGTTTGAGCCGCGTATAACGTGAACAACTACCAAGTCATTGTTTAATAACTTAGTGAATAACTTGGTGTTATTAATGTGGGTGACTATTTATTTAATGCAAAAGGTGCTGTTACAACTTTCTCATCACCACCGCCACAATCATTTCACCACCGCCACAATCATTTCACCACCACAATCACTTAACCATAATCATTTTGCCACAATCACTTCACCATCATCACAATCATTTCACCATCACCACAATCTTCATCATCACCAAAATCACTACACTATCACCACAATCACTTCAATTGTGTCTTATAAAAACTAACCCACATTATAGAAATATTGCCCAGGCGTTTAGTATCTTAACCGCGGCTCATAGGCTAGTTACCGTGGTGATGTAATTATATAAACATAATGTTTGTAGCCCACATTAATATAAGTATTACGGTCTGTCTGACGGGCTAATGCATTATTATAATGTACCATCCATTTCTATATTTATCATTTTTTTAAGTTGTCGTTCAGGTTTTAATCACCAGTAATTAGATATTTATAATAACGTAGACATGAGGATAAATATTGAAAAATACGAGGGTGGAAATCACATTTACTTTTAATATTTACCAACACAGGTCATACAGAATATCAATAGCCTGTCCAATGGCCTCCCTTTTATATAGCCCCCTGGAGCCTTCTTGGGACTGAGACACAAGGTTATATAGGTGGTTGGTTCCTCAATAAACTGCTCACACTCGTCCTGGGTGTGTAGGAGGAGTCGGGACCAGTGTTTAGCTTGTCTTCAGGTTCCCAGGCGTTCACTCTCTGGGTCCAAATGGTCTCTATAGGGTCGAGGTCTGGGTAGCACTCACAAACAGTCATAGTAATCTCTTAACACAAGCAATGGCCCTATACAATATTTTATTTGTGATATTAAATGTTTCAATAAAAATACAACATTATTAAGGAGCACATTTCAGTATTAATAGTATGGATAGATCTACGTAGTATTAGTTAAGGGATGCAAATTGGTGCCATCTTTTACTGTAATAATGCAAGACTAATACCATATGTTGGAGTTTGATAAACTTTATATAGGAGCAACTTTTCTAACTATTACAAATTCTAAATTGCAATTTAAAATATGTATGCCCTTTTTGACCAGATCTAATGTTGACACTGGTGTATATACTATTCAACACAGTATGGTGGCTCACTGGCAAGGTACCTGTTGTGGATGATGGAGGCCTCGGGTTCGACTGCCAGATGGATTGAAGTCGTGTTGAACTGGACGAGGCAGAGACAGGATTTTGAATGGTTCGTAAGTAAAATTTATGTTTTACCAGTGATGTTGGGGCTGGTGCAATGGAATTACTCTACAATAGAGAAAGAAGCTGTGACTCTGCTTATGGCACTGGAAAAGTTTAACATATATCTTGGCAACACCTACCAGAGAATTGTAGTTTACAGTGACCATAATTTATTACAGTTCAGAAGTCGAATGAAAGACAAGAATGAGAGACTTAATAGATGGTGATTAACTCTGCAGGGAAGGACTTGGTTTGTTGTGTAGGAGTGAGGGAAGGACTTGGTATGTTGTGTAAGAGTGAGGGATGGACTTGGTATGTTGTGTAGGAGTGAGGGAAGGACTTGGTATGTTGTGTAGGAGTGAGGGATGGACTTGGAATGTTGTGTAGGAGTGAGGGAAGGACTTGGTATGTTGTGTAGGAGTGAGGGAAGGACTTGGTATATTGCTTAGGAGTGAGTGAAGGACTTGTAGTATTCTGTAGGAGTGAGGGATGGACTTGGTATGTTGTGTAGGAGTGAGAGAATTTCGTAGCAAATGCTCTATCTCATTCACCAGACTGAAAATAAAACACAAGTGTTTTATCTTTGGGGAGGGAGTTTTATAAGGCACAGAATATATTTGATTGAGAGGCAATTACACTGCTTCTTCAGTAGGTAGGACTATATTTTAAATATGTTCCTGTATGTAAACATTGTCTATTATGTTATAAATATCAATTTATAATGAGTATGTAATAAGTAAATCAGCTTAACGTTGTGCATTTGTTAGGTAAAATTGTATGGTAATTGGCGGCATGGTATCCACATTGTGTGGGTCACGGCAAGTGCAGGGAGGTAGAGGAGCCTGGCTGGTGATAGTGTGTGGTGCAAGTGTGGCACAATTGGTCTGGACTCAGGATATATTTATATGGAGATAAGTGGTGTATAATTTTGTACTTTTCTAGTGTATGGTGAGGCTGAGGTTCGGGTGTGGGTTAATTTAGGCTGTGGTCATCTGTACTGTACTTAAATTGTTCCTTTACTTGACCTTTGTTTGTGGTCTCTTAACTTTATAATGCTAAGTTATGCATTTCATGATTCATCTTCAACATGATACCTATATTTTGAGTTAATCTGAGGGTTATTATTGAGAACCTGGTGGAGATAATATAAGAGTCATTATAGTATTTACCCTGCTTGTTGTTGTGACCACTCGTGTGACGTGTGACTTGACTTGTGGTAAATTCTTGATAAAGAGGAGTGCTGGCATGACAGTATGAAGAAAGAGTGATTTTAATTCTTGTCGCCCTGCAATATATACCAAAAAAAACTATTTTTGGTTCATAAAATTTTAATTTCACAGGTATTAACAGAAAATACTACTCCAGGGAGGATGAGGACCATAACTTGGTGTACAGATGACGAGGCAACATCAAGATGGACAAGAGAAACGATCAAGAGTACAGTAAAGGATGAACATTCTCTAAATAACTCAGTCTACCAAACATGACAGGAAGTTGTATTGTATATATGCAAGTGTTGGTTAAATACTTCCACATAAATACTAAAACAGATTATAACAGTGTGTTGAAATCTTATCAACTGACTACTGTAGCACTGTAGGAGTGAGGAAAGACCAAGCAATATTATGTAGGAGTGAGGGAAGGACATGCAGTGATGTGGAGGAGTGAGGCAAGGTTATGCGTTGTTGTGTAGGAGTGAGGGAAGGACTTCCAGTGTTGTGTAGAAGTGAGGGAAGGACTTCTAGCATTGTGTAGGAGTGAGGGAAGGACTTGTAGCATTGTGTAGGAGTGAGGGAAGTACTTGTAGTATTGTGTAGGCGTGAGGGATGGACTTGGTAAGTTGTGTAGGAGTGAAGGAAGGACTTGTAGTATTGTGTAGGAGTGAGGAAAGGACTAGGTATGTTGTGTAGGAGTGAGGGATGGACTTGGTATGTTGTGTAGGAGTGAGAGAATTTCGTAGCAAATGCTCTATTTCATTCACCAGACTGAAAATAAAACACAAGTGTTTTATCTTTGGGGAGGGAGTTTTATAAGGCACTGAATATATTTGATTGAGAGGTAATTACACTGCTTCTTCAGTAGGTAGGACTATATTTTATATATGTTCCTGTATGTAAACATTGTCTAGTATGTCTACCAAACATGACAGGAAGTTGTATTGTATATATGTAAGTGTTGGTTAAATACGTCCACATAAATACTACAACAGATTATAACAGTGTGTTGAAATCTTATCTACTGACTACTGTAGAGATAATGTAGCACTGTAGGAGTGAGGAAAGAACAAGCAATATTATGTAAGAGTGAGGGAAGGACTTGTAGTGTGGTGCAGGAGTGAGGGAAGGACTTGTAGTGTGGTGCAGGAGTGAGGGAAGGACTTGTAGTGTGGTGCAGGAGTGAGGGAAGGACTTGTAGTGTGGTGTAGGAGTGAGGGAAGGACTTGTAGTGTGGTGTAGGAGTGATGGAAGGACTTGTAGTGTGGTGTAGGAGTGAGGGAAGGACTTGTAGTGTGGTGTAGGAGTGAGGGAAGGACTTGTAGTGTGGTGTAGGAGTGAAGGAAGGACTTGTGGTGTTGTGTAGGAGTGAGAGAAGGACTTGCAGTGTTGTGCAGGAGTGTGGAAAGGACTCACTGTGATGTGTAGGAGTGAAGGAAGGACTCACTGAGGTGTAGGGGTGAGAAAAGGACTCACTGTGATGTGTAGGAGTGAGGGAAGGACTCGCTGTGATGTGTAGGAGTGAGGGAAGGACTCTGTGATGTGTAGGTTTGTAGGAACTAGTCACGTTGATGCTTAGGAGTGAGGGAAGGACTCACTGTGAGGTGTACGGGTGAGGGAAGGACTCACTATGAGGTGTAGGGGTGAGGGAAGGACTCACTGTGTGGTTTAGGAGTGGGAGAAGGACTGATTGTGAGGTGTAGAGTGAAGGGCTTCTGTCTCACCGATGAGGCAGACTACTGGTGATGACGTCATTGCTCTTGTGGTCTGTTCCACCATTGACGTAGACTACTAGTGGTGACGTAACTGCTGTGGTCCACCAATGGAATGCCTAAAGTGACTTCAGCTCACTTAAAAACTTAAAATGCGAGAAATATCCACTACCTCCTAAGATGTCTCCACACACAACGCTTCCGTGACGCCTGCTGGACCACCACTCCACGACCCCCTGACGGAGACACGATGATCCTCCCTATACTGGCCAGATATTATGTAAATAACATTGATTATGTGTTAAAGGAATATCCTACCTTCCTTAAGCTTTAGTAAGGCCCTTTATAATATTTATACTGTATATACTTGTCACACTTGCCAGATGCTTCTGGTGTTATTGTACAGGGGTAACTAGTGACAGCACTACGATCCAGCTTCCTCTATCAAGGAATAAACAATTGAAATTGAAAATTGAAATGCAGAGAACTTGTGACATAATGTTACAAGCAAGTTGTAATGATTTAATAAGAACTGAAAATTACAGTAAATTCTTAAACTAGCATCTTGTAATCCAGTGCCAACAAGAGTAAAATAGTTCGTTGTACAAGTAGAAATAAAACTGAAGTACAAAATAAGTCAACAATGTCATAACTTTGTTAAAGTTACGATATTTTGTACAGTATTTCATCTTCATTTGTATAACACAATGTTTTACTCTAGCTGGTACAGCACTGAAATAAAAGATGACAGTTTAAGAATTCACCTTAAATTATCAGTTAGTTAGTTACTACGTGTTCACAACTTACTTTGTAACCAATGAACTTTTCCTTTGGACAAACTTTTGTAATTGTATTTTGTTTCTGTTTTTCAAATGTTATACATATTAAAAATTAATTACAAGGCAGTGTGTCTTCAAGGGGATAAGTGATGTTTGTGGCAACTTGGGGATGTGTGACGCTCTTAAGAGCTGTCTGTGTCTCTGGGGAGGCCGATTGAGTCTCCCCTAAGATCTACATGATGCTTCTAGGGGCTTATAAATAGCTAGTTGTGTACAGCTAGTGAGGGCTATGTGATGACACTAAAGGCTGTCTGTCACTGCTAGGGACAGTGATGCTGCCAAGGGCTGGGTGCCGAGGCTTGTCTGAGCCCCCTACCATAGAGATAGGCGACACCAAGGTAGATATCTACCTACCTTGATCGAGACACGTCGACCGAGGTACACTGGTAGCCTTGCATGATCCCGGTTGGGGCGCCTTTATGAGACCCTGTGTACACAGGTTGTAGTACAATAAGGGCAATCTAACCTAGCAGTAACCTGGTGTCAATCATTACAATAAATATTTGTATAGTAACAATGTGTCGTATAAATGAAAAAAAAATGCTTTTTTCTTTGCTTATAATAATCCTAATAAAAAATTTGAAAACAAAAGGGTTCCAAAGGCAAAAATGATGAGCCAATTTTTTTACTTCCCGAAAACTAGAAAATCTACGTCACCGAAAAGTAGATACTTACGATCGTATGAGAATCCGAAGTCGTAAGTATCTACTTTTCGGGAAAGTAGATTATCGACTTTTCGGGGAAGTAGATTTTCGAATTTTGGGGGAAATATTACCTAATTTTGCGAAGTAGATTATCATAGAAAACGGGAAATTTGCATCATAAAAAATGGGAAATATCTACTTTCCGGGAAAGTTGGTTATCTACTTTCCCGAAAAGTAGATAGATTTTCTACTTTTCGGGAAAGTAGATTATCGACTTTTCGGGAAAGTAGATTTTCGAATTTTGGGGGAAATATTACCTAATTTTGCGAAGTAGATTATCATAGAAAACGGGAAATTTGCATCATAAAAAATGGGAAATATCTACTTTCCGGGAAAGTTGGTTATCTACTTTCCCGAAAAGTAGATAGATTTTCTACTTTTCGGGAAAGTAGATTATCGACTTTTCGGGAAAGTAGATTTTCGAATTTTGGGGGAAATATTACCTAATTTTGCGAAGTAGATTATCATAGAAAACGGGAAATTTGCATCATAAAAAATGGGAAATATCTACTTTCCGGGAAAGTTGGTTATCTACTTTCCCGAAAAGTAGATAGATTTTCTACTTTTCGGGAAAGTAGATTATCGACTTTTCGGGGAAGTAGATTTTCGAATTTTGGGGGAAATATTACCTAATTTTGCGAAGTAGATTATCATAGAAAACGGGAAATTTGCATCATAAAAAATGGGAAATATCTACTTTCCGGGAAAGTTGGTTATCTACTTTCCCGAAAAGTAGATAGATTTTCTACTTTTCGGGAAAGTAGATTATCGACTTTTCGGGGAAGTAGATTTTCGAATTTTGGGGGAAATATTACCTAATTTTGCGAAGTAGATTATCATAGAAAACGGGAAATTTGCATCATAAAAAATGGGAAATATCTACTTTCCGGGAAAGTTGGTTATCTACTTTCCCGAAAAGTAGATAGATTTTCTACTTTTCGGGAAAGTAGATTATCGACTTTTCGGGAAGTAGATTTTCGAATTTTGGGGGAAATATTACCTAATTTTGCGAAGTAGATTATCATAGAAAACGGGAAATTTGCATCATAAAAAATGGGAAATATCTACTTTCCGGGAAAGTTGGTTATCTACTTTCCCGAAAAGTAGATAGATTTTCTACTTTTCGGGAAAGTAGATTATCGACTTTTCGGGGAAGTAGATTTTCGAATTTTGGGGGAAATATTACCTAATTTTGCGAAGTAGATTATCATAGAAAACGGGAAATTTGCATCATAAAAAATGGGAAATATCTACTTTCCGGGAAAGTTGGTTATCTACTTTCCCGAAAAGTAGATAGATTTTCTACTTTTCGGGAAAGTAGATTATCGACTTTTCGGGGAAGTAGATTTTCGAATTTTGGGGGAAATATTACCTAATTTTGCGAAGTAGATTATCATAGAAAACGGGAAATTTGCATCATAAAAAATGGGAAATATCTACTTTCCGGGAAAGTTGGTTATCTACTTTCCCGAAAAGTAGATAGATTTTCTACTTTTCGGGAAAGTAGATTATCGACTTTTCGGGGAAGTAGATTTTCGAATTTTGGGGGAAATATTACCTAATTTTGCGAAGTAGATTATCATAGAAAACGGGAAATTTGCATCATAAAAAATGGGAAATATCTACTTTCCGGGAAAGTTGGTTATCTACTTTCCCGAAAAGTAGATAGATTTTCTACTTTTCGGGAAAGTAGATTATCGACTTTTCGGGGAAGTAGATTTTCGAATTTTGGGGGAAATATTACCTAATTTTGCGAAGTAGATTATCATAGAAAACGGGAAATTTGCATCATAAAAAATGGGAAATATCTACTTTCCGGGAAAGTTGGTTATCTACTTTCCCGAAAAGTAGATAGATTTTCTACTTTTCGGGAAAGTAGATTATCGACTTTTCGGGGAAGTAGATTTTCGAATTTTGGGGGAAATATTACCTAATTTTGCGAAGTAGATTATCATAGAAAACGGGAAATTTGCATCATAAAAAATGGGAAATATCTACTTTCCGGGAAAGTTGGTTATCTACTTTCCCGAAAAGTAGATAGATTTTCTACTTTTCGGGAAAGTAGATTATCGACTTTTCGGGGAAGTAGATTTTCGAATTTTGGGGGAAATATTACCTAATTTTGCGAAGTAGATTATCATAGAAAACGGGAAATTTGCATCATAAAAAATGGGAAATATCTACTTTCCGGGAAAGTTGGTTATCTACTTTCCCGAAAAGTAGATAGATTTTCTACTTTTCGGGAAAGTAGATTATCGACTTTTCGGGGAAGTAGATTTTCGAATTTTGGGGGAAATATTACCTAATTTTGCGAAGTAGATTATCATAGAAAACGGGAAATTTGCATCATAAAAAATGGGAAATATCTACTTTCCGGGAAAGTTGGTTATCTACTTTCCCGAAAAGTAGATAGATTTTCTACTTTTCGGGAAAGTAGATAACCAACTTTCCCGGAAAGTAGATATTTCCCATTTTTTATGATGCAAATTTCCCGTTTTCTATGATAATCTACTTCGCAAAATTAGGTAATATTTCCCCCAAAATTCGAAAATCTACTTCCCCGAAAAGTCGATAATCTACTTTCCCGAAAAGTAGAAAATCTATCTACTTTTCGGGAAAGTAGATAACCAACTTTCCCGGAAAGTAGATATTTCCCATTTTTTATGATGCAAATTTCCCGTTTTCTATGATAATCTACTTCGCAAAATTAGGTAATATTTCCCCCAAAATTCGAAAATCTACTTCCCCGAAAAGTCGATAATCTACTTTCCCGAAAAGTAGAAAATCTATCTACTTTTCGGGAAAGTAGATAACCAACTTTCCCGGAAAGTAGATATTTCCCATTTTTTATGATGCAAATTTCCCGTTTTCTATGATAATCTACTTCGCAAAATTAGGTAATATTTCCCCCAAAATTCGAAAATCTACTTCCCCGAAAAGTCGATAATCTACTTTCCCGAAAAGTAGAAAATCTATCTACTTTTCGGGAAAGTAGATAACCAACTTTCCCGGAAAGTAGATATTTCCCATTTTTTATGATGCAAATTTCCCGTTTTCTATGATAATCTACTTCGCAAAATTAGGTAATATTTCCCCCAAAATTCGAAAATCTACTTCCCCGAAAAGTCGATAATCTACTTTCCCGAAAAGTAGAAAATCTATCTACTTTTCGGGAAAGTAGATAACCAACTTTCCCGGAAAGTAGATATTTCCCATTTTTTATGATGCAAATTTCCCGTTTTCTATGATAATCTACTTCGCAAAATTAGGTAATATTTCCCCCAAAATTCGAAAATCTACTTCCCCGAAAAGTCGATAATCTACTTTCCCGAAAAGTAGAAAATCTATCTACTTTTCGGGAAAGTAGATAACCAACTTTCCCGGAAAGTAGATATTTCCCATTTTTTATGATGCAAATTTCCCGTTTTCTATGATAATCTACTTCGCAAAATTAGGTAATATTTCCCCCAAAATTCGAAAATCTACTTCCCCGAAAAGTCGATAATCTACTTTCCCGAAAAGTAGAAAATCTATCTACTTTTCGGGAAAGTAGATAACCAACTTTCCCGGAAAGTAGATATTTCCCATTTTTTATGATGCAAATTTCCCGTTTTCTATGATAATCTACTTCGCAAAATTAGGTAATATTTCCCCCAAAATTCGAAAATCTACTTCCCCGAAAAGTCGATAATCTACTTTCCCGAAAAGTAGAAAATCTATCTACTTTTCGGGAAAGTAGATAACCAACTTTCCCGGAAAGTAGATATTTCCCATTTTTTATGATGCAAATTTCCCGTTTTCTATGATAATCTACTTCGCAAAATTAGGTAATATTTCCCCCAAAATTCGAAAATCTACTTCCCCGAAAAGTCGATAATCTACTTTCCCGAAAAGTAGAAAATCTATCTACTTTTCGGGAAAGTAGATAACCAACTTTCCCGGAAAGTAGATATTTCCCATTTTTTATGATGCAAATTTCCCGTTTTCTATGATAATCTACTTCGCAAAATTAGGTAATATTTCCCCCAAAATTCGAAAATCTACTTCCCCGAAAAGTCGATAATCTACTTTCCCGAAAAGTAGAAAATCTATCTACTTTTCGGGAAAGTAGATAACCAACTTTCCCGGAAAGTAGATATTTCCCATTTTTTATGATGCAAATTTCCCGTTTTCTATGATAATCTACTTCGCAAAATTAGGTAATATTTCCCCCAAAATTCGAAAATCTACTTCCCCGAAAAGTCGATAATCTACTTTCCCGAAAAGTAGAAAATCTATCTACTTTTCGGGAAAGTAGATAACCAACTTTCCCGGAAAGTAGATATTTCCCATTTTTTATGATGCAAATTTCCCGTTTTCTATGATAATCTACTTCGCAAAATTAGGTAATATTTCCCCCAAAATTCGAAAATCTACTTCCCCGAAAAGTCGATAATCTACTTTCCCGAAAAGTAGAAAATCTATCTACTTTTCGGGAAAGTAGATAACCAACTTTCCCGGAAAGTAGATATTTCCCATTTTTTATGATGCAAATTTCCCGTTTTCTATGATAATCTACTTCGCAAAATTAGGTAATATTTCCCCCAAAATTCGAAAATCTACTTCCCCGAAAAGTCGATAATCTACTTTCCCGAAAAGTAGAAAATCTATCTACTTTTCGGGAAAGTAGATAACCAACTTTCCCGGAAAGTAGAAATTCCCATTTTTTATGATGCAAATTTCCCGTTTTCTATGATAATCTACTTCGCAAAATTAGGTAATATTTCCCCCAAAATTCGAAAATCTACTTCCCCGAAAAGTCGATAATCTACTTTCCCGAAAAGTAGAAAATCTATCTACTTTTCGGGAAAGTAGATAACCAACTTTCCCGGAAAGTAGATATTTCCCATTTTTTATGATGCAAATTTCCCGTTTTCTATGATAATCTACTTCGCAAAATTAGGTAATATTTCCCCCAAAATTCGAAAATCTACTTCCCCGAAAAGTCGATAATCTACTTTCCCGAAAAGTAGAAAATCTATCTACTTTTCGGGAAAGTAGATAACCAACTTTCCCGGAAAGTAGATATTTCCCATTTTTTATGATGCAAATTTCCCGTTTTCTATGATAATCTACTTCGCAAAATTAGGTAATATTTCCCCCAAAATTCGAAAATCTACTTCCCCGAAAAGTCGATAATCTACTTTCCCGAAAAGTAGAAAATCTATCTACTTTTCGGGAAAGTAGATAACCAACTTTCCCGGAAAGTAGATATTTCCCATTTTTTATGATGCAAATTTCCCGTTTTCTATGATAATCTACTTCGCAAAATTAGGTAATATTTCCCCCAAAATTCGAAAATCTACTTCCCCGAAAAGTCGATAATCTACTTTCCCGAAAAGTAGAAAATCTATCTACTTTTCGGGAAAGTAGATAACCAACTTTCCCGGAAAGTAGATATTTCCCATTTTTTATGATGCAAATTTCCCGTTTTCTATGATAATCTACTTCGCAAAATTAGGTAATATTTCCCCCAAAATTCGAAAATCTACTTCCCCGAAAAGTCGATAATCTACTTTCCCGAAAAGTAGAAAATCTATCTACTTTTCGGGAAAGTAGATAACCAACTTTCCCGGAAAGTAGATATTTCCCATTTTTTATGATGCAAATTTCCCGTTTTCTATGATAATCTACTTCGCAAAATTAGGTAATATTTCCCCCAAAATTCGAAAATCTACTTCCCCGAAAAGTCGATAATCTACTTTCCCGAAAAGTAGAAAATCTATCTACTTTTCGGGAAAGTAGATAACCAACTTTCCCGGAAAGTAGATATTTCCCATTTTTTATGATGCAAATTTCCCGTTTTCTATGATAATCTACTTCGCAAAATTAGGTAATATTTCCCCCAAAATTCGAAAATCTACTTCCCCGAAAAGTCGATAATCTACTTTCCCGAAAAGTAGAAAATCTATCTACTTTTCGGGAAAGTAGATAACCAACTTTCCCGGAAAGTAGATATTTCCCATTTTTTATGATGCAAATTTCCCGTTTTCTATGATAATCTACTTCGCAAAATTAGGTAATATTTCCCCCAAAATTCGAAAATCTACTTCCCCGAAAAGTCGATAATCTACTTTCCCGAAAAGTAGAAAATCTATCTACTTTTCGGGAAAGTAGATAACCAACTTTCCCGGAAAGTAGATATTTCCCATTTTTTATGATGCAAATTTCCCGTTTTCTATGATAATCTACTTCTTAAAAGTAGGTAATATTTTACCAAAAAGTCGATAATCTACTTCCCCGAAAACTCGATAATCTACTTTCCCGAAAAGTAGATACTTTCGACTTCGGATTCTCATACGATCGTAAGTATCTACTTTTCGGTGACGTAGATTTTCTAGTTTTCGGGAAGTAAAAAAATTGGCTCATCATTTTTGCCTTTGGATCCCCTTTTGTTTTCAAATTTTTTATTAGGATTATTATAAGAAAAGAAAAAAGTATTTTTTTTTCATTTATACAACACATTGTTACTCTACAAAAATTTATTGTATTGATTGACACCAGGTTACTGCTAGGTTAGATTGCCCTTATTGTACTACAACCTGCGTACACAGGGTCACATAAAGGCGCCCCAACCTGTATCATGCAAGGCTACCAGTGTCCCTCGGTCGACGTCTCTCTCTGTCAAGGTAGGTAGATATCTACCTTGGTCTCGCCTATCTCTGTGGTAGAGGGCTCAGACAAGCCTCGGCACCCAGCCCTTGGCAGCATTATTGTCCCTAGCAGTGACAGACAGCCTTTAGTGTCATCACATAGCCCTTACTAGCTGTACACAACTAGCTACTTATAAGCCCCTAGAAGCATCATGTAGATCTTAGGGGGGAATCAATCGGCCTCCCCAGAGACACAGATAGCTCTTAAGAGCCTCACACATCCCCAAGTTGTCACAAACATCACTTATCCCCTTGAAGACACACTGCCTTGTAATTAATTTTTAATATGTATAACATTTGAAAAACAGAAACAAAATACAATTACAAAAGTTTGTCCAAAGGAAAAGTTCATTGGTTACAAAGTAAGTTGTGAACACGTAGTAACTAACAAACTGATAATTAAGGTGAATTCTTAAACTGTCATCTTTTATTTCAGTGCTGTACCAGCTAGAGTAAAACATTGTGTTATACAAATGAAGATGAAAATACTGTACAAAATATCGTAACTTTAACAAAGTTATGACATTGTTGACTTATTTAGTACTTCAGTTTTATTTCTACTTGTACAACGAACTATTTTACTCTTGTTGGCACTGGATTACAAGATGCTAGTTTAAGAATTTACTGTAATTTTCAGTTCTTATTAAATCATTACAACTTGCTTGTAACATTATGTCACAAGTTCTCTGCATTTCAATTTTCAATTTCAATTGTTTATTCCTTGATAGAGGAAGCTGGATCGTAGTGCTGTCACTAGTTACCCCTGTACAATAACACCAGAAGCATCTGGCAAGTATGACAAGTATATACAGTATAAATATTATAAAGGGGCTTACTAAAGCTTAAGGAAGGAAGGATATTCCTTTAACACATAATCAATGTTATTTACATAATATCTGGCCAGTATAGGGAGGATCATCGTGTCTCCGTCAGGGGGTCGTGGAGTGGTGGTCCAGCAGGCGTCACGGAAGCGTTGTGTTTGGAGACATCTTAGGAGGTAGTGGATATTTCTCGCATTTTAAGTTTTTAAGTGAGCTTAAGTCACTTTAGGCATTCCATTGGTGGACCACAGCAGTGACGTCACCACTAGTAGTCTACGTCAATGGTGGAATAGACCACAAGAGCAATGACGTCATCACCAGTAGTCTGCCTCATCGGTGAGACAGAAGCCCTTCACTTTACACCTCACAATCAGTCCTTCTCCCACTCCTACACCTCACAGTGAATCCTTCCCTCACCCCTACACCTAACTGTGAGTCCTTCCCTCACCCCTACACCTCATAGTGAGTCCTTCCCTCACCCGTACACCTCACAGTGAGTCCTTCCCTCACTCCTAAGCATCAACGTGACTAGTTCCTACAAACCTACACATCACAGAGTCCTTCCCTCACTCCTACATATCACAGCGAGTCCTTCCCTCACTCCTACACATCACAGTGAGTCCTTTTCTCACCCCTACACCTCAGTGAGTCCTTCCTTCATTCCTACACATCACAGTGAGTCCTTTCCACACTCCTGCACAACACTGCAAGTCCTTCTCTCACTCCTACACAACACCACAAGTCCTTCCCTCACTCCTACACCACACTACAAGTCCTTCCCTCACTCCTGCACCACACTACAAGTCCTTCAATCACTCCTACACCACACTACAAGTCCTTCCCTCACTCCTGCACCACACTACAAGTCCTTCCCTCACTCCTGCACCACACTACAAGTCCTTCCCTCACTCCTACACAACACTACAAGTCCTTCCCTCACTCCTACACAACACCACAAGTCCTTCCCTCACTCCTACACCACACTACAAGTCCTTCACTCACTCCTGCACCACACTACAAGTCCTTCCCTCACTCCTACACAACACTACAAGTCCTTCCCTCACTCCAACACATCACTTCATGTCCTTCCCTCACTCTTACATAATATTGCTTGTTCTTTCCTCACTCCTACAGTGCTACAGTATCTCTACAGTAGTCAGTAGATAAGATTTCAACACACTGTTATAATCTGTTGTAGTATTTATGTGGACGTATTTAACCAACACTTACATATATACAATACAACTTCCTGTCATGTTTGGTAGACTGAGTTATTTAGAGAATGTTAATCCTTTACTGTACTCTTGATCGTTTCTCTTGTCCATCTTGATGTTGCCTCGCCATCTGTACACCAAGTTATGGTCCTCATCCTCCCTGGAGTAGTATTTTCTGTTAATACCTGTGAAATTAAAATTTTATTAACCAAAAATAGTTTTTGTTTTTTTATATATATTGCAGGGCGACAAGAATTGAAATCACTCTTTCTTCATACTGTTATGCCAGCACTCCTCTTCATCAAGAATTTACCACTAGTCAAGTCACAAGTCACACGAGTGGTCACAACAACAAGCAGGGTAAATACTATAATGACTCTTATATTATCTCCACCAGATTCTCAATAATAACCCTCAGATTAACTCAAAATATAGGTATCATGTTGAAGATGAATCATGAAATGCATAACTTAGCATTATAAAGTTAAGAGACCACAAACAAAGGTCAAGTAAAGGAACAATTTAAGTACAGTACAGATGACCACAGCCTAAATTAACCCAAACCCGAACCTCAGCCTCACCATACACTAGAAAAGTACAAAAGTATACACCACTTATCTCCATATAAATATATCCTGAGTCCAGACCAATTGTACCACACTTGCACCACACACTATCACCAGCCAGGCTCGTCTACCTCCCTGCACTTGCCGTGACCCACACAATGTGGATACCATGCCGCCAATTACCATACTATTTTACCTAACAAATGCACAACGTTAAGCTGATTTACATACTTAATATAAATTAATATATATAACATACTAGACAATGTTTACATACAGGAACATATATAAAATATAGTCCTACCTACTGAAGAAGCAGTGTAATTACCTATTAATCAAATATATTCAGTGCCTTATAAAACTCCCTCCCCAAAGATAAAACACTTGTGTTTTATTTTCAGTCTGGTGAATGAAATAGAGCATTTGCTACGAAATTCTCTCACTCCTACACAACATACCAAGTCCATCCCTCACTCCTACACAACATACCTAGTCCTTTCTTCACTCCTACACAATACTACAAGTCCTTCCTTCACTCCTTCACAACTTACCAAGTCCATCCTTCACGCCTACACAACACTACAAGTCCTTCCCTCACTCCTACACAATACTACAAGTCCTTCCCTCACTCCTACACAATGCTAGAAGTCCTTCCCTCACTTCTACACAACACTACAAGTCCTTCCCTCACTCCTACACAATACTAGAAGTCCTCCCCTCACTCCTACACAATGCTAGAAGTCCTTCCCTCACTTCTACACAACACTACAAGTCCTTCCCTCACTCCTACACAATACTAGAAGTCCTTCCCTCACTTCTACACAACACTGCAAGTCGATCCCTGAATCCTACACAATACTAGAAGTCCTTCCCTCACTTCTACACAACACTGCAAGTCGATCCCTGAATCCTACACAATACTAGAAGTCCTTCCCTCGTCTACACATCACTTCATGTCCTTCCCTCACTCCTACATAATATTGCTTGGTCTTTCCTCACTCCTACAGTGCTACAGTAGTCAGTTGATAAGATTTCAACACACTGTTATAATCTGTTTTAGTATTTATGTGGAAGTATTTAACCAACACTTACATATATACAATACAACTTCCTGTCATGTTTGGTAGACTGAGTTATTTAGAGAATGTTCATCCTTTACTGTACTCTTGATCGTTTCTCGTGTCCATCTTGATGTTGCCTCGTCATCTGTACACCAAGTTATGGTCCTCATCCTCCCTGGGGTAGTATTTTCTGTTAATACCTGTGAAATTAAAATTTTATTAACCAAAACTAGTTTTTTTTGGTATATATTGCAGGGCGACAAGAATTGAAATCACTCTTTCTTCATACTGTTATGCCAGCACTCCTCTTTATCAAGAATTTACCACTAGTCAAGTCACACGATTGGTCACAACAACAAGCAGGGTAAACACTATAATGACTCTTATAATATTTCCACCAGATTCTCAATAATAACCCTCAGATTAACTCAAAATATAGGTATCATGTTGAAGATGAATCATGAAATGCATAACTTAGCATTATAAAGTTAAGAGACCACAAACAAAGGTCAAGTGAAGGAACAATTTAAGTACAGTACAGATGACCACAGCCTAAATTAACCCAAACCCCAGCCTCACCATGCACTAGAAAAGTACAAAAGTGTACACCACTTATCTCCATATAAATATATCCTGAGTCCAGACCAATTGTGCCACACTTGCACCACACACTATCACCAGCCAGGCTCGTCTACCTCCCTGCACTTGCCGTGACCCACACAATGTGGATACCATGCCGCCAATTACCATACTATTTTACCTAACAAATGCACAACGATAAGCTGATTTACTTATTACATACTTATTATAAATTAATATATATATAACATAATAGACAATATTTACATACAGGAACATATATAAAATATAGTCCTACCTACTGAAGAAGCAGTGTAATTACCTATTAATCAAATATATTCAGTGCCTTATAAAACTCCCTCCCCAAAGATAAAACACTTGTGTTTTATTTTCAGTCTGGTGAATGAGATAGAGCATTTGCTACGAAATTCTCTCACTCCTACACAACATACTAAGTCCATCCCTCACTCCTACAGAATACTACAAGTACTTCACTCACTCCTAAGCAATATACCAAGTCCTTCCCTCACTCCTACACAACATACCAAGTCCTTCCCTCACTCCTACACAACATACCAAGTCCATCCCTCACTCTTACACAACATACCAAGTCCATCCCTCACTCTTACACAACATACCAAGTCCTTCCCTCACTCCTACACAACATACCAAGTCCATCCCTCACTCTTACACAACATACCAAGTCCATCCCTCACTCTTACACAACATACCAAGTCCTTCCCTGCAGAGTTAATCACCATCTATTAAGTCTCTCATTCTTGTCTTTCATTCGACTTCTGAAGTGTAATAAATTATGGTCACTGTAAACTACAATTCTCTGGTAGGTGTTGCCAAGATATATGTTAAACTTTTCCAGTGCCATAAGCAGAGTCACAGCTTCTTTCTCTATTGTAGAGTAATTCCATTGCACCAGCCCCAACATCACTGGTAAAACATAAATTTTACTTACGAACCATTCAAAATCCTGTCTCTGCCTCGTCCAGTTCAACACGACATCAATCCATCTGGCAGTCGAACCCGAGGCCTCCATCATCCACAACAGGTACCTTGCCAGTGAGCCACCATACTGTGTTGAATAGTATATACACCAGTGTCAACATTAGATCGGGTCAAAAAGGGCATACATATTTTAAATTGCAATTTAGAATTTGTAATAGTCTAGAAAAGTTGCTCCTATATAAAGTTTATCAAACTCCAACATATGGTATTAGTCTTGTATTATTACAGTAAAAGATGGCACCAATTTGCAGCCCTTAACTAATACTACGTAGATCTATCCATACTATTAATACTGAAATGTGCTCCTTAATAATGTTGTATTTTTATTGAAACATTTAATATTACAAATATAATATTGTATAGGGCCATTGCTTGTGTTAAGAGATTACTATGACTGTTTGTGAGTGCTACCCAGACCTCGACCCTATAGAGACCATTTGGACCCAGATAGTGAACGCCTGGGAACCTGAAGAAAAGCTAAACACTGGTCCCGACTCCTCCTACACACCCAGGACGAGTGTGAGCAGTTTATTGAGGAACCAACCACCTATATAACCTTGTGTCTCAGTCCCAAGAAGGCTCCAGGGGGTATATAAAAGGGAGGTCATTGGACAGGCTATTGATATTCTGTATGACCTGTGTTGGTAAATATTAAAAGTAAATGTGATTTCCACCCTCGTATTTTTCAATATTTATCCTCATATCTACGTTATTATGAATATATAATTACTGGTGATTAAAACCTTAACAACAACTTAAAAAAATGATATAGAAATGGATGGTACATTATAATAATGTGTTAGCCCGTCAGACAGACCGTAATACTTATATTAATGTGGGCTACAAACATTATGTTTATATAATTACATCACCCACGGTAACTAGCCTATGAGCCGCGGTTAAGATACTAAACGCCTGGGCAATATTTCTATAATGTGGGTTAATTTTTATAAGACACAATTGAAGTGATTGTGGTGATAGTGTAGTGATTTTGGTGATGATGAAGATTGTGGTGATGGTGAAATGATTGTGATGATGGTGAAGTGATTGTGGCAAAATGATTATGGTTAAGTGATTGTGGTGGTGAAATGATTGTGGCGGTGGTGAAATGATTGTGGCGGTGGTGATGAGAAAGTTGTAACAGCACCTTTTGCATTAAATAAATAGTCACCCACATTAATAACACCAAGTTATTCACTAAGTTATTAAACAATGACTTGGTAGTTGTTCACGTTATACGCGGCTCAAACTCTCTCAGAAGTCGAGCGAGGTCACCTGACTTATCAAAACACAGCTTGACGCCCACTTCTCCGCTCACACGCTCGGAGGAGAGGGGCCAGAGTCTTACCACTAGTTAAGGGGTGAACATGTAACTTAAGTGTTCATTAAATAAGTGTACTCAAAACACTTCCGTGGATATAATTCACAATACATTCTCTCCCAAACTAAGTACTGTGTATATAATTACTTCAACAAAAAAGAAAAAACCCAAAAGAAGTGTTTACCTCAGCCCTGTCACTTAAGAGTTCCAAAACTTATTTAAAACAATTAATGTGATACACAACAGGTATTACAAAGTGATAAGAACATAAGGAGTCTGCGATAGGCCGGTTGGCCTGTGCATGGCAGCTACTGTCGAGAGTTACTACCACTCTCTATCATCCATGAATCTATCTAGCTTCCTTTTCAAACTTTCCACCGTTCCCGCACTTACTACAAAGTTGCTAAGCTTGTTCCACTCGTCCACCACCCTATTTGTGAACCAGTTCCTTCCTATCTCCCTCCTAACCCTAAACTAATCCAACTTAAATCCGTTGCTACAAGTCCTATCTTGCTCGGATACTATCTAAGAACTTTATCTATATCCCCTTTATTGATTCCTTTCACCCACTTAAATACTTCTATCATATCTCCCCGCACTCTTCGTCTTTCTAGGGAATGCAAGTTTAGTTTATTTAACCTATCTTGATATGGAAGGTTTCCAAGTCCCGGAATCATTTTCGTCATTCTTCGCTCCACCGACTTCAGTGAATTGATATCCATTCTATAATAAGGGCACTAGAACTGAACCGCATAATGGAGGTGCGGCCTGACTAGCGCAAGATATAGTTGCTATAAGGCCTCTGCAATCTTATTACTTACACTTCTAGATATAAAACCTAATACTCTGTTTGCCTTACTTCGAACATTAACGCACTGTTTTCTAGGCCGTAGGTCCGTGCTTACAAGTACCCCTAAGTCTCTTTCACAAGTCGACTTCTCTAGGTAGATGTTGTTAAGGCTGTATGTATTAACAGTATTTGTTCTTCCAATATTAAGTACGCTGCACGTGCTGGTGTTGAATTTCAGTGGCCATTTTACTGACCACTCCTGCAGTTTATTTAAATCCTCCTGCAGTGCATTTGCATCCTTCCCTAAATTAATCTGCCGCCCTATTTTGGTGTCATCCGCAAACTTACTTATGTCACTGCTAATCCCAGTATCTAGATCGTTTATGTAGATTATGAACAAGAGTGGGCCCAGTACTGACCCCTGGGGAACCCCACTGGTGACACAGCCCCATTCAGATTTAACACCATCTACGCTGACCCTCTGTGTTCTATCGGTGAGCCATGATTTTATCCAATTTAAAACTTTCCCCTCGATACCATGAGCATTAACTTTTCTCAGAAGCCTCTAATGCGGTACTCTAGCAAACGCTTTGCTAAAGTCTAAGTAAATAACATCATAATTTTCGTCATTATCTACTACCTCGAAGACTTTCCTAAAAAAAAACCCGTCAGCTGATTTTTAGACAAGACTTTCCCTTTGTAAACCCATGTTGAGAGCCGTAGATTAATTTGTTTTTCTCTAAATGCGATCGGATGTTATTTGCTATAAATGATTCAAGAAACTTCCCCACTACTGACGTCACACTAATCGGCCGGTAATTTAACGCTGATGTTCTGTAACCCTGGGTACTACATTTGCCTGTTTCCACAAGTCTGAGACAACTCCGTGTCTTATAATTTTGTAAATAAATTTATGAGGAGTCCGCTACTCTGTTCCTTACACTCTTTCAAAACTCGAGGGAAAATTTCATCCGGCCCTGGGGATTTTGTCTTCTTTAATTTATTTACCTTCTTAAGAACATCCTCTTTTCTGACAGCGATATTCTTTAATTTCTCTTCTTCATTTCCCTAAATATCAGTGAATATCTTGCGAAGGTCACAAATATTTTTTCCCAACACAGTAAATACGGTGATAATGGAAAGTAAACTATTTATTTGACCATTATACTTCACTTGACTATGTAATAATTTATAGCACAAAACTATATTATTCTACTTGTCGAAAATATCACCTTTACACTGGTGATTGGAGGTTGGCAAGTGAGTTACCACCACCACCACCATTCCTCCACAGTGACCAACTGATGTACTCAAGATTGATCTGATTGTTCCTGGCTACAATATTTGACTGTCAGGTGAACAAGGTAACACCGCCTCTTACACTGGGATTTAAAACGCTCATAGAAATAGTGTTTGGTTTAAACAAGATAAAATTATGAAATCACGAAGATATGGCAGCAGCCCATCTTATATCACCTGAACTCCTACAACCAAATCACGTTGAAATGGATTTCTACCCCAGTGAAGCTGTCAAGATCATTCAGTATAATTAAGTCCCAGTCATCAACATTTCTCTCGAATTGACGTAGATTGAAGAGAGAAATAAGTTGTAAGGGAAATATACACAGCGACATACCTTATATTTTTCAACACCAACACACACATGATGGCGTCTGTATTTTATAATCCTTGACAACTGGATGTATTAATTTAGGAGCATTTTGTAAACGTTAACTTCCGTCACACAACCACTTATCGCCTCGACCGTCTCACTACTGGCCGGCTCCCTCCCTCCACGTCTGGCTGTCCCTGGTCTAAAGTTCATTCACATCTCCACCACACACTGAACCATCTCCATAGCTCTTGTGGTGTTGAAGCACATGATATAAAGCGTCACTTGCGAACCTTAGTAATAACACTTAATCGGATGGCTGGCGTGGCCATATTTGTTTTGCTTAATTTGACACCATAAGAAAGTACTGATACCTTCCAAAGTGATAACTGAGAGCTCGACTCCCAGACACTGAACCACCCGATCGAAACTTCTATCTAACCGACGCTCTTGTAATGATAAGAACCGGATATTACATGTAATGCTCACTAACAGAAAAACTGAGTTGCTTCTGCAGGAAATAATGGGAAACGTTTTTTATTCAGCTGATCAACAAAAATCACAGATGGTTCAGAGAAATGTGGCCCCAAGCTCGACTCCTGATTCAGCGCTTCGTTTGTGGTGCCCAGCCAATCAGAACTCTCGATACAGATTCAGCGCTTCCTTTGTGGTGACCAGCCACTCAGAACTCATGAAACAAACGACAGGTCGGCATATTCCCATAGGTAGAGGTTCTGCATGATGAATACATTCTGAATAAATTACACGTTATGTAATGTAGATAATCAGAATTTATTGCATATGCCAAACAAAGATTTTTATTTGCTATATTACGATATATTTATTTTTACGAGATAATCTGCAAAATGGCGTAAAAGAATCGAAATAACCACTAATTTGTACCAACTGACACTGCTGGTAGTCAAGGCGGGCGGGGGAGAGGGCTCAGGGGTGGTGGTGTGTGGTGTGTGTGGTGATGATGGTGATGATGATGAATGATGACGATAATGATAAATGATGATAACTAATGAATGATGATGATAATGATGGTGATGATGAATAATGATGATGATTGATGCTGCTGAATGATCCCCAGTTATTATAAGACAATTCATCATCACTACACACACACTTGGTTTGATTTACAGGGGTGAGGTTTGTTATTTCTTTTAGATTGTTTGGCTCTGAGGCTGGCTTGAGGTTTACGGCTGACTAGCTGATGTGAACGGCTGGCTGGCTGAGGTGAATGGCTAGCTGGCTGAGGTGAATGGCTGGCTGGGCTGAGGCAAATATCTGGCTGGCCAAGAACCCCACCAAACAGATCCTCAATGCCAAACAGGCTGCATATCGTCTGGCAAGTACTGGGCAAGAACTGGCTCCAGAATGTATCTGCACCTGCGCCAGTGTTGGTCAAGTCTGGTCTTGAAGGAGCTCACTCTCGGTGCTGTCACACTCTCTGGCAGAGTGTGCCAAGAGTTTACAAACTCAGAAAAAGTTTACAAACTCAGAAATAGTTTGCCTTGACAATTTTCCGAGCTTGTGGCTTCTTCAACCATAAGCTGTGACCACCCGCCCCGCTAGGCTAGTGGGGCCGTCCCCCAGCTCCAGGTATGAACCCTCGACTGAGTAATGCCCTCCGAGTTGTTTATAAACTTCAATTATGTCGCCCCTTGACTACCTGTAGTATAAGCTAGGCAATTCCTGTAGGGGGAGGGATATAAAATTTGCCCCACTTTAAGAGTTTGATAAAAAACAAACAAATATGAATAGCACTATGAGTGTATTGTATGTGGAGATTAAAGATTCACATGGTATACTGTGCGTGTAAACTGAGAATATGAACAAGTACTGTGTGTACTTGTACTGTACTGGTACAATACACAACAGAACTGTGACGAAATGTTCCAAGACAATAAGATTAAAACACTCACGTTGCGTTGTTCCTGCAAGCTGGTGAGGTAACGTATAACACATATAGAGAAAATATTTCCTTTTCCAAACCTAAACGTTTATGTGCGTGTGAGTGTGAGGGTTGTGCAGACGTGAGGGAATTACTGTATAACCCGAGGCTGTTTTGTTGCAGGACGGACACGAGATACTGTGTCTTGAAGAATTTTATGTTTATAGATAAAAGCTGTATTGTGAGTTCTTGTTATGGCCATAGTGGGTAAGGGACTTTCTAGTGTTCCTCGGTGCTGTACTGAGTCTTATATTTCATCTTTAAACTATTAGACTGGCTTTATCGTGTACACCCCTCGTTAAGGTCGGCATTAAGTAGAACTCAAATTACAAAATGATGGTGATCTTGGCCCCTCAGGTGAGTAGTGAAGCTGTGAAGAGGAAACAAAACCAAACAAGTGAGAAACAGTATATACAGTAGAGAAGGAAACAAGAATATCCAAGCCTCACAAAACTTCTACACGAGGTAATATGAAGGCTTATCTTTCACGTATCTATTTTATCGTTATCCCCATACTAAGTTCATCACCTACTACTATATAAAATCTAAGTATATTTGGTTCTATTAACTTTTGTTCATTTCTTTAAAAAAATCGCTTTTATAATCTTTTTATAAATAACTTTACATATATCATAAAAAAAAAATCCCGGAGGCTCCATCGTAATCCTCCCCTATGTCAATCATTTTACCATCTGGTGAAGACACTCCACACCATCCACCCCTATCCACCCTTATCCAACCCCATCCACCTATCAGTATTACTCCCTAGCCATCTGTCAGCCTTAAATGGTTATCAAATATCATTAATTTATATCCCTATCAATTCTGTCAGTCACCAGAACTCTCCCTAAAGAAACACTGCCCTACTGTCCCTCACTAAGTTTCTATACCATCATCGTGTCAACACTCAGCCCTAGTTCGCTATTGGCATGATTCATTAAGATCCAAGTACGCCTCACTGAGAACCCTCGGCCAGCCTAACGCTAGAGTCCTGTCTCCTCCACTAACCTTACAGGTGAATGATAACAGCTGTTTACCCTCTCTCAGTTAGTTCTTGTGATAGTGGTAGTTTGCAGTTGCTGTGACTGTGGTAGTTTCTAGTAGTTGTGACAGTTGTAGTTCACAGTCCCTTTCATTATCAACAAATATCAAGGAAATATAACTCCCATATCAACACATTCCCCACACATCACAATACCTCACCCACACATCACCACACATCACAACACCTCACCCACACATCACTACACATCTCAACACATCACAACACCTCACCCACACATCACTACATATCACTACACATCACCACATATCACCACACATCATCACACATCACTACACATCACCACATCTCACAATACATCACTACACATCACCACATATTACTACACATCACCACATATCACCACACATCATCGCACATCACTACACATCACCACACATCACAATACATCACTACACATCACCACATATTACTACACATCACCACATATCACCACACATCATCACACATCACTACACATCACCACATATCACAACACCTCACCCACACATCACTACACATCTCAACACATCACAACACCTCACCCACACATCACTACACATCACCACACATCACCACACATCACAACACATCACTAACAGTCTCAGTAAGATAACAGCCGCTCTCGTCTTGCTAATACTAAGTACTGTAGCAGTAACTTTTGTCTCGTCTTCAAAGATCTTCAGAAGACACCTCATGAGCTGCCTGGGCCACACCTGGGGTCCTCATCAGTTACCTGAGCCACACATGGGGTCCACATCAGCTGCCTGGGCCACACATGGGGTCCACATCAGCTGCCTGGGCCACACATGGGGTCCTCATCAGTTACCTGAGCCACACATGGGGTCCACATCAGCTGCCCTGGCCACACATGGGGTCCACATCAGCTGCCTGGGCCACACATGGGGTCCTCATCAGTTACCTGAGCCACACATGGGGTCCACATCAGCTGCCTGGGCCACACATGGGGTCCACATCAGCTGCCTGGGCCACACATGGGGTCCTCATCAGTTACCTGAGCCCAGCCACTCACTGCCCTGGCCACACATGGGGTCCTCATCAGTTACCTGAGCCACACATGGGGTCCACATCAGCTGCCCTGGCCACACATGGGGTCCTCCTACACCGTAACATACAGAATTTAGCTCCACACTTTTTCTTTGACCAAACCTGATTTATGAAATGTTCTGGAGATGAGTTATTGATCACCATAAAGCCTGTCGAGTTCTGTAACAAGATTACTGATGATTTAGTTGATGTTCGTTCGTCAGTGCCAGCGTCTGAACCTGACTTAAATCTCTTCCAATAGTTTTATTAAATTTCGAAATTCTTGTCTTACTGAAATAAATTTAATGGATGACTCGGAACGGTATTGTAGTGAGAGCATTATTTAGAGCTACACATACACACACACACACACACACACACACACACACACACACACACACAAAGGGACGTCTGTAAATTGCACCCTGTACCCAAACATATTGTACTCAAGGTGCCTGATGACCTACAACTAAAATTCCGCATCTGACTTCTTGGAAAAATCTTGGGTAGTAAGAGAAAACCTCCGACTCGGAATGAGAGGAATAAGGAATAAGACGAAAGATGAAAGTTTTTATGTATAAAGTTAAATAATGATGATGACAAGTATCGGGCCAGTGAGTAGAACTTTTGAGTTTCTATGTTGCTTGCTGACCGTCACAAGTTCATCATGACAGTGTGTGTATTGAAATAATGAGCGTTAACAGCGAAAGACTATACTGAACACCAGACACAGAGGGGAGGAAGACTGAAGGTGATTCTCGAGTAAGTTTCAAAACGCATTGCTTCTGGTCGAATTAAACTGAGGTAGGGTAAGGAAGGTGAATGTACAGTACTCTCCTGGTCGCTCGCTACACAGACAAGGTTCTATAAAAAGATGAGGATTCGAGCAGGAAAAAGGCATGAATGAATTTGGAAACGAGAGCCAAGTTTTTTTTTTTTAGAGACATTAGTGTTGATTCTGGGAGTTACTGTGAGGTCTGTGGTCAATCCAAAGATGTTGTTGATGTGGTGTTGAACTGTGGGAACATTTCTGTGGGTGAGGGGTATGATTACTACTTTTTAGAGAGGCTTGAAAAAATTACATTTCCTGGAGGTTCAGATGAATAAAATATTAGAAAGCTGACGTTTTATCTGTGTGGTTGGCTATGACAAAGAACGATTGAGAGGTAGAGCGAATTCAGGCAGTGTACAAGGAGGTGGCTGGTGTTGTGACGACTAAGCTATGATCCTTCTACACATTTGTTAAACACAATAATATTACTTTCAAATAATTCAAGGTTCCTCCAGCGTATCCCGGAACCCAGACGAAGGAAATATCCCCGAGGAATATAAACGTGAACTGAGTAAACAGATGAGGACTGTGCCTGTAGATCCTCGAGAGACAGTGCGATGCTATTCCCAGGACGTCAATCTGCACGTCGTCTTGGAACTCAATGGCTCATTCAATCAACATCCACTGGTGTCTCCTACACATCTATCATCTCCATATTCATGAACTTGTGAACATTTCTGACCCAGCTCACCGTCTCTCCTTCTCAGCGCCGGACCTGATAACGTGATATCGTCCTTGGTTTTTTGGCGTTATTCTATATAAGATGTTTATTTGGTCAATGTTCCTTAAAGTAACAACAGTAGACATTATGCACAGTTAGTGGTCTACCTTATTTACCTCAGCACCAAGATTACCTCGTACAGCGTCTGAGATGTTATTTTCTTTTATATATCACTATCTGTTTTTATAGCAAATCGTATTGTTTGTTCATAATGTTCTGGTATTTATTCACATCCTGCCAAGTGTCCAGGGAATTTTGTCTACAACTGTACGTTATATACCAGATAAAATAAGTCAAACATCAGAGGAGTTGCCAGTGACCAGGACTTGCTGGACTTTGTGCGGGACGACTCTGCTGTGGCCCGCGTCAAGTCGTCGGGGCAAATGCTGAGGACTGAGAAGTGGGAAGCATCGTGGCCTAGGGAACAACACCCTCCCCCCCACACACCAGGTCCACCAGGTAGCATAGGGAGTAAGTCTGGAAGGAGATAAGTCGCCATTAATGGGCAGGACGCTACACAACACAGCGGGGGGGATGGTGTCATTAGTGGCGGCTCCCACAAGCTTGTTATATTATTGTGAAGCTGTACACGACGACAACCAAAATCACTCTGGTTCTATACACGTCTCTGCACCACCAACCGGGTTTTAACGAACAGAATCATCATCTTTTGTGAACTTTCTACCGTGTGTTAATACATCATCAACGTCTGAGTGAAACTACCAATATTTAATCTCTCTCAGACATAAAAAACTAAACAACTGAGTAAATTAAAGTTTAAAAAGCACTTTACTCAATATACAAATTCAATATTTAACGTAGAAGAAATGTATTATTAAATGATACTTATCAAAATACTTATCAAAATACTTATCATAAATACTTATCCTAATACATACCAGTAGTACTAAAATATACCAGTACTGTCTAAGAAATACGTTTTGTACTTAGTAAAAACTTCAACAAAAAGTATATAAATTTTCCCTCCATTATTGACGTCGATTTATTAGCTTAATTTTAATCACTGATAAGATTTCCATTTAGTTTTGGAGGTAATGTGAGTCTAACTTGTAATATTGGACCGATTGTCTGCCAATATTACCAATGTTATAACATATTTCAAACTAATCCACTGACCAATCATCATATACCGCAATTATATTATTAAATGCTGTTCTCTATTTATCTCTCTCAGGTAATTATACTGTCTAAACTGAGGTGTGTAGATATTAGAGTTAACAGAGGCGCAGTTACATACAGACAGAGGCGCAGTTCTATTATCAAACAACCCCTTGATTTTAAGTGAGTTTTAATTATTATTTTTTTCATATTTTCTTTTACTTTCCACTTGTTGATACAGAGAAACCTCCATATAACGAACTTCTCTTTCCGTATAATCCGTTTTACCTCTAACAGATCCTCGATATAACAAACTTTTCACCTCAACTTCGTTAAATGGAGGTTTCAAATAAAACAAACCCTCGATATAACGTATTTTCCTCTCGATATAATCCGTTATAATAGAGGTTTCACTGTATATAGCATGTTAAAGGTATGAGCCACTTCAGGGTACATATTAACGTGTAAAATAATATCCAGGTTACATTGTCCACTCATACCACAAACACACACACACACACAAAAAGGTCATCTCTTCTCTTCCATTTGTAAATAAAACGTTTCGGGAAAAGTCTCGTTGTCTAGTCTGCCTTTAATGTGTGTGTGTGTAGACGTAAGTTAGCTGAGAACCTGAAATAAGTCCTTGAAAAACTATGATGGGTCTTGTCAGCGTGTCTGTCTCTCCGTGTACAGTGTGTGTGTGTGTGTGTGTGTGTGGCTCTGGACGTGTGAGAGGTAAGGGCTGTGTGTGTGTGTGTGTGTGTGTAGATGAAGTTTCTTTGGTATGTTGATGAAGGCACACACATCGTATCTCCCAGGAACTACTTATTTCTGACAGCAATAATAAATCATCTTGGCCACCAACAATTTGTCTCTCTCGTCGCCTGAGTGCAATAAATATACAGTATAGGGAAAAATATAGTGTCTTGTCGCCTCTGTGGTGAGATTTAGTGCCAGGCAGAGGTGGAGCGGCACGAGGATGAGGTTGATCAGGATGGAAGTCAAGGAGGAAGGAAGTGGAGGAGTTGGGAGGTCAGGAAGGCGGGAGTGAGGATGTGTTCCATGAGGGAGTAAATTATTGATGGCTGGTCTATGAAGGTCTTAAGGCAATGTTAATTCTTCTAGGTAGATTTTTAAAGTAATGCGTGAGATGATGATGGTTGAGAGACAAGTGAGTTAAGAACTGAGGGTCTCCTGGTCTCCCGTGCACTAAATGATCAGCACTGCTCTGTGGTTACCAAGGCAAAGACCACGTACTGACCATTATACTTTTCTTTGGGGTCGTCTCACTCAGAGGAAGGTTCCTATGTGTTTGAAAAGTAATGTTATTAGAAAAAGAAAACAAAATGTTTTTTTCTATTTTCCTGAAAAAAGTATTAGACATTTATTGAAAAAAAAAACGAAAATCACGTCGTATCAGCCTTTAGATTATATTTTGTGTTCATTTATCTATCAAAGTATTCATATCATTAAATATAGTGTGTGTGTATGTGTGTGTGTGTGTGTGTGTGTGTGTGTGTGTGTGTTTTTAAAAGAAAGAAGGAGCTATATAATGGGTTCAGTATCTGATGACATTCTTTCACTATAACTAACTCATTATCTCATAGAGTTTAAGGGGAATAAAATGAACGATACGTAGTGAAGAGTCTCAATGTCTTAGTGACCAAATAATAAATTAGAAAGACGAAATACAATGAAGTGAGTAAGGAATATTGTATTTTTGTATTTTTTGTCGCGTTTATATTTCACATTCATGATAAACGTAACGACCACCCAAATAAATCACACAAGCGGATAAACTTAATTCATATCAAACTTTACCACCAATTTGCATTCATACAATAGTAACCGACCCCCCCCCCCCCAGATCAACAACCAATTCTGCTCTCACAACTAACACACAAGGCTAAAAGATTTTCCAGAGGTCACACAAACTTTCTTCCCAGGAAATACCAAGTTATCCTCAAACCACAGACTTACCTTCAAGAATTTAGCAGCGGCCAACATTAACCCTGCCCAGCCAACACTACCCCTGCCCAGCCAACACTACACCTGCCCAGCCAACAGTACTCTTGCCCAGCCAACACTATCCCTGCCCAGCCAACACCACCCCTGCCCAGCCAACACCACCCCTGCCCAGCCAACATCACCCCTGCTCAGCCAACAATACCCCTGCCCAGCCAACACTACACCTGCCCAGCCAACACTACACCTGCCCAGCCAACACTACCCCTGCCCAGCCAACACTATCCCTGCCCAGCCAACACTACCCCTGCCCAGCCAACACTACCCCTGCCCAGCCAACACTACCCCTGCCCAGCCAACACTACCCCTGCCCAGCCAACACCACACCTGCCCAGCCAACACTATCCCTGTCCAGCCAACACTACCCCTGCCCAGCCAACACTACCCCTGCCCAGCCAACACTACCCCTGCCCAGCCAACACTACCCCTGTCCAGCCAACAATACCCCTGCCCAGCCAACACTACCCCTGCCCAGCCAACACTACACCTGTCCAGCCAACACTACCCCTGCCCAGCCAACACCACCCCTGCCCAGCCAACACTACCCCTGCCCAGCCAACAGTCCCCTTGCCCAGCCAACACTATCCCTGCCCAGCCAACACTACCCCTGCCCAGCCAACACTACCCCTGCCCAGCCAACACTACCCCTGCCCAGCCAACACCACCCCTGCCCAGCCAACACCACCCCTGCCCAGCCAACATCACCCCTGCCCAGCCAACACCACCCCTGCCCAGCCAACACTACACCTGCCCAGCCAACACCACCCCTGCCCAGCCAACACCACCCCTGCCCAGCCAACAATACCCCTGCCCAGCCAACACTACACCTGCCCAGCCAACACTACACCTGCCCAGCCAACACTACCCCTGCCCAGCCAACACTACCCCTGCCCAGCCAACACTACCCCTGCCCAGCCAACACCACCCCTGCCCAGCCAACACTACCCCTGCCCAGCCAACACTACCCCTGCCCAGCCAACACTACCCCTGCCCAGCCAACACTACCCCTGCCCAGCCAACACTACCCCTGCCCAGCCAACACCACACCTGCCCAGCCAACACTATCCCTGTCCAGCCAACACTACCCCTGCCCAGCCAACACTACCCCTGCCCAGCCAACACTACCCCTGCCCAGCCAACACTACCCCTGTCCAGCCAACAATACCCCTGCCCAGCCAACACTACCCCTGCCCAGCCAACACTACACCTGTCCAGCCAACACTACCCCTGCCCAGCCAACACCACCCCTGCCCAGCCAACACTACCCCTGCCCAGCCAACACTACCTCTGCCCAACCAACACTACCCCTGCCCAGCCAACACTACACCTGTCCAGCCAACACTACCCCTGTCCAGCCAACACTACTCCTGCCTAGCCAACACCAACCCTGCCCAGCCAACACTACCCCTGCCCAGCCAACACCACCCCTGCCCAGCCAACACTACACCTGCCCAGCCAACACCACACATGCCCAGCCAACACTACCCCTGCCCAGCCAACACTACACCTGCCCAGCCAACACTACCCCTGCCCAGCCAACACTACCCCTGCCCAGCCAACACTACCCCTGCCAGCCAACACCACCCTGGCCCAGCCAACACCACCCATGCCCAGCCAACACCACCCCTGCCCAGCCAACACTACCCCTGCCCAGCCAACACCACTCCTGCCCAGCCAACACCACCCCTGCCCAGCCAACACCACCCCTGCCCAGCCAACACCACCCCTGCCCAGCCAACACTACCCCTGCCCAGCCAACACCACCCCTGCCCAGCCAACACTACCCCTGCCCAGCCAACACCACCCCTGCCCAGCCAACACTACACCTGCCCAGCCAACACTACCCCTGCCCAGCCAACACTACCCCTGCCCAGCCAACACCACCCCTGCCCAGCCAACACTACACCTGTCCAGCCAACACTACCCCTGCCCAGCCAACACTACCCCTGCCCAGCCAACACTACCCCTGCCCAGCCAAAACTACCCCTGCCCAGCCAGCACTACACCTGCCCAGCCAACACTACCCCTGCCCAGCCACACTACCCCTGCCCAGCCAACACCACCCCTGCCCAGCCAACACTACCCCTGCCCAGCCAGCACTACACCTGCCCAGCCAGCACTACACCTGCCCAGCCAACACTACCCCTGCCCAGCCAACACCACCCCTGCCCAGCCAACACCACCCCTGCCCAGCCAACACTACCCCTGCCCAGCCAGCACTACACCTGCCCAGCCAACACTACACCTGCCCAGCCAACACCACCCCTGCCCAGCCAACACCATCCCTGCCCAGCCAACACTACCCCTGCCCAGCCAACACCACCCCTGCCCAGCCAACACCACCCCTGCCCAGCCAACACTACCCCTGCCCAGCCAGCACTACACCTGCCCAGCCAACACTACCCCTGCCCAGCCAACACTACACCTGCCCAGCCAACACCACCCCTGCCCAGCCAACACTATCCCTGCCCAGCCAACACTACCCCTGCCAAGCCAACACTACACCTGCCCAGCCAACACCACCCCTGCCCAGCCAACACTACCCCTGCCCAGCCAGCACTACCCCTGCCCAGCCAACACCACCCCTGCCCAGCCAACACTACCCCTGCCCAGCCAACACCACCCCTGCCCAGCCAACACTACACCTGCCCAGCCAACACTACCCCTGCCCAGCCAACACTACCCCTGCCCAGCCAACACTACACCTGCCCAGCCAACACTACCCCTGCCCAGCCAACACTACACCTGCCCAGCCAACACTACACCTGCCCAGCCAACACTACCCCTGCCCAGCCAACACTACACCTGCCCAGCCAACACTACCCCTGCCCAGCCAACACTACCCCTGCCCAGCCAACACTACACCTGCCCAGCCAACACTACCCCTGCCCAGCCAACACTACCCCTGCCCAGCCAACACCACCCCTGCCCAACCAACACTACCCCTGCCCAGCCAACACTACCCCTGCCCAGCCAACACCACCCCTGCCCAGCCAACACTACCCCTGCCCAGCCAACACTATCCCTGCCCAGCCAACACTACCCCTGCCCAGCCAACTCTACCCCTGCCCAGCCAACACTACACCTGCCCAGCCAACACTACACCTGCCCAGCCAACACTACCCCTGCCCAGCCAACACTACCCCTGCCCAGCCAACACTACACCTGCCCAGTTATACTTCCTCAGTCTGTCTCCACATATAATCGTCTTGGACACTCACTCGCCACCTATAATTATCTGGAACACTGACTCGCTATCTATATTCATCTGGAACACTTATTCGCCACCTATACTCGCCTGGAACACTTACTCGCCACCTATAATTATCTGGAACACTCACTCGCTATCTATAATCATCTGGAACACTCACTCGCCACCTATACTCGCCTGGAACACTCACTCGCCACCTATAATCGTGTGCTATACATTCACTAGCCAGAGTTTCAACAACATTGCTTCGCCAGCCTTTCTCTACTACGTGTACTTCCTGATATGTGATGAAACACTAGACATGTTTTATCAACTTTCTTTAAAAGACACCCAGTCAATATACAAGAGAGAGAATAATTAGAAGGTTAAGCTAAAACCTCCAAGAAAATCGGCCAAACTTTTACTCATTCTTGTCTTCTCGCTTCAGATAATCATATGTGAGATTTTACTAAATATTAACGATTTTTTTTATCTGTAGTTTTGAGAGAAGGTTAATCTCCGTTTTCATAATTGGAAAGACAATACGAATAAATGCGAGAGAGTGTGGTAGAGGCTGAGAGATTGAGGGTCTCAGGGCTATTCCGGCGGCACTTGAGAATTCTGACATCTTCAGGTGCTCCTTGTAGACCTCGAGAAGTGTCAAGTGTCGTGGCATCATTCCCACGGCCTTTTAGCCAGTCTAGCCGTTACTGTAGTCATCACTGTCAGTATTATTACAAAATACTTTCTCTACGGACTTCCATTCCGCACATAGCCATCTTGTGGTGGATTTTAACAGATCATAAAACTTCAACCATCCTTGAGTTGAGCTTCAGATTTTCAATCAACTCGTCTGAGAAAAAATATATCCAATTTGTTTTACATTGTCCTCCAGCCGGTGACCCGAGAAATTGAACGAGATTCTTTCTTGACTTTATGTAAATTAAGAAACCCGGAGTTTGCTATTGTTTGGTGGATGGCAGCTCTTACCTCACTGTTTACACTGTGTGGTCCGGCTATGGTAACACCGTGTGGCGTGCAGCCCCGGCTATGGTAGCACTGTGTAGCGTGCAGCCCCGACTATGGTAACACTGTGTGGCGTGCGGCCCCGGCTATGGTAACACTGTGTGGCGTGCGGCCCCGGCTATGGTAACACTGTGTGGCGTGCAGCCCCGGCTATGGTAACACCGTGTGGCGTGCGGCCCCGGCTATGGTAACACTGTGTGGCGTGCAGCCCCGGCTATGGTAACACTGTGTGGCGTGCGGCCCGGCTATGGTAACACTGTGTGGCGTGCAGCCCCGGCTATAGTAACACTGTGTGGCGTGCGGCCCGGCTATGGTAACACTGTGTGCTACCTTGGCTCTGATATAATGACAACACTGTTGTACTGGGCTCGGAACCGGCACCCAGAGGTGAAAATTGTGTACATTGATTTACTTATGTATATTACAGGTTCTGATAACTTGCCATCCCTTGCCATAGACACACCTCGCTCCTAAGCATAATATTACTCTAATGATTATTTCCCTCCCTCGAAAAGTTACCTGACAACAATACCGTTTGTCTGTCGTCACGAGCATCTTGGGACACGAGGCCAAAGGCTATTGAGTGTTAACGAAGGTGGCAACATCGAGGTGGTAAACAATACACAAATTATATATAGAAATGTTGGCGGTGAAAAAAAATGAAAGATCGAGAAATAGGTATTGGGGTAAACCCTACAGAGACGAATCTGTAAGTAGTGTAGATCTCCGAAGAGGAGAGTAAATCTCTGAGGATAAAGGAGGGTTTCTTTTGAAAACAAACTTAAGAAGGATGGGTTTTTAACCAGCGGGATTGTGACCACTCTACGGAGAAGTAGCTGAGAGTAGAGAATTTTTCCGACACAGACTAACCCTATGTTACTACAGTCTGATTGTCTTTATTTATTGTTTCATTTATCCCACGAGTCTGGATCCACAATATTGAGTCCTGATTGAGGGATAAAATTAATCTATTCTTAACTTGTTTATTAATCAACTTTCATACCATTAACAGCTATAACCATATCAATAAATGAACGAATGTTTTTTTGAACTTTTCTTATAGGGAAACACTGATCTCAGAGATGCGTTCTTAATGATTTTCTTCAGACTCGCGATCATGTTAGGTCTCGGGCTATAAGCTACGGGTCTCAGGTATCCCCACCAGAAAAAGTCTGTTAGTGATGATAGGTCTGCGTCATGAGGGTGTTTTCCTTGTTGAAATATATTTGTTTACCATTAAGAATATAAGGTATATTTTCCCTAAGGTTCCAGACTTCAGGGACACCTTGTACAGTACAGACCTATGTCAGTGAAGGTTTAGTTATTAATATATTAAGAAAAAATTTATGTCGATACTACAGAGAAATTTGGTTCAACAACAAAAATGACTCAGTTCTTCAGAGGCAAGGATTGACCAAGCACCTCAACAACCTGCCAAGTTCTCGGGGAAGAAGAAATTAAACACGTCCTTGGGTAGAGGGTAACAAGTAAGTACAAAAGGAGCTTACTGGGACGTCTTCCTGAAGCATCTTATTAGAGCTGTTCCCAGAGGGCGTCGTTTAGGTGGGGTGCTGCAGGATGTAACTGGCATCGAGGGGAAATATTTAATTGGAGAGACTAATGGGGGACACTATTACTGGAGCAACTCGCTAAAAAAATTCTTCTTCAGCTACAGCAGTTGTTGTTATCGGGTGCAACAACACGTTAGGCCCCTCATAACTCCACCTGTGAGCGAGTTACTGAACCAAGCGTTTGCTGTTCAACGCCTCAGTGCTTGTGACCAACGTGACCTCACACAGAAGGGCAAGAGACCAGTCCTGTCTTCCACTGTAAACAATTATTTGTATATTCACTTCATGTTACGTTTTCTTTCTCAAGTAAAAGTTTTCTATTCATTGTATAATTTCAGCCTTCGAGCTGCTGTGATTTTTCCAGTAAAACATTAATTTTTATTATTATTACACACACACACACAGACACACACACACACACAGACAGACAGACAGACAGACACACACACACACACATGCTCATAGTCTCACCTTCAGCAATATTTACCTCACTTAGTCTTCTATCAAGTAAAGAAAAACTTATAACGACCTGTGGTAGTTTAGTGGCCGCGATAAATGGGGCGAATGACGTGAACCAAGGCTGAGATGGTCGTTATTTTACCACTTTGGCTGGTAATGGGGCGGTCATGATTATGGCTACCTATGATGGCTACTTTTTATGGCTACATGTTGTTGATATTTGTTATGGCTACCAATCGCGTCTCCTTATTATGCCTTACCTTTCGGGTCTACCTATCGTGGTACCTAATATGGTTACCTATTTTGGGTACCTACCTATTTATACTACCTATCATGGCTACCTATTATGTATTTTTATCGTAACTATTTACTGTAGATAGATACAGTATGTATTTTTTTTGCTACCTATTGTGCCTACTTATTAGTGGTACCTATATTACAGTTACCTATTTCAGCTACTACTGTAAGATTACCGTGAGAATTACTTGTGGTTACCGAGGCTATATAGTTTACATAGTGAAAATACCTATTGTGAGTATTCATTATGAGAACCTATTTTTGCTACCAATTTTGGCTGTCTATTTTGGTTATCTATAAGATTACTTGATGTGGGTAACTTTAGATATCTATTTAGGATAACACTCGCCTCCTGTTCTAAGGCCCGAGGCACCCTTAGCTCACCCAACTGTGAATAGGTCCCTAGCTTTACCAATGAAGATATGAAGGTGGTCGAGTGAAGAATTAGTCCCACTTACATATAAACGCTTACTCTTCAGTCTACTGTATCCGCACTGCCTAAACTTTGTCTTAATAGGCTGTAGAGTTATAATTATATTTTGGGAAGATAATTTTTCTTTTTCTTTTTTAGTTCCAGTTTGTAGAAGGGAGGAAAGAGGTGTTTACTAAGCCAACAACGTAAAGGTCTATAATGAACCGAAACATAACTCTTACAAACGATGAGGGAGGTATTTTTATCCCTTGTTCATGGCTAATAATCGACATCGGCCATTTCAGGGTCACTTTTTTTTAATAATAACTGATTATATAAAGGTAATAATATGTAATCAAGTGTTTAACGCGTAGATTTACTCTCCGTCTACTTTTTCACTCTCAACTTTTACAGAAATTATCTCTTTACTTCCTGGAACATGTGTTTAGTCTCATCGTTTGGTCGCCTTCTTGTCATAAAACAAAAACATTATCACTTGAACATTCATTATACTGTAAAATAAAATAATGTGTTCTTGATTTTGTTGTTCAGTGGCGCCCTCTCACAGGTCTGCCGTTACTCAAGAGATACGTGTTAACACAACATAAATAACGCCTCTGTATTACTGGTATGCATATGCCTTTAATAAACACTCTCATGAATAAATATAATTACAACTACTGTTCTTGTTTGTTTGCCCTCAAGGTCTGGGTGAGAGCGGGAGGGAGGGGGGGGGGGGGGTGAGTGAGTGAGCAGGAGCGTCATTTCATTATTTTCTTCCCAGTCTTAGGTTCACTAATTATTGGTTCACTAATTATTCAAATATAAGGTAATCGTGAACCACTATTAACACCAAGTTGTATTATTTCATTCAGTACGATTCGCATTTTTTTTTTCAAATTTTGACAGCGTTAAATACACCTGATGAACTACTGTTTTTTTTGGTGTATGTGTGTGTGTGTGAGTGTGTGTGTGTCCATTCCTTGCATTAAATTATACATTTAACAGTTGTAGAGCTGTAGGGTCATCTTGATTAAGAAAAAGAATTTTCAGTGTGAGCAAAACTAGAGTTGTAAAATAGTCCTAGAAACCAAACTACCCATCAAGGACACTGCAGACTAACCTTTGGTACGAGAGAAGACACCGTGACCGTCACTAAACGACCGTCAGTGACTTCCCCAGCAGTATAGTTGGCTACCTTCTGCTACTGGGTCGAAGGGCGGCATCTGACTCAGTGATTGGCCACAGGGGCTCATACTAACGACTGTTGACTCAGCAAACAAAATAGCTATATCAACTTGACAACTAAAGTAATAATGTGGGAATAATACTAGGACTACCTGACATCAGTAGTGTAGTCCTCAGAGTCACAGGCTAGATGGGAGCACCTGCCTGGTTCCCTTGTACCTAACAGGAGAAGACTTATCACATGTCCTCACTGAGTTGACTAGTACACGCTCAGGGGGTGGCTGCTGCATGGCTGGCTCCTACACTGTCTTCTGGGTGGCTGCCAGGTCAAGACTCAGAGCCATGCGAGGCTTAAGAACCATTACTGTTGAAGGGAAATTCTCTTTGAAGTAAATGGGTATTATTTAGCATTAATTTCCATAATAAGGACGCAATAAAATTTAGAATTGTTGCCAGGAATACGTGGACACAATATAACAACAGACAGAAGACAAAAACATACAACTACACCAACTCCTCGATAACGAACTACTAATAACAAACAAAACGAAAGAGCAGAATGATAATGCACGAGATAACTTTGTTCAGATAATACCCGTACGGATACAGGTGAAGTCGGCCCTTGGTGAGTTCGGCCCAGTGATCTCAGCCCAGTTGCAACGGTGAAATCGGCCAATTTCGGTCATCTCGGTCCACATCCTATGTGTGCCGAGGTAAACTATGATATTAACAGTCAGGATTTTAATATGAGGCTGTTTTTTTTCTATATATAAGGAAAGAAAATTTTTTTTATAGAAGTCCATTAATATACCATTATTGTATTTTCCGATTCACAAAATTCGAAGTTTACTTGTTTTAATATTTCCTGTAGATCCAGAATGGAAACGGGGACAAGATAAAGCTCGATAAAATCACACAGGAAAAGGGAAACAATGGCGCACCTTAGCTTTAGTCTTTATTCAAGACATCTTCAGAGGCAACTGAATTTACAGGGACTGAGAGAGGCTTATATACACAGGGTGACCTTACAAAACATCAGGTCAGGTTAATAACATGAGAACCACTAATCCACACACCTCCACCACCGCAAACATAAGAGGAGATTATAAAAATGGGCGACATAACTAGCCATGTCAAGTCAGGTCAAAAATATGAGACCCACTAATCATCTATCCTACATCTACCTCAAATGCGTTAAAAGCATTTTTAGCCTTGGGCCACTGACAAATAAATTTATGTAACATATTATAAGTTTTGTACTGACCATCACTAAGGTTTCTAGAATTCATTTCCCTAATCAAACTTACATTACTTAGTCAACGTCTCATAACTCTTAGCCTGTAACACAATAATCAATACCATAGATTTATACAACAACACAAACACATTTCACCCCAGACTTACCAAACACCAGTTAACATCTCGGATAAAACTCCCATAAGAATGTAAGAGTGAGGCTCCCACCACTGTTATGTCAGCCCACACCTTCCCCTTTACTGCCTCGGCTCAGCAGGGGTGAAGAAAAACTCTGCCGTATTGCATGTGTCGGCCCCGTGCTGTTCCCTGGCCTCTTTTGTGAAGTGGAAAGCAACCCAGAGCCTCAGTTAGTGTTGGATCTAGTGCAGTATTACTTTACATCCTCTAACCAGGAACTCAGCACACTAGTGTATACATTCACCTGTAGCTATAACACATTCTGAGCATAGTGTATAACATTCAACATGAAAATGATGAAATATATAGTAATGTAAACTTACACAAGGAAATTCAATCGTGACTCAGTTTGGTATCTGTAAACAAAATAAGTTAATAGAGATCCTATGAGCGTGTATCACATCTATGACACAGTGAGTCAAGTGTACACATTAAACTCTCATATGATCCCAGGGGGTGAGGTGTGTTGTTGACGCTGTGTTATAATGTTGACACGCGTCACCACCACACTTGCCGCTCACCCCATCATAAAAATATCATGTGTTGGTTTAGATGTTCTGACATTTTTCTGTGTTTTCTTTTACTCTTACAAATCTTTTCCTACTCGGTTTTGGGTAATGGAAATCAGGATCAATAATTTTTTTGTTTGTTTCTTGTTCGGTTTTCTTTGAGTTTGTTTCGTTTAGGTAACAAAAATACGACGAGTGAAGTTTTACCAGCCGCAAAAAAAAGTCAAATGGAAGGGATCTCCTCTTCCTCCTCTTGTCTATATAGTATTCTGTTTTTCACTCTGGTTTCTGCTTCATCTGTCTCCTTCGACCTTCTCCCATTCTAACCGATTTCGAAGATGATTTTCCTTTCATCTCCATTCTCTTGCCTTCGTGACTTGATACCCTCATAACCACAAAGACTCCTGCTCGTCTCTCCCACACCCTTACCTCCATGCAGTATATCATGTAAGCAAGTATAGTTTTACACTTCGCTACTTTGAATATAAATATGACCACCGCTACTAGTACATTAATAGCTAGAAATTAGTTGGCACAATTTTGCAATGGACAGAAACACGAGATCCACGAATTATGGTTTTTCTAAAATAGTGGAAATTGTGATCAAACACGGGCTGTATTAAGGCACATGAGCATCCATTTATCTCATTAGTCGAACTCTCCATGAATCACAAATTAGGTAACCCAAGCCGCACTTAATTACCCTGAAATGACATCATTGCAATCCCCTGTGATAGACAAACCACGTTGCTCTAATATTAATGATGTTTTTTTTTTTTACATGTGCGAGACAAGTTGGGAATTTTAATATTTTTCTCGAATTTCACGTTGATGAGATTCGTGGTTCGAGAGGACATCATAGATCAAATGGTTTATTATAGGTAATAAATCCTGAGAATAACTGTTTACGTTTACACAACAGAATAAGAAGGTGGTATTTCTCTTCACCCAACTGTGGTCTCAATATACACTCAAACCCATGAATATCACGTACATAGACAACACAGGCATGACACACTCGTTAGAAAAAGACCTTAATTCACAAGTTACATTTTTTTTCGATGCCGATATAATATTGAGCTATTAAGGTGTAGTATCTCATTAATACCTTCTTACCTGCTGGTGATTTGGCCATAGAAAGACGCTGCTTGATGATGCTGACTTTTGTGTTCTGTTAATCCGTGAGTTGAGGGTCAAGGTGGGTGAGACACTGGAGACTGTTGTATGGTGAGCAGAAGGTCCCGGGGTGGAGGAGCTTATCGACCAATGTCTTCATCTGGTGACGCTCCCTCCAGGGCTTCTACCAGCTGGATTGCTTATGAGCTTTGTGTCTTGGTGCTGGGGCTGTCTGGGTGCTCCGTTGGTTGGCTTCCGGAGTGTAGACGGGATATTGCACTCCATCAGATTCTCTCCAATACATTATCATACACAAGCTCCTAGGCTGGAGTAGAACGATCATAAGTAACATATTATGGTAAAGGATCTTACTATCTGAATGAAACACATTCCATGTCACTAGTCTTATTTCACTGGCCTAATAGTTTAAGTTATAGAAGAATGTTGGTAAATCTAGTGATATGAAAAATGGATAAAGCCGAAATCATTTCCTTACTTCAAACTTTTTAACAATCATACATACGGGCAACGTAGCTAGGGACTCGTTTCGCAATATTCAGTTAAATCAAGACAACTTATTGCACTTTACATAACTCAAAGACGTCAGCCAAACACTACAGTAACTTGGCACCCGAGGGTAAATACACAAACATTCTTGCTCAGAGTATGTATTTCGCTTTAAACCGACACCTTATCCAATTACTGGACACCAGCCTATGATGCTGGATGACACAGCCATTGACATACTGTACCAGCAAGGATCAAGAGTCTTTGGTCTTTACTGAGTACAGGAGGTGAGAGCTTAGGACGAGGGGGAGTTATTCTCACTGTGACAGTTACCACAGTGCCGCGAGGGTATGACGGGCGTGGGCGTACCGAGCCGGGACTTTTCCCTAGCTCTATTTCCCCCCTCCTCTCTGCCGCTACTAGCCTCTATTTCTCCCTAGCCCCTACTTTCCCCTAGCCTTTACACCTCCCAAGCCTAGAGCAACAATTATTCCCAGCTGCTCACCATCTGGTTCTCGGGGTCTTGAGCTGCTTATCGGAATAGACTCAGAGACCGACCAAGAACAAGCCTGAATTAGTAACACTGTTCCCGGGGTATTGGAAGCCCTTGGTCCTATCACGGTGATCATCGGCTGCCACCAACACCTTCCCCAATAACTTATACGAATGTTTGGCTGTTGTTGAATATATTGGGATTCCATATACATTCATACAGTATATATGTACATAGATAAACTGACTTTATTTATAAACATTTGACATTTCATAATTACTAACAGGATGTTCCTTCATATAACATAAGGTTAATATAGGACTTAGGAGAGGGGAATGGTGGAGAGAATTACGACCTGCAGACACTTTTCATTACATTAACACAGATTCTCTTTGACCTGTGAGCATCAGACGTGTAGTTCAGGTTACTCACAGCAACACTTTTAACCCGATTATATACACGTCAGCTCTCACAGCCTTCATGATAGTCAGGTGTCTCTCTCTCTCTCTCTCTCACACCATCAAATTTCATATAATTTTCCTGTAGAACTTTTGCCATCAATCACTCAGAATATTCACAAGTTTGGTTGCTGATCCGGGAGCCATTGTTATAATCTGCTCAGTTCACTTGAAACGTTTAATACCAAAGCGTCCAGCTGAGGGCAGAAGTCAATTAGGAAAACACAACATCAGCTAGAGAGACTCGTGGGGAAAGTAACAATACTACGACTGTTATCCGGTGAAAATAGCCACCACTTGTTAGTAGTATTTAAGAGATTTGCTGTTACCTGACAAATCTCTGTTAATTAGCAGGAGTGACAGGTAAGGTAATAAATATACCTAGGTGGGAATATCAACAATTTGACGTCATCATACTTTCATCTGAGTCTAATCTCTTCCCATTTACACCCTACATAAATATTGACTGTATTAAAGGGTTATTTTATTCATAACATTTCAGTATTTTGCACTTTTATTTCTATTGAATTTGTTACATAAAGTTTCCAGGTTAATTAAGACCACAATTCGTTTCTTCTTACCTTTCCTTCCTCTGTTGTTTGTCACTTGACCCACACAGCCTCTACCTGTCCTTAATTCACACCTGTTGCTTCCATAATTACAACTCTATGATATATCGACAAAATATATCTGCCTCTTTTCATTTATTACATTCAAGAGCTTTTTTTTAATATTTTCTCCATCTCCCTATTTATTTTTATTTTTTTAACAATTCCCTTCTTTACTTTTAAGTGTCTTTAATAGTTTCTTGAATTTCCCTCTCGATCTAAATCAAATTCTTCTTCGGTTTAAACAGGAGAGGGGTACAGTAGGTTTGGTCACTAGGTATGGAGGGATAGCTTCTTGTACCCTCCTCCTACCTCTGCACACGCTTAAATCAATGTCCCTCATTTCAAAGATATATTTTACTTTCTCTCCCCCCACTCACTTTTCTTATCTTACTTTCTCCTGCATCAATTTTTTAAGAACATTTAACCTAACATGACCTAGCCTAGCCTAACCTAACCTAAAGAGGCAGTAGGCTACCGTCTATCAGTCAGTCCTAGGCGGGAAATTTACGTCCCATTCTGCAATTGGGTTGACTTGGGGCGCCCCACTCAGTGCCCGACCGTGGGATTGAAGCCGGATACTGTTGGGTGAAGCGACCAGTGTTCCATCGGGTGGGTAGTTACAGCCCTAAAAAGATTACCTGAGGTTAGGTTAGATTAGATTAGATTAGGTTAGGTTAGGTTAAGTTAGGTAAGGTGAATTATTACTACATATAAAATAGTTTTCCATAGAGTCATTAAAAAGTGCGACAGGTCTGGTAAAATTAACACATTTAATTATCTAAATATCTCTATTGAGGCTTCATCTATTTCAACGGGCTGTCGGGGCAATTAATTTCACTTTATCATCACAGGTCGTTGGTAAATGGCCGGACTGATCACCACACTTGTATGGTGTTCTAACGTTACATTATCTCTCTAGTGTACAGTATAATTTCCATGACATTTTTAATAGAGAACTTTTTCAACAATAATTATACACATAAACAATATTAAAAAACAAAACATAACAATTACTGTATGGTGGTCTAAGTCGGATAATAATTAAAACATTATCAAAGCACATACAAACATTGCCCCCCCGATTCGTTACCATGACAAGGTATAAACATCGAACCCGTGACGATGTTTTTGTAAATTAGTGAAGTCACCGCTGGAGAATGTCTCATGTACCGTAAACTGTTATTATTGAGAGAAATATTCCCCTGGTAACACTTGACAATTTTAGTAGCGATTTGTACCCAAAGTTCATCTTGTGGACCACAGTTCATGTTGGTCAAACCTGCCAAGTCTGGTGTAAATTGATACACCTGTTTTCCAGTTATTTTGATGACAGACAGACAAGATCGAAGCTAATTCTCTGAGCTATAGTTGTTGGTAGGGGAATAATAAGAGCTGAAACCCTCAAGTGCTCCATCCCTAAATAATCCACATCCCCCCCCCGAGTGTTCCACCACGAGTGCTACACCCTCGAGTGCTCCACCCCGAGTGCTCCACACCCCCGAGTGCTCCACCCCCGAATGCTCCACCCCCGAGTGCTACACTTTACCAATTTGCATGACAAGTTCCAGCTGTAGGGTAGACCAACAAAAACCATGGCAACCATCCTCGTTGTGTATTCATTTAATAATTCAGGAATAATCTACTAAAATGACAACCTTTTCTTATCTGCACTGTAAAGCACTTTGCCCTGTAGGTGAAGAATATACAGTAGAGTGTAGTGTTTCCTTTATGAGAGCTGCAGCGTGTGGGTTTATGACGGCTCTTGAGATGACCTGATGAACACTATAACACATTAATTTAAAATCCTTGTTATCATTTGGCTTATAAGCAATAGTGGTAAATTAATCAATATATCTAATAGCAAATCAAATCTTGGAAAAATTCATAAAAAAATTACAAACTATAAAATTAACTCAAGGTCGCCGTCTAAGTCTTCAGGCAGGACAGTGACTGATATGATTGGTGGTTCAGATGTTATTTAAAAAAGCACCAGAACGAACCAATTAGGTTTATTTTATTTTATTATTTTTGTGTGTAGAGGGGGGACAGGGAAAGGGGATGAAAGGGGGGGGGGGTACACGTGATCGCAGACTTCCCCTTCCCTTTTCCTCCTACTTATGGTTCAGAGGTTCCGTCGCTATGATGTTGTGTGACTTCTCTGTAGATGATGTTGGTATGGTTAAGAACTCATATTGGGGTTCCCTAAGTGGGTCTCCTTCCTTCCTCTGTCTTCTGAACTTGTAAGGAAGACACGAGTATATGGTAAGTATATTATGGTAGTTCAAGAACACATTGATCAAGTATTTGCGTGAAACGAGAGAGAGAGAGAGAGAGAGAGAGAGAGAGAGAGAGAGAGAGAGAGAGAGAGAGAGAGAGAGAGAGAGAGAGAGAGAGAGAGAGAGAGAGAGAGAGAGAGATTTAAAAATAAGTATGTACTAATATGGACTGAGTGTTGTGGGGAAGTCACTGTAGACGCATCGGTACTTAGGAGCAGCAGATGTTACTGAAGTTTGCTGTTGGAGAGTGGTGGAGCATCATCACCTAAGGGAGTCACACTAGAGAGACAGCCAGCTAGTGTACCCAGACTTCCCGACTTACACAGACAAACACGTTTAAAGCTCAATACACGTCTCTGTCTGTCTATGTCGGGATATTTGTCGACGCAGCGCCCAGTAATGACTCTTGGCATGGCAGAGGTAAGAAAATTCGCTGGGTGGTTCCTCACGTCAGTCTTAATATTGTTAACGTGTTCTTCCCGAGTGATGGCTGAGGGGGAGGAGGGAGGGGGGGAGGGGGGGGAGGATGGTTGAGGAAAATGAGGAAAGCTGAGGATTTTAGGAAGGATGAGGGTGAAGAAGGAAGTATTTTAAAGGAAAAGACTGAAGTGTTATGTATAGCCGAGCTGGAGAAGAAGAGAAGAGTTTACAGTTTAACTCAACTGACAAGTCTTTGCCAACCTGTAATTATTATCGGTACTGTCTTGTGAAAAAAAGGCTGTAAGTACACATTTAATTTTCTGTTGATTTAGCAGAATTATTAATAGTTATAGTTGTTCTACATAATTATATTAACTCAGCGAACTATTCACAATGTTCATTCAGAGATATCAGTAAAAAAAATGCCTATATAATAGCTTTAAGTTGTTGAGTGGATCTTCAAGGGCTGAGGTGTGTTGGCTGAGTGGGGAACACACTCGTCTCCTGACTCGATGGTCCCCTGCGCGAGTCCATTGACTGGGGCGCCCTAAATCGACCCAGCTGCATTATGGGTTCTGTACCTAACTATTGTGTTTTGAGTGGTTACCCTTAATGGCTGTCAGGCATATGGGAAGATTTCTACTTCTTTTTAAAGCAGATATGCTATAAAATGATTTGGCTAATGAAGAACAAGGACTACCATTTGTGAGATCAGAATGATGGGATTGTGTTTTGGGCCAATGAAATATTTTTGTCATCTTTTATGATACACCTGACATGTTTTGTATTGATTTTCAGACCAAAGCATAAAACCCAGGGAAGAACAGCACACCTCACGTTAGGGTTAGGTTGGATTAGGTTAGGTTAAGTTAGGATACGTTAGGGTTAGATTAGGTAGTTATAATGTCTTAATAATAAATAAAGAAGAGAATTGAAAGAGGAAAATATTGAATCTTATGTTGCCTAAAATTATTAGCTGGAGTATAAGAAACTAACCGAACCTTTATGATATTCTGAAGGTGTTTTTTTTAGTGTTAATTTCAGGTGTTAATTTAAGGATATTTGGGGAGGACATCTAGAGAGGCCTGGTCTCTGGTGTGATTCAGGGATGGAGGATGAACCATTACTGAGACGCCGGTGACAATGGATGTTATTTGTCACAAAGCTGTAGGACAGACAGAAACAGACACAGACAGACAGAAACAGACAGAAACAGACAGATAGACAGACAAACAGACAGACAGATAGACAGAAAAACACAGTCACACAGACAGTAGCAGGTGTAAGCGTAAAGACGAACTGCAGGACAGCCAAATAGACAGGCATAGGACACACAAACATACAGACAGACAAAGAGAGACAAAGAGTAAGAAGGAGAGCGAGGAATAATAATGAGGGAGAGGGGGGTGTAAAAGGTGGTGTGACGAGGAGTGTGGAGACAAGATCCACAATGTTCATTAACTGTTCATGAATATGCAGATGAACATTGTGGAGAAATTTACACGTGGATATGAAGGCTCTGGGAGACGCACAGCTGAAGATAAATGTCTTGAGAGGAATTCACAGGTGTTGAGGAAAAGTCTTTGAAGGTGGGTAGAGGGGAAAGAGGGAGAGGGGGAAAGAGGGAGAGGGGGAAAGAGGGAGAGGGGGTAAGAGGGGAAGGGAGGGAAGGGGAGGGGGAAGCCTGACGTAGATACTGATTCTTGGGTAGGGGAAAGGGTGACTCGAGGATTCTGAAGAGACTTATAGATAGAAGCGATGATTCTTGGGGAAGACTTATACTCAAATACAATGATTCTGATCGAGTTGTTATGTTTGTTGAGGTGGTGTAATTAACGTGGTACTATGGTAGAGGAGTGTCCAGGTGGTGGTGGCTGTCATGGGACCTCCCTACCGTCCAGCCTTGACTTACTGGCCTCAAGGGACTCATATTAGATTTTATACCCAGCCGTTACCTCTCTACTGGCACTCTGGGGGACTCATGTTTTTCAGGGGGAGGGAGGAAGGAACGGAGGGAGATGGAGAGGAGAGGAGAGAAGGGAAGGAAGGAGGGAGGGAGGGAGGGAGGGAGGGAGGGGAGAGGTGTTTATGTCTCGTTATCACCCCTTACTGTTACTGGAGGAGTGTCTGTGGCCTCAGTTATGCGGGGGTCATCTCCAGCAGGATACACTACACCAGGTAGGTAGGTCGTCTTAACCCTTACTACAGCAGTTTACTAGTGAATGGGTGAAAGAACTGCCAGCCTTAGTGTGTGTGTGTGTGTGTGTGTGTGTGTGTGTGTGTGTGTAAAGGTGTATCTATGTTATTATTCTAAGCTTTGGAAATTATGTTATTTCACATGAGGTTCCATTCGTCTTTGGTAAACATGCACACTGACAGACACTGACACACTAGCACTCAGGGGAAGAACTGGGAAGGGGTGAACAGAGTGTAAGCCATCACCCACGGACCCGGATAAAAATAGAAGAAAAAAGAACAAGTGGAATTCCATATGAATCCAACAGTTTTTCGAGTGTATGGTTTCCCCCAATCCCTCAGTATCCAACGAACACCCACGTACTCGCCCGGACCCAAACGGATACCCACGTACCCGCACGGACTCAAACGGACACTCACACAAACCAACAGTGTAACCAGTAACTGGGACCTTTTATATCCGGCCACTGGACTGGTAGGCGGCACTGCAGGATGTACTGACAGTCAACGAGTCTCGGAAACGCCTCCATCAAATAACACTTTTATACTACTGTATGGTCCTCCGCCTCACCCCCCCCCCCCACACACACTCCGGCTACCACGCAGTTATATGGGAACTTTTTTAATCTTATAAGATTTAAACTTTTTAGTTCCTGAGAGGCAATCTTAAGAGGATTAAGAGATAACTATCTGTATAAGTATTAAGAAGGGGAGGGAAGAAGGCACAGCCGGCAAAAAGGAAATCAGGTCAATTCATTTTCTCTTAAAGCATCGCAGAACTTTTGGTTATTATTTTTCTCCATATATGCATGACGCTGGAACGAGGATAAGATGGGGGAGGACGACGTGTTGAGGAGCTAAGAGTCCCCTGAAACAACGAAGACTTCTCTCAGGTGGTCGCTGTACATTACAAACACCAGACGACGAATATTAAACAAATAACTTATAATAAAGGTAGAAAAATACACCAACAATGAAAATAAAATAAGAATAGAAATCTAGCATGTTTGTGTTCTCAAGGTTTATCGGATACTGTCTTCCTGAACCATCGACAAACACAAGACGGCTCATCGTAAGAGTCTTGTACACAGTTAGCAAGAAAGAGCTGACACCTTCACTTGAAACTTCATGTAGATCCTCAGGTTAATAATAATCCCTTGTCTATTTAATATTTTCTCCACTGCTGAATTGTGAACCGCTCCACACAGCCACAGTGACCACAGTGACCTTCCTCACGTGAACCTCTCCGTGTACACAATTGGGCTACCATATTTCCTCATATACTGTCTTCAGTATACTAGTGTATTTATAATTCACTATCATATTATTACTCACTATTCTCTATGTTAAATTTTGCGTTTCCTTACTACCACAATTCACTCACATGTTACATAGTCCTCAAGCATCATCTAGAAATTACAGATACGGAATCCAAAATTTGAAACAACAGGAATGATTCAGTAGAGCCACTGCCAACATCACCCGAGCACCGCCACATAATGGAGTCGTAAGAACAATGTGTTACGGCGCCTTTGTTACAGCCTGCGCAGTGAAGCCCCGCCGCTACTGTCAGGTCACACGAGGGGGATAACCTGGCTTAGTTTTAATGTCATTTCTGAACTCTTACGATAAGTCGGGAGAAAGATTTTGTGTATTACGTGTTGTTGAATATAAATATCTTATCTCCTTTGTCTCTCCCAGGTTTGTTATATTATTGTTACTTATCATATTGTCATAAAAGGGTGTCTCTATAGGCAGTGTGACTGGGAGTGTTGGGTAACGAGGGAAAATTGGATTGTAGATGTGTAAGCAGAGGTAAAGGGAAGGAAATAAATATAGTGAATAAAAGATATAGATTTTCCCTTCATTAAGTCACCCAACTCTCCTGGTTTCCCTAGTCGAATTTATACCGTGAACAAACTTGATAATGGATGTTCAAACCAAAGTTCATTTTATTGGTGGAAATAATAGCCTAAAACTAGTGTGTGTGTGTGTGTGTGTGTGAGCTTTGAAACTGAAAAGAGGACTCTTCCTGCATGTGATATTACTATGCAAATTTTTTAATAACTTTTATGAATCTAAAAAATGTAAATATTCTAGAATTTGAATTTTAAAATGTTTTCATAAATTACTTCATAAATCAGGATATGTATGATGGTGTTCACAAGCTGCTGTGATAATGATGACCAGAGCTGATGTTACTTTCTTCCACTTAAGGCAGAATTATGACCCCTCCCTTTTTTTTTAACCCTTAATGAATAGAGAAAACGCCGTAGGTAACACTGACCACATAATTCCTCTCCACTCCTGATTCCTGTGTTGGTAAATCTGACCTGACCTGACCTGACCTGATCTCTCTGGTGGTGGTGGAGTGCTAAGACTAGTGATGACCTGATAGTGATGACCTTACCTGGCAACTTATTTATTAAACCATCTGAATATCTCAAGGACATTTAGGTTTTAGAAATAATAAGGCATTGAGTTGATGCCCAGGTTTGGTGGAGGTCAACAAAAAATATGGAGCATAAAATAACATCAACAAGAGGCATAGAAACGTTTGTGTGTGGCATAAGTGTGTGGTGTAAGTGTGAGAAAGTGAGAAATAAATCACGCTGAGGTATAAAAAAAATTAACTCTAATCCAAGCTGGAGTAGAGGAAGGGTAACGAACCTAAATATAAAAAAAATAAGGCTTTTGTTTTCTACTTCAACTTATGACTTATTTTGTTTATTGTTTACATCCGCTTTATTACCAGTTACAAAAGTCAAATTAAAGGATTTTTAAATTTTTTTTCCCAATACGATCTGTGACTTAAGACGAGACGTTGCCAAAAAGAAAGAAATATTAATACACAAGAGGACTAATGATCTTGGCTCTGAGTCGTAAAAGGTCGTCTCTTGTTCAAAACTTTGTTGCATAAAACTCTTGAGCAACATCCTACCATGCCAGGCTCCCTCACGCTTCCCTCACCTTTCACATCTTCCTCACCTCCCACATCTTCTTCACCTCCCTCATCTCCCTCACTTCTCACATCTCTCTCATCTCCCTCATCTTCTTCATATCCCTCATCACTAGACATGACCAAGGCCCCTCACCTCCCAACAGACATGATTAAGACATCTCATCCTTCCAGCAGACATGAGTAAGACATCTCACCTTCCCAGCATACATGACCAAGACATTTCATCCCCCCATTAGACATAACCACAACTCCAACTGGCAACAAGAACTTACGTTGTACATTTTCAGTTGTTGTGGTTCATAGCTGCCGCAGTTGTCGCCCAGGTGGTGGTGTTGACGATGCCATTATGGGATAACGCGGGTAAAAAATTTCATAAAAGTGGTGAGAGAAGGAGTAGTGTAAGAGGGCTGGCTCGCCTCTTAAGCTCTCCTTTCCTGTGTGGTCAAGTGTACACGGTAAGTTAAGTGGTTGTTGTGCTTATACTAAAATTCAGGTGTTGTGGTGATATAGGTAGAAATGCATATTGTTGGCCAGGTGTGTTATACATACATACATACATACATATACATAATGGTTGCCCCTTGTGTTACGAGGGTGGTCGGTCCAAGGGCCACCAAGGCGTGAATTTGTTTAAGATATAGAAGCTGTCGCCAACACAACAACCACACCCTGAGTTAATGAGCTGCGTGACCCAGTGTTAAGGAATATTCCGAGAAGACCGGACAACTCGCCAACTGCACTGGCTAAACATTACCCAGGAATACGATCCGCAAATCGATTAATATCCAGGTTCCCAATTACTGCTGGGTAGACAGAAGCAAATATCGTAAAGAAACTTGCTGACCATTAGACTACAGGAGACCACACATACAAACCCTTTCCGTAACAACTATCCTCATTTATTTATACCTTTTGTTGGCCACATTATTATCACCAAATGTTAACCAAGAACAGTCACACCAGGGACTGCCTGCCACACCACCTCCCTCTACTCTCCCCGCCCCGCACTGTATAACACCACCACCTCCTCCTCCTCTTCTTCCGTTCCACTTTACAATTTCCTCATTTTAAAAACTTTCTAAAAAAAAATTACATCTATTACAATTATGATAAAATACACAGGACTGTACGTCATAAGCTCAGCAACAGATACAGAGAGGAAAGTTAAACGACTTATAACTAACGTTCATAATCTTTCGATGTAGTTTGTCAGCTGAAACAAAGATGGCATTATGACACACGGCTCCAGACTATCGGTTTAGCCAGTCTCGGATGGTAATTATACATATATTCTATAATTTCCTCATCAATATTAGACATGGGTTATTAAGTTTGATATATAATAAGAAAGTTTACGTATTTCGTTAATGGCGTTTATATATCAGTGCCACAAACAGCAGACTGGCGGAACATTATTTGGGAGGAACAGTTCCGTATGACAAATGGCTACGAGGACGAGGGAGGCTGGAGTCAGGTAGGATCAGTGAAGGATGAGGGTGAGGGAGTGTGGTGAGGGCGGAGGCTGGAGTCAGTTAGGATCAGTGAAGGATGAGGGTGAGGGAGTGTGGTGAGGGCGGAGGCTGGAGTCAGGTAGGATCAGTGAAGGATGAGGGTGAGGGAGTGTGGTGAGGGCGGAGGCTGGAGTCAGGTAGGATCAGTGAAGGATGAGGGTGAGGGAGTGTGGTGAGGGCGGAGGCTGGAGTCAGGTAGGATCAGTGAAGGATGAGGGTGAGGGAGTGTGGTGAGGGCGGAGGCTGGAGTCAGGTAGGATCAGCAAGGAATGAAAGACAGTATATATACGAGTATGCAAGGAGAGTTGGCAGGTTGTAAAGCGGCAATGTGAAGTAGTACCACATTAACTTGAATCATTATTAAAGATTCTGTAGGATAATAAACTACTGTAGGATTGAAGTCCACTAAATTCATTCTCCATCTAGACGCTTATACAACTGGATCGCCTTAATAGGTTCTACACTTATATTCTGAGTAATGTTATAACGTGTAACCGCTGGACACAGGAGCGTACCCCCAAAATCATGGAACAATCAGGGAAAAACTACACCCACACACGCACACCCACACACACACACCCACACACACACACACACACCCCACACACACCCACACGGATGGAGAAAAAGAGACAGCATATACAAACAAACACTGCGGGCACTTCCATGTTTGCCAGAAATTTACGACAAGTGTTAAGAGACGAACTGTAGCCCCGGCCTGGCTGCTGGGGCCCGGGGTAACGACGCTCTTGTGTTGACGATGATACTGCAAACGTTTGAAGATGGTCTGATTGTTAAGACCCCTGTCATTACTGCGTCTCACCCCCCCCCCCCCCTCTCTCTCTCTCTCTCTCTCTCTCTCCCTCTCTCTCTCTCTCCGTGCCGTATAAGTTCTTGACCACAGAGGATCAAGGGGCACAGAACAACGGTAAGAACTCTGTATATAACAACAGGTCCAGGAAGGTTCCCTTTAAACAGAGACACACCCAGACACAGTGTGTAGTCTCCACGTGTATGACAGGAGTCACAAATTACCTGTCTTCTGTACGAGCCAACACCTGTGACCTGGAGGAGCCAACACCTGTGACCTGGAGGAGCCACTACCTGTGACCTGGAGGAGCCAACACCTGTGACCTGGAGGAGCCAACACCTGTGACCTGGAGGAGCCACCACCTGTGACCTGGAGGAGCCAACACTTGTGACCTGAAGGAGCCACTACCTGTGACCTGGAGGAGCCAACACCTGTGACCTGGAGGAGCCAACACTTGTGACCAGGAGGAGCCACTACCTGTGACCTGGAGGAGCCAACACCTGTGATCTGGAGGAGCCAACACTTGTGACCTGAAGGAGCCACTACCTGTGACCTGGAGGAGCCAACACCTGTGACCTGGAGGAGCCAACACTTGTGACCAGGAGGAGCCACTACCTGTGACCTGGAGGAGCCAGCACCTGTGACCTGGAGGAGCCAACACTTGTGACCTGAAGGAGCCACTACCTGTGACCTGGAGGAGCCAACACCTGTGACCTGGAGGAGCCAACACTTGTGACCAGGAGGAGCCACTACCTGTGACCAGGAGGAGCCAACACCTGTGACCTGGAGGAGCCAACACTTGTGACCTGAAGGAGCCACTACCTGTGACCTGGAGGAGCCAACACCTGTGACCTGGAGGAGCCAACACTTGTGACCAGGAGGAGCCACTACCTGTGACCTGGAGGAGCCAGCACCTGTGATCTGGAGGACCCAACACCTGTGACCAGGAGGAGCCACCACCTGTGACCAGGAGGAGCCACTACTTGTTTACCTGGAGGAGCCAACACCTGTGATCTGGAGGACCCAACACCTGTGACCAGGAGGAGCCAACACCTGTGACCTGGAGGAGCCAACACCTGTGACCAGGAGGAGCCACCACCTGTGACCAGGAGGAGCCACTACTTGTGACCTGGAGGAGCCAACACCTGTGATCTGGAGGACCCAACACCTGTGACCAGGAGGAGCCAACACCTGTGACCTGGAGGAGCCAACACCTGTGACCAGGAGGAGCCACTACTTGTGACCTGGAGGAGCCAACACCTGTGATCTGGAGGAGCCAGCACCTGTGACCTGGAGGAGCCACTACTTGTGACCTGGAGGAGCCAACACCTGTGATCTGGAGGAGCCAACACCTGTGATCTGGAGGACCCAACACCTGTGACCAGGAGGAGCCAACACCTGTGACCTTGAGGAGCCAACACCTGTTATCTGGAGGACCCAACACCTGTGACCTTGAGGAGCCAACACCTGTTATCTGGAGGACCCAACACCTGTGACCAGGAGGAGCCACTACTTGTGACCTGGAGGAGCCACACACTGTGACCTGGAGGAGCCACACACTGTGACCTGGAGGAGCCACTACCTATGACCTGGAGGAGTCACACACTGTGACCTGGAGGAGCCACTAACTGTGACCTGGAGGAGCCACTAACTGTGACCTGGAGAGGGTGTGGGAATCGATCAACAACACGAGGAAATAAACGCCTGATTATAACCCATATTGATCACCTTCAGCAAGACTGTCGACACCTGGCGTTCATCATCCATATCTCCTTCAGTCTTTCTCCCTCCCTCTTAGCCCCTATCATCCTCCTCAGTCTTACTCTCTCAGTCTTTCTCCCTCCTAGCCTTTATCCTACTCAGTCTTACCCGCGGACAAAGTGAAGTACAACCACTTAAGTGATTTAGTTGACAGGTTTTAAGTGTTTAAGTGAATACCAGCAACTTTCTGCACTGCATCAACAACTTAGTCGATATAAAACAGGGAGATGTGTTGGGACTGTCGCTAGTACACATAACCTCGAAAGGAAAATGTTTTGAACGAGCTAATTACTGCATAGATAACGACACGAGTACTTAATATCTCTTAGTAATATAACTCTTAATATGGACTTTTGTTGTTGTTGTTGTTGAATTCTTTTATCATGTCAGGAAGTTGTTCATGAATTCAACAATTAAAATCACGATTGATGTTCAGAGGAAATTAATTCGACTGCCTTGTGTTTAATCCTCTCTCTCTCTCTCTCTCTCTCTCTCTCTCTCTCTCTCTCTCTCTCATTTGGAACTTTAGATCTTCACTGAGTAAATAAAAGCTTTGTTTAGGAAAAGTCATTCGAAAATGTTGATTTTTTTTTCTTTTGTTTCCAGAGGCTGAAGAAAATTAGCAGAAGGCATTAGATGGAAGTGGTATAAGAGGACTGTGTGTCAGGAGGAGGAGGAGGAGGAGGAGGAGGAGGAGGAGGGAGGGAGGAGGAGGAGGAGGAGGAGGAGGAGGGGGGAGGAGGGATGAGGAGGAGGAGGGGGGAGGAGGGAGGAGAAGGAGGGGGGAGGAGGAGGAGGGGAGGAGGAGGAGGGAGGAGGGAGGGGGGAGGGGGGAGGAAGAGGAGGAGGAGGGGAAAGTGACAGTGGAGTCTCTGCCTAAATAATGTCACTCTCTGATTCTTCTTCTTCATCTGCATAACAGTTTACATAGTCACAAGGGGATGATATAACATTAGTTACTAAAGCCCTTTCCACACACACACACACACAGACACACACACGTTTGGACACGCTTCACTGTTCCTCGCTTAATGGGAAAAACAAATTGAATGTTGCTCACCCCGGCTGAAGACATGACCAACCAGCCTCGAGGCGTCCTAAAGGTGGATTCCTGGTGTAATGATGTTGAGAGAGAGAGAGAGAGAGAGAGAGAGAGAGAGAGAGAGAGAGAGAGAGAGAGAGAGAGGTCACAACTGTTAAAGCCTTAGCGGATTTATTTTTATTAGGAAATTCGGGAATATTTAAGAATATATTTGAAGTTTCAGGGATGTAAATACTCGATGTCTTAAGTTTATTCAAGTTTAGATGATGTTCTCGTGCCGCCTGTCTGAGGTGAGGTAAATAGTCTAAACTGTTTTGTTTTAGTTCTAGGCCAAGAAAGACCGAACACAATAAATTATGATACGTAAAAAGTTGTATTGTAATCTTAAGTTATTTCCGCTGAGAGAAATGTTAAAGTTGATGTAGAAAAACTAATTATACATTTTCTCATTAAAGCTCCTCATGAGCGGCAGCCGTCTGATGGTGTGAGCTTCCCGTGATGCTTCCTCAAGCTTCATCCTCCACTGTAAACCTTTCATACCAGGACTTATGTCTCACATCCTTCATTCATGGCTTCCCATCCTGCCACCGTGTTAGCTGGCCATCCTGCCACCGTGTAAGCTGGCCATCCTGCCACCGGGTAAGCTGGCCATCCTTCCACCGTGTAAGCTGGCCATCCTGCCACCGTGTAAGCTGGCCATCCTGCCACCGGGTAAGCTGGCCATCCTGCCACCGGGTAAGCTGGCCATCCTGCCACCGTGTAAGCTGACCATCCTGCCACCGGGTAAGCTGGCCATCCTTCCACCGTGTAAGCTGGCCATCCTGCCACCGGGTAAGCTGGCCATCCTGCCACCGGGTAAGCTGGCCATCCTGGTGAGCGGCCATCAGTCACCAGCGGTGATATAAGCCGCGGCTCATCACACTTCCCACAACGCCGACAAATAATTAATTTCCCGCCGCTCTCAAACTTCCAGCCAATTACTGGCGATGGATTTTTTTTTGTTCAAGTTCACACATTTTGTGGCGAGAAATGTTGGCGAGGCGAGGCGTCTTGAGGACGGATCTTCCCTATGTCCTCTCCTCTTGTTCAACATTATTAACATAAGAAAGATATGTGTGTGTGTGTGTGTGTGTGTGTGTGTAGGCCGCTGGTCCACAGACACAGGAGGCTGGAGGAAACGTCTTACCAGAATCTTCCTTTAATATCAACCTTCCTCCTCTACCTTGGCCCCGAAATTGAAATTGTATGATAAATGTTACTCACGCCCCCAAATTTAAGGAATATCCCATAATTTATGAGGAAGTTCCCATACTATTTCAGGGAAGGGAGAGGTATGCTCATCGTCAGCCCCAGACACTCTGGTTTAACATGGAACACAAGGCAACGCGAGAAATAAACTCCAAACTGACCTAAATATATCAAACATTATTACCGAATATTAACACAATCACCCATTACGTAAATAACTATTAATTGAGGAGTACACAGGGCAATGACGCCGTAATACAGATGTTTTAAGATTAAATACATTCCTAATTAGATGTAGGTGTAATTTCCCTCAACGTTCATGACCAGCTGTCTTTACGGGAGAATTCTAGATTAAAGTTGAAATAAAGGGCAAAAAAAAAAAAAAAATCGGTCTCTGAAGATTATGCTAAGTTAAAATGGTGATCTATAATTTGTACCTACAGCAAGAGTAAATATAATTCTAATACATATCTGCTTTTTGTGTTGCTCCTATAATTCACGGGGTTGAGGCCGTGTTCTGGGCGGGCCCTTCTCGTTAGTCCAGTTGCTTCTTGATGATTACTCTAAAACAGGGGTCACCAAACTTTTTTCACAGTGGGCCGGATAACTGAAACAATGACGAGCGCGGGCCGCATAATACTTAAATTTAAATTGTATCACAACGCCTCGTGTTCCATACGTTTTATCAAGCAAATTCAAGTACCGTCGGCGGGCCTGATGAACTGACGTCGCGGGCCGGATCCGGCCCGCGGGCCGTAGTTTGGTGACCCCTGCTCTAAAATCATGACTTTTATCAGAGAGGAAACCCTTTCTTCATTTCTTTTCTCTAGTGTTATAACAAAGGACCGACCGATCCTTCTGAGTGATGTACTTTGGTCTCTGCAGCCATTTCACCGGTCACTGTGCTCACACCTGCCTCATACTGTAAACAAACGAGGCTCCGGCAAACAAACTGGTAGAAGCAAAGACTTAGTTATCCATTGGAAAAAAAAAGTTATCTATTGGAAGGCAGCAGTAACACAGGGCTACCAACCATACCGTGAGGCAGGGCTACCAACCATACCCGTGAGGCAGGGCTACCAACCATACCTGTGAGGCAGGGCTACCAACCATACCCGTGAGGCAGGGCTACCAACCATACCCGTGAGGCAGGGCTACCAACCATACCCGTGAGGCAGGGCTACCAACCATATCCTATGATGTGTTTTATGTGACGGATAAGATTACGTGTACTCGCCTGCCTATCCTTTCGACGGGGTGTAAACTGGGGCCCCAAGTTAAGTCTTAAACACAGACGTAAATGAAAGACGTAGTATAACACCTTAAGGGAAGATTAATAATTGCTAAATTACCTGAATAATTGAATTTCCTCAGTTATTTATATATTCTGAAATGATCTAGACCAAGAAAATACAGTAGAGATTACAGAAATACAGTATGTGAAATATTCAGAAGGAGAAAAATACCCGTGTGTTTAACTTGCTGACCTTGGTATACAGTTCCTCGTTTTGGTAATGTATCGTACAGCTGTTATTTGTTATTCAGAAATCTTAACCTATTATTAATCTTTGTGTTGGTTTTAAAATTATTCTTTATTACTAAGTGAAGCTCGGACAATGGTAGGTGAGATGTGAGGTGTTATTTTTCCCTGGGTTGAAATGGATCATCTAACTTGATCACAAACAGAGGATATTTTATACTGCCTCTGAACCCCTGACATTATAATCACCTATTAACGAGAACAACTGCTGTATAATGTATGTAAAAAGTGACGTAAATTGCCATCCATCAACTTGTTTTATTTGTACAGGTTGAGTCAGTCGGTGCTTGATGAAAATTACGGCTTCTGTGTGTTGATGTTATCAGAGTGTGTGTGTGTGTGTGTACAGACCGGAAGGAAGAAAGTGCTATAATTCATCCAACTTTCGCGGGTAATTTTTATTGTAATGTTTATATTCTATTACTATTATGAGAAAGTTTGCTGCACACTTAAGTTTAATGTTTGTGTTGTCGATGATATATTTACAACAAACCAGTGAACACAAACACACTACAGTCATGAGGTACAGCCAACTTTTTGTAGCGTTACTTATACAAAACTTTGACTTGGTTACAGAACTTTATGCTTTCAACCACTGATGGTGTTTGTCTTGTGAATAAAACGTTAATAAATGAAGAAAATTGTTGTTTACGTTTAGAAAATGTAATCAGTCATAAACAAGGGTAGAAAATACGGGTGAAACAGTGTTGGTCGTCAGGGTTAAAGAATGACCTTGGTACTTAGGGAACATAATGTCGTATGTATAATCTTAATGTTTTTGTGAATTTGTTTGATAGTTAAGTAATCGTAGTTTTCTGTAGGAGGGTAGTGGGGTTATGTTGACATAGAGGATGGGGTGTATGTGAGTAGGGGAGGTGGGGTGTGAGTGTAGGGGAAGCGGGGGTGTGAGTGTGGGGGGGGGGGGATAAGGGAGGTGTGTGTGTGGCCATGAGAGCCCTTGACAGCTCCAGTAAGAGGCATTTCCCAGGAATAAGTGTTGAGGAAGCAGTTACCCGTAAGTGGCATTTGTGACGCAGATTCCAGGCTATGAATATATTATCTTTACTGGCCACTGGTTAGTATTTGTGTGTGTCCCATCCACCCCTGGAGGAGGAGGACGACCACACACACACATACACACACACACACAGTTAGTGCAGTCTGCCAAACTCCTGGGTGTTACCATAGACCACAAACTGGACTGGAAGGCCCATGTAAATAACACTATCAAGGCAGCCTCGTACCGACTCTACATGCTACGACGACTCAGGTCACTTGGGGCACCCACGCCAGAGCTGAGGACTATCTACAACGCATTTATTCTCCCCAAATTGACGTATGCGTCACCAGCCTGGTCGTCTTCTCTCAACTCTACCCAACAACGTCAGCTAGAGAAGGTACAGAAGAGGGCCTGCAGAATCATGCTCGGCGCAGACTACTCCGGCTACAACAACGCTCTCTCCACCCTGGATATGTCATCCCTCAGTGACCTCCACCACCACGCACTAGCAGGGTTTGGTAGTGGACTACTGCACCATCCTCGTCATCGCCACTTACTGCCACCTGCAGTTCCCCGCCTACCTCGCTCAGTCTGCCACTACAACAAAATTCAGCCCATAAGAGCCCGCTGTGATATATATAAGAATAGCTCCTGATTTATGTACTGTACAGCCCTGTAAATGTATTGAACGTATATTAATATGTCTAAATCACATGTAAGTTTGTATATTTTCAGCCACCGGCTGTAACTCTATTAATAAACCGTTTATTATTATTATTATTATTATTATTATTATTATTATTATTATTATTGCACACACGCATACACACGCACACTCATACACACACATACTCAAACATACACACACACCCACTTACCTTAGAGTGCTTCAGAACAGTAGAGGAGGAAGGTGTGAGGAGTGAATAAATACTAAAAATCATCTTTAACCAGAGAGAGTCCGGCCCTGGCTGAGGGGTCGACGGGCGGGCTCTTACCATCACTCGGCTGAGCTCCTCTGAAAATTTATAGCTGGAAAAGGAGTATTGGCCTTCGATAGATGTCGCCCGTATATCCCTCTAACAATTGCTAACAGGAGTAAGTTGACAAATTCATTCAACCACAGTAATGGAGATTGAACGAGTGACAGACAGAACGGTTTGGAGTGGAAAATCGGTGTACTAAACCAGACTAATGGATATGGAAGCTATACTCGACGTACCCATCTCACGCCCCTAGCCTCATCTGTTCTTCCTTACACTAACAAAAAAAAAACCCGAATCTCTGGTTAGTCTTAGTTCACTTGTATTCAGGCGTTAGGTTAGTTGTCGGAGAAAAGTTACCCAAACATTCAGGAAGAGTGACGCATAAATTTGTTAGGCGGACTCAAGCTAAGAACTGACTCTTTCTTTGGGTAATAAAAGTCTTTTCAACGTTGGCTAGTTTCCTGAATAATGAGAGTTTGGTTATTTCCACCACAGTTGTTTATTGAGCTACTACCACGTGTTATCAGTACCATACTAGTAGTACCACGTGTCACTAGTACCACACGTTACTAGTACCACGTGTCACTAGTACCACACGTTACTAGTACCACACGTTACTAGCACCACGTGTCACTAGTACCACACGTTACTAGTACCACACGTTACTAGCACCACGTGTCACTAGTACCACACGTTACCAGCACCACGTGTCACTAGTACCACACGTTACTAGTACCACACGTTACTAGTACCACACGTTACTAGTACCACACGTTACTAGTACCACGTGTCACTAGTATCACATGTTACCAGTATCACGTTACTAGCACTCCTCCCTCCCTCCCACCTTTCCTACCTTGAGTCATACACCTCCCTCCTCACCACGTGTTCTACTAGCAGGTGGTTATAAACACCTGGTCAGTGGACTTTCGTACAATAAAATAAAATGTGAATAATAATATGTAAATCACACGGCGAGAAGCGAGTAACAGAAGCATCCATGTTGTGGGTGTGTGTGTGGGTGGGTGTGTGGGTGTGTGGGCGCGTGTGTGTGTGTGGGTGTTTTACCTTCTGTTTAGCCGATATAAACAGACAGGTGAACCCCCATGCCCTTTGACATACATATTTCCCAATTATTTAGCATTCTAAAGTTTCAGGAAAATCAGTATTACAATTTAAGACATCTTGAACGTAGTTGGATAGGGTAGGATAATGGTAGGATAATGGTAGGATTACTCTCCACACTGTAGGAAGTTATTTTAGGCTAAATATCCTCACAGCGATCACTTAAAGTCGGATAAAAGTTGTAAAAGTGAAAGTCGTTTTGACAAAATTTCTGGAGTCCAAGTTATAAAGTTTGGTGAGGAAAAAAGAAAAAGTTTTGAGAGCATAACTGAGGCGGACTAACACACATACACATTATCTGCTACTGAAGACTGACGTGTTATGTCTATATGATCACCTAAAGATTCATTCCCCCCAGCTTATTTCACTTGAAGATTAACTACTCTAACGCTAACCTAACCTAACCAAATTTAGAAGTGGTAGACTGTTGTAAAAATTTTATCTAAGGAATAGTCTTCTTCTTCTTCCCCTTCACTTGTACAGGAGTTTTCACTTGGCTGACTCAAGGCAAAACCTCCACCAAGAGCGGACACCATCCACACTTCTCAACCTACACAGCCAACTCACTCTCTCTCTCTTTCACCGTCACATAATTTCATCGTGTGTGTGTGTGTGTGTGTGTGTGTGTGTCTTTGTGGCAAGTTATTATTAAGAATCTTCTCAGGTGTCCACACTCCTCTACCTGCTATAACAAACTTTACCTATAATGTTGAAAGTAAATTTTTTGGTTATTATGTTTGTATTCATAATGGCAGTCTTCTCATTGTCCCTACAGTCTGGACTTATCCCATTGTATGTTGATGAAGAACAGAGTTGAGTTAGGTTAGGTTATTGATATTTGTCATAACTTAAAAATCCCAACTGTACTTTACATTCAGTGGTCGAAATTAAATGTTATTGTATCAATTATTTAAAAAAACAGCTTTGATGGGTTTCATTACACTATCAGGTAAGCTCTGACAGTTTCCGTTACTGATAGCTTCTTTAACTTGAGACTGTGACCTCTAATTGGGCGGCCATTCTCTAACACTAGATATGTCCATTTGGCAGAGTAATGTTCTTTGAGATGCTTATAACTAGGCAATTGAAGACGTCCTCACTGCTCTTGGTTCGCGAGGTGTCTGAGTACCATCTCCAGTTTGGTGTCGCCTTTGGACGTTCTAGATCAATTTAGAGTTCTTGGTGTGTCTCGGAGACCAAGCAGCATTACATTACTCTAAGTGAGGAAGATCTACACTCTTGCTTGATAAGTGAGGAAAAACATTCATTAGACGCCCCCGCTTTATCTTGGTGTCAGTCCACAACTATCATCTCCAAGTCTCAGAGCTGATACATCTACAAGTGTGTTTAATGTCTTACTAACACCGGCAGGTATTCATGTGTACAAGTGTCCTGGATGTTCTTGAGCTAACGGGGTGGGTTTTAAGTATATATTTTCCTCTTACATTTAACTTTACCCTTTATGATTTTCCAGGAAGAATCTACATCCTTATTGTTCAACAAGTTAGGTCAGTCATTACCCCTTGTTTCCTCTCGATTGTAATGATAATTGTAACATCTGATTCTCGTTATGTTCTCATTATATAACCTATAATGATAAAATCGGAAGGACACTATCACGTAATGGTTAGTGACAATAGAAGCTAAATGTTGAAGCTTAGTCACTACACCTCCTCGTTAGTTATGGTGAGATTCAGTGGTGCTTGTTCAGTGTAGTGAGTCGGGTAGTTTATCATGTTGGAGGAAAAAAATGTTATCACGAGCAGGTTGCAGGTTGTTAAGGTATATTTTCATTATTCCAGTTAATGTCACCATAATACAAGACTCTGATTACAAGGTGTCTCTCTTCCTTAGTCTACTTTTACATTAATTCGACTTTTTAAAAACATCTTTCCCCTGCGCCCTCACCTGACTGGCTCTAAGGTCCCTTCTAGTACAAACAATTAAACCTCTCTCACAAGTTGCCTGAGAAAGAGAGAGACCCGTTAATGAATTATAGCTACCGATATCAAACTCACATTCATCCAGATCAATCGTACTATTTATTTTTTTTATACAATGGTTCCTTGACACCTACAATATTTAGGTTGATGGATCGTAAGCTAGTTTTAAACTCCGCTCATTTGTCGAGGTAAGCGTCAGTGTTTTGTGTACATAACTTTTAAACCTGTGATGGGTCCAAAATAGTTTACGTTAACGAATCTGAACCCATTGTATTGTTAGTAGGTGTTTTATTTACACTCTTCATTGGGGTGTAAAACGGCGCTGCCCCCTCATTGGCTCAGTCAGCATATTCGATACAGAAGGTGTTTTAACTATCTTCCCTTATCCCATATCTCTTTCTTTCTTTTCTGATTAAGTTTTCTCCCCTCTATGTTATTAAATTACCAACACCGTACAGTACTTTTATCTCCTCTTCGCCTCCCCACACACACACTACAATATAAATAACTCATGGTGTTGTTGTAGTCAATAGTGATCCATGTTTACGCGTTACGTTAAACTTTTGTAGAGAAACTAGGAAACACGGTAGACAGAATAAGGTGACGACAGACGTAATTACGAGGATAATGTGTCGGCCCAATTTGGTTAGGCCTTCATTAATTAGCGCATAATCCACAACTTCATCTAATTATGGTAGTTTTACACAGGTTAAGGGTCATAAAAGTACTTAATGACCACTTTGCTGGTACAGGTTGTATCAATGGACTGTGTGGGAGACCTGGTATCTTGGCGAGTCAGGGTGATGCTACTCTACTGCTCTACACAACCTCGCTGAGACTACAGATATAGTAAACACTGTCATACACCCACACTGGGACGACAGCTACACACACTATCAACGACTGGTATTATTGGATACTACTGTAAGTCACACAAACAGTCATCACAGTGTTGTGTGTCGTAACCCTAGACTGTCCACCACCATGACTGTACTGACTCTACATATACAGTACAACACGGTTCACAATAATATATATTTTAGTATGTGTTTCATTCTCCGATTTTTATCTATTTCTCGGCCACATCTCACCACCATTATCCTGGATGTGAACAAAATGCCGGAGATAATGCGTCGTGAGAATGTCTCCCTGACAAATATTGACCTTCTTAATGTGACCAAATAAAGCTCTCGCGTGCTCCCTCTGGCTTCCGCTGGTCCTTGAACCGAATATCTGAAATGGCTCCTCTCACTAACCTGGCTCGGTGTGACCTGGAATGGTCTGGCTTGGTCTGATCTGGGATGGTCTGGCCTGACTCGGAATAGCGTGACCTGTTAAGCTATAGATTTGTTGAGGTGGGAAGAGGAAGAGGAAGGAAAAGGGGGTTTAACGGGTCGGGTGGGAGGGAGGCGAGTGAAGGCTCTGGATCTAGTAGGAGGAGGAGGAGGAAGAGGAGGAGGAGGAAGAGGAGGGGGAGGAAGAGGAGGAAGAGGAGGGGGAGAAGGAAGATAGTAAAGCCAAGTAGTTGTGTTGTGGACAGTAGAACCCACACACACACACACACACACACACACACGAGTCTCCTCCTGGTGTTGTATAAATGTAAACACTCCTCTGGCTAATGACGTCAAGGATCTTGCCCAGTCCTGCTCTCGATTTTCTCTGAGTAATAAGAAATAATGAAGCCAAAATGACCCTTTATGGCTTACTCCTCTTGTTCTTCCAGCTAAAGAGAAATATTTTTTTTTAACTTTAATACATTAAGGTCATTAGGACAGAAAAACTGCTAATGTCGGTAGTTGGCGAAGCTAAAGCTGAATAATTTCCTTGTTATGTAAGACGGAGGGAAAGTTTGGCGCATACCCATACATAAAATACATACATACATACATACATACATACATACATTAAAAAATAAAACGCTAAATACACGCACTAGACATGCGGTATAGAAGCTGCTCTGATTATTCACTTTGGAATTCTTGTTTGTTTAATTTGGTAAAGTACGACCTCGCTATAGGGGTCGTCCATGAAGGGTCGTGGTCTCATTTAACTTTAATGTGGTTGGGTTGGGTTGGGATGGGTTGGGTTGGGTTGGGTTGGGTTGGGTGGGTGGGTTGGGTTGGGTTGGGTTGGGTTGGGATGGGATGGGATGGGTTGGGTTGGGTTGGGTTGGGTTGGGATGGGATGGGTTGGGTTGGGTTTGGTTGGGTTGGGTTGGGTTGGGTTGGGTTGGGATGTGGTTGGGTTGGGATGGGATGTGTTAGGTTGGGTTGGGATGGGATGGGTTGGGTTGGGTTGGGATGGGTTGGGTTGGGTTGGGTTGGGTTGGGATGTGTTAGGTTGGGTTGGGATGGGTTGGGTTGGGTTGGGATGGGATGGGTTGGGTGGTTGGGTTGGGTTGGGTTGGGTTGGGTTGGGTTGGTTTGGGTTGGGTCGGGTTGGGTTGGGTTGGGATGTGTTAGGTTGGGTTGGGATGGGATGTGTTAGGTTGGGTTGGGATGGGTTGGGTTGGGTTGGGTTGGGTTGGGATGGGTTGGGTTGGGTTGGGATGGGATGGGTTGGGTTGGGTTGGGATGGGATGTGTTAGGTTGGGTTGGGATGGGTTAGGTTAGGTTGGGTTGGGTTGGGTTGGGTTGGGTTGGGATGGGATGGGATGGGATGGGTTGGGTTGGGTTGGGTTGGGTTGGGATGGATGCTGTGTGTCGTTTGGTAATAAGAGATCTTGAATACTTATACATATGATTTACTCTCAAACAGTCTACCCTCTGATAAAATGACAACATTCTTTATAATAACACCGATGCTGTTGTTCATGACTGAGGTCCAGCTGTGGGTTAGGTTAGGTTAGGTTAAGTTAGGTTAAGTTAGGTTAAGTTAGGTTAGGTTAGGTTAAGAGTGAGAAGAACAAGACACGTACAACTTAACTCCTCCTCTGGGAAGCTGCGTCCAAACATGTAAGGTTTTAATTAGACTATAAATTCAAACGGGATACAATTGCACAGTTACAATTGGGACATAAAAGCTGCCGAGTTATATATTGATCTAGTTGGCGACTGAAAAAAAAAAAAAAACTGTGGAGAAATTGTGAGCTCTATCAGTGAACGTGAACCAGGGATTTAAAAATTATCTCGTGAATCTGGTGAAGACAGCGGATGATCTTCGCCTCATGTAATTTAAATATCCCAATAAGCTGGGTGATCTTCCTTCATATCTTCTACAGGTAAGGACGACGTAGTGAGATGAGAAAGAGTATTTGATCAAAGAGAATATAAAAATTTGGTACTGATCATGGTGGTTTTATATCAGAGTAAGGTATCAGGTTTTATATGTACTGAATACTACAGATGTTCCCGAGTACCACAGATGAAGGGTGTCTCTTGTTTGTTTCTTATATATTATTTTACTACCATCTTCACTACAACCATTAATATTCACCTTTTATAAGCAGTAAATTCTAATTACAATAAATGTTTACATAGTTACTGTGTTTAAGAGAAATAAACATGTAAATAGATTCACCAAATCCCACTTTCATTAACATGTGACACAGACACACACACAAGGGCTTCTCATCTTTATTTCCCCCCAAAAAATCTTTATTTAGACAGATGTTGGAGCGCCGGGTAGTGCTCTTTGACCCAACAAAACCATTTCCCTCTTTCCGCGACATTGTATTGTTACAAGATTACCCATTTGCATGTAAACCACCAATTAAACGAAGTATGACACATTCTGAATCATCACTTCTGCTCAACGCATTCCTTTTTTATCTAAGTAAATTCTAAAATACAGTTAAATAAATTAATCTCAAAATCACAAACTTACATACATTTATAGTTGATATGATACAGTGCAGCAGCCAAGAAATACCTTCAATAACATCAAATACAGACACTCATGTATACAACTGTTACTGTACATTACACAAGGAAATTGATGTAGATTTTTGTCAACTGGGATTTTCATAGCTGATCTAGGTTAGGTTAATCTCTTGAGTACGATGACTTAACCATTTGAAAACGAACGATTTAACCCTTGATCACGATATTTTTTCACCCTTTGAGTATGATGATTCAGCTCTTTAGGTATCATGATTTAACCCCTTGAGCACGATAATCTAACCCTTCAAGTATGATGATTTAGCCCCTTGAGTACGATAATCTAACCCTTCAAGTACGATGATTTAACCCCTTGAGTACGATAATCTAACCCTTCAAGTACGATGATTTAACCCCTTGAGTACGATAATCTAACCCTTCAAGTACGATGATTTAACCCCTTGAGTACGATAACTTAAAGAAAGCAGCGGGAGGAAGTAACTTTACCTTCAAAAACAAGATCATTAACTTACTGTGTAAATCTTATCCCCGTCAAGATGTTACAATAATTTTCACAGTAGATAAACTATACGAAGAGTCTTTAAGCTAAGGAAGCGATCATGTAATTCATTGATGTAAATTGAGTCATAGAAAATACCTTAATTTAATACATTATGTGGGGAGTAAATGTAATAGTTAATTTAATTTAGATATTTTCTGACATTTCCCTGTATTTTATTTCTTTTATTTGTGGCCATGAACAAATATTAGGATACTTCGTTTCTTTTACTTACTGCACAAGTGATTGGTCAAACCTCTTACTGTGGTAGCGCTCTGACCACTGTTGGCTCACTGCCCATGTGTGGCGTAAGAGGCGAGCCACTCTTAGTCCTTAATAATTCTCTGAAAGATCTAAGTACAGTAGCCTGATTTTGGTGGCAACTACAAAAATTCAGCTTTTTATTTTATTAATTAAACCTCCCACTACCCATAGATAGATGTGCATTAAAACTCATGTCACTGGATCCACGGATTTGCTTTAATAGAATCATAAAGTAAACGTGAGAGGCAGGCGGCAGTGGTGTAGGGAGTGACGCTTTACTGAGCCCAAAAATGATCGTCGGTCACAGAGTTTGGCGCGAGCTGTGTGTAGTGACGGGAAGGGGAACCAGATAAGAGTAAGAGAAAGTATCGGTAATGTTTTGAGGATACGTCTAACTGAAGAGGAGGAGAAAACAAGAGAAGAGGATAGGTTAAAAAACGGGAGAGAGATGACAACAGAGGAAGAAAAAGGAAGATAAACAAATATATAGATGAATAAGAATGAAATTGAAAAGAGAAAATTGAAAGACACTGAAACAATTAAGTGACGGACATTATTGGTGGTTATATCTCTTGTGATCAGTACTGGTAGATAAGAGTCTGTTGATATACTGTATACGGTGTTATAGTCACACACCAGACTCCAATATGAACGATTCACGCGTATAAACCTACAGTCGTGGAAAAAAAAAGTTCATAGAGGGGTAGGGAAATACTCTCTCAGATCCCATTTCACCTAAACTCTCTCTTTCCCTCCCCAGTTATATATAAAACCTTTTTCACTTTTTCTTTTTCCAGCCTTTTTCATTCCTGTCACTGAGCGTTCCATTCATTTTACCCCCAGAGAGTAACACCTCCCCCCCCCTGCATCACCCCTACACCCTCCCCCCCCTGCATCACCCCTCCACCCTCCCCCTCCTGCATTACCCCTACACCCTCCCCCCACCTGCATCACCCCTACACCCCCCTGCATCACCCCTCCCCCCCTCCATCACCCCTACACCCCCCTTGCATCACCCCTACACCCTCACCCCCCTGCATCACCCCTACACCCTCCCCCCTGCATCACCCCTACACCCCCCTCCATCACCCCTACACCCTCCTCCATCACCCCTACACCCTCCCCCCATCACCCCTACACCCCCCTGCATCACCCCTACACCCCCCCTGCATCACCCCTACACCCCCCCTGCACCCACCCACCCCCCCCCCACGACGAGCTACTCTCAACACTCTTATGTAACCACACAATAACATTTACAGATCTTCGTTATTTAGTTTAGTTTTTAATGAAATCTAAATATAGGAATATTCTCTACACACGTATTTCTTTTTTTAACCCTCTAGTGATTTCTTTACAGGTTAAATAAATCGTTTTGATCTGTCACCAGGACTGAGAAATCGACTGAGGAATTTTACATACTGAACTGATTGTTATTGAAGTGGGGCAATCACCTTTTTTTTTTTTCTCCCAGTAGAAGTTCTTAACGTGGGAATTGAATGAGAGGTTTTTATCGACTGTAAGAAGAGATAGAGATAGAGAGAGAGAGAGAGAGAGAGAGAGAGAGAGAGAGAGAGAGAGGACTAAACTAGGTAATGAGAGAAAGGATAAAAGAAGGAAATGATGAGGAAAATTATAAAGAATGACTCAGTGATACAAAACCTGTTAAGTGGCGCGACTCCTGGAAAAAAAAAAATGAAAAAGAAAAATACAAAGAGAGAAAAAAATTTAATAAAAAGACACAAAAAAAGAAACAGATTTTCACACAATATTTAACAAGAGATATTTTCCTTGTTAATAAAATGTGTCTCTATTGATGAGGTATTAATAACGACCATAATTATTTACATACAGATAAACTAAGAGCTAAATTTTGCTTAATATTAAAAAAAAAATATATATAAATCTCGTTCAAAGTAAAGAAATAAAGTTAATATTAGGCGTAGTTTAAAAAGAATCTCTCTCTCTCTCTCTCTCTCACCATCACGCCTGGCAGAGAGACCGTATGGACGAGAGTTGCCAGCCACTCGTGTTACTGACCGCGATTCTTCATTCTGGGAGACAGGTAACTAAGGTGAGGGTAGTGAAGATAGTTATGTCACCTGTCTAGAACAACTCTCTTCTACAGTATCTTACGCATACAGTTAGTCTTTTGTTTCTCTCGTGTGTATACAGTGAAACCTCTATTTAACGGATTATGAGAGGAAAATCCATTATATCGAGTGTACGTTAGAAGTGAAACCTCCATCTAACGAATTATATAGAGATGAAAGTCCCTAATATCAACAGTCCAGTAGATGTAAGAAATAACGGAATAAATGGAGAGAGAAGTCCGTTATATGGAGGCTTTACTGTAACTAACGTGTAGAAAATTAGACCTTTCCGGATAAAATAACATTATATTTAAAATCACTTCAAATTGGCTGTTTGTGAGACCATACACGTTCAGAATCCGAGGTGTAAATAACTGGTGTGTTTACCTGCGTGAGTGACTGATTATATCTGTTAAACTGGTAGGGGATAATGCATTAATGTCACCATCTTGCCTAGTGTGTGTGTTGTTAGTTACCAGTCCGTCTCACGATGGCTCATAACCCAGAGAGGCAAGTCATTGAGGGTCAAACAGAGAGGCCAGTCATTGAGGGTCAAACAGAGAGGCCAGTCATTGAGGGTCAAACAGAGAGGCCAGTCATTGAGGGTCAAACAGAGAGGCCAGTCATTGAGGGTCAAACAGAGAGGCCGGTCATTGAGGGTCAAACAGAGAGGCCGGTCATTGAGGGTCAAACAGAGAGGCCAGTCATTGAGGGTCAAACAGAGAGGCAAGTCATTGAGGGTCAAACAGAGAGGCCAGTCATTGAGGGTCAAACAGAGAGGCCAGTCATTGAGGGTCAAACACCACTACAGTGATTAGGTAACCCAACAGTCGACTTCTGGGAGTTTCTATTTCGCAGCTTAAGTTCTATACCCACAGTTGTCTAGACTTGTTTGGAACTGTTAGGTGATCGTAGAACAGAGAGAATAGTAAATGATTCTTGGTATGAATGCATTTGGTGACTTATGATCGAGGAGTGTTATGGTTAGCTGCACGACCCTTGACACACTGACACAATACTGATTAATTCCGATAACAAGTGAATTCAGGGTAAAGCAATAGGTTTAATTTCTTATTGTGTTTGATATTTAAAAAGAGATTATCCATTATAATCTTTTTATGTGTTTTATCCACTGAAAAATCTTATTGTTATTCACGGTAGCTTCCTCTTATACAGGTTATCGGGAAGATGAAAGGTGCACACGACGTCAACATGTTTATTAGGCTCAAGTTATCCCTCTATTGTCTCCTGGGATGTTCAAGTCTCCTGTGTTGTGTAAGTCAAGTGGATGTTGTCCCCTTCCTTCACGTCACATCACCTGCAACATCATATACAAAAGGTCACATGTATTACTTTAACAGGATAACATCACTTGGAAACGGCGCACACACACACACACACACACACACACACACACACACACATGTTTGATAGCGAGAAGACAGTAAGAGGAGATGGAAGGGTAGAGGAGCAATATTCCGAGTCTTGATCCCTGAGTAGAGTTGGTGATGAAGAGGGAAGGTGAAGAGGAGAGGAGAGAGGATACTAATGAGGAAGGAAGATGGGGAAGAAGAGAGGAATGGGAAATAGGTGAGTTAGGTAATCCATAAAGCCTTGGACTGTTGGACCATGAGTCGACTTCCCATTCATCCTAAACGAAATTGTGGGTCTGTCAACATGGCTAACCTTACAGTCAGCGATCAATAACTTTAAGCTCACTGATAAACAAAGTGTATACGTGTGTTAGGAATATGATAAATGCGTATAGAATCATGTCCCAATTTTGAACTGTATATGACCAAAATTTAGAATGGTTGTATATATTGTCACTTGATCGTTCTATGGGTAGTGCCTCACATAAAGGTAAATGGAATCTTACCGATGTGGTCCTCCCGAGCCTCTTGTTGATAGGGTTCGAGACACTAACCGACTCTACCAACAACCCGCTATCTTGTCACCTCTGTAAATATTAATCTTTGAAGCACCAGAGTCAACAGTGTCACCGAGCAAGTCTACGGACTTGGCGCACCCACATTCAACTACGACTCTTCAATCATCGCTGTTGTTTATTTATTCTTTCAGTCTGCAGTAATAAGTATATTCTACTATGGTGTATCACTTCCTAGACCAAACATAGATTTATTAGCTATTGTCTTTAGTATTAATGTAATGTAAGTATAAGGAACTGTTTTCATGGTAATTATTTTCATCTTAGACTGAAAAACCATTTTGTTAAATACTTTTTACAGTGGAGTTCAATATCTTGTAAGAGAAACCAACAATTTTCTTCACTCTTCCTCAGGACAAGAAACATCTAGAAGCATCTCAGAATCTCACAGTGAAGACAGAAAAGTGAATCCTTTTGTCCAGGAGTTTGAAAATGAAAAACACTTGCAGTCAGTCAGGAGGAAAATTGTTATGTGTCATTTTCTTCCTCGTTTATCGCTGACCAGGAAGTGGCCAGCCGGAGACAGTGTTGAGGCACGATATTAAAGTGCCAGTTGACACAGATTGTAACAGATGACACTTGAGATATTATATTATCAACTGACACGGACCGGATATTAAACTGTATGGAGATAAAGGTGAAATATATAACTGTCAGGTGCACACGGGGGAGAGTTTTTTTGGCGGGTAAATCTAAAAGTTAACAGCCAGATGCTCCCCCGAGGGTTCTCTTAGTATGCATGCAAAGCTTCACGCCTTCGTCCTGTTACCTCAACCTTGGGACATATGGCGAGTATTACCAGATGAAGCTTGTGTGAGTGTGCAGTCCACTCATGTGATTGCTCGGATGGTGCAAGGGATGGCAAGAAGTTCACGTAATGTTCATGGAGAAAAAACAATAATAAAATGAAGTAGTAGGACTGTAGGAGTGATGAGGGGTGGGTCGTGATGAGTGGTGGGTCGTGATGAGTGGTGGGTCGTGATGAGTGGTGGGTCGTGATGAGGGTCTGAGTAACATCTGTCCTTCGTGGGTTTCTCCGGGTACTTGACGGTCTCACAAACGTCTCTCTTTACTGCCAGAAGGAGCGATCAACTTTGTTATGGGTTGTAAACAAGAGGAAGAAGGTTTATGTGTTAATAAAGAGTTACAGAACACCGGGTGAAAATAGTTCTCACATAACTTTCTTTATACTAAACGATCTTTTTCTCTTGGCTACATCTAAACGCATATTAAGTTCTTGACGATGCGCTTCACCATGACACTTTTGGATGCAAGCTGGGGACGGTCCTGCTGTGTGAGGCCTGCAAGCTGGGGACGGTCCTGCTGTGTGAGGCCCGGGTGAGTACAACACAGTGAGCCGCCGACCAACCAGCTTTGAGAACAGGAAAACAAAACCGAGGAAACCCATTAATTATCCAGTGGTTTTTTCACTAATCTATCGTAAAAATGATGAAGACTTGGTAATTAAGAATGCATGAATCTGATTTGACTTTTATCTTTTAAAGTAAAAAAATATGAATTAAACGACCCATGAAGAAGATAAATTGTGTAATTAAGCAAGTAATTAAAAATGACAAGTAAATTTTTCACTTCGAGACAAAGTTGTTAAGTTATGGTTATTTTTATGTTATAGTCAGAATATATTTCAGTCTACAATATTGGTTTGTGGATGTATTCATTTATTCCTCTCCTGGACCTGTACCGCACTGGCCACTCACAGGCAAGACCACAGCCTTCACGTGTAGCCGAGGACTGTGGGTGTTGACACAATACAGCAACTGCTCAGAGAGTCTTTCTTCAGGGATGTCCATCTCTTATGAAACGCTTTAGAAGGCTTCTCCCTGAACGTTGACACAGACCAACTATGTAAATCGTCCTCTGGCAGTAGTTGGACCATAAGCCGAATACAGTGATATCAATACAGCCGCTCTTGACTGGTACTCTTGTGTCTAAGTTAAGCACCGGAACTGTTGTTGGTGTTACTATGTCTGCATCAGTAGTTTATGACCCGCAATTTTAATTAATATTTTCAACATGTCCCAAGTTACTATCAACAAATATCTCGAAATAATTCTCGGGTCCTCAGTCGTATTTGTAAAGAAATCATCTTTTGAGAATAAAAAATAAGGAATCCATTATTTAAGCAATAGAAACATAACCTAAATGCTCTCCACCACAGGCAAGAACACATAACTCATATACGTGAGTTGAAGCATATACGGAGATACGGTACCAATAACCTCACTTCACATCATGACATAAGCCTCGAAGCTCAATGAAAATAACACTATTGACTGAACCTGAGTAAATTCATTCAATCACTGTTATTACTACTACAACAACAATACTCTCATACCTTAAACTTCCCATAACGAACAATTATTTCCACTGACTTTACATATACTTCCCAGGAGAGAAGTATGAGTGAGTATAAGGAACAAGTGAAGAAGATCTCGAACTTAACATGAAAACAGAAACAAATACCTCCTGAGTTTACGTCTTCCTCATAATACCTTTACACTGGTGCCCCGCAGACAAAGGATTGACTCATAGATTACTTAAGGAGAAGGTTTACGGCTCATTCAAGTGCGTCGGATCAAAGGAAAAAGGCAATGCACGATACAGGGAGGAGGGTGTGTTTGTATGAGTAACAGGTGTGTGTGTGTGTGTGTGTGGTGGCCTCTGACACAGTTCTTCCCCCGACTCTCAACTTCCTCTCCACGTCATCATCAGCTTAATACTATAGTCACCATACTAACGATTAAAACACAATATACTCTCACCAAAGACCAACAAAATATACTACTAACATAACAATTACATACCGAAAGACATCAACATCTAAACTTCACAGTAGTAACACGACATACAACAAAAGGCCCAATAACAACAACAACAACAACAAGAGCAGCTGCGAGTGGTAATAATTGGTGGGGGAAACAAAGCGACTCTCTCCCCCACGGCAGTTTGTCTCACCACCACGACAAAGATGGAGACCGTCTGGTGGTGCAGCAGAATAATGGCGCAATAATAACTTACACTCCTCCTTCTTTACACACACTCTAACCCAAAATGTGAGGCACAACATTAACAACAGTTGAACTTAAAATGCCACAGAGATAAACAATTATTTAACTTCATGGTTTTAGTTTTCGTTTCATCCAACTGCAATTTAACATTACCAGCTGTTGTCATCACATACTGTGAGGGCCACCTGCTGTGTGAGGGCCACCTGCTGTGTGAGGGCCACCTGCTGTGTGAGGGCCACCTGCTGTGTGAGGGCCACCTGCTGTGTGAGGGCCACCTGCTGTGTGAGGGCCACCTACTGTGTGAGGGCCACCTGCTGTGTGAGGGCCACCTGCTGTGTGAGGGCCACCTGCTGTGTGAGGGCCACCTGCTGTGTAAGGAACATTAACTACTACTCCTTGGGGTTCTCGTGATCGCGGTACGTGACTCAGGCAAGGAGCTGCTCATCGCCATCAACTTTTATCATCAACTTCTGCTGACTTACCAACATTAGGAGGACAAGGACGGCAACTTGGAGACAGGAGCAACTTGGTAATTTAATTAATAGATGTGAAGATTACTCTCCAACTTTTAATGATGTCCATCAGACTCACAGTGTCTCGTTAGTGTTATAGGAGTCAGCCAATGGTGATAGGTGTACCCGGACTGGTGATAGCTGCACTCAGACTGGTGAGAGCTGCACCCAGACTGATGATACCGCACCGCCACTGGTAATAACTACAGCAAGACAGTGGTTGTCACAACAACAATATTCACACACAAGACAGTTTACAGGAGACGTTTCACCATCATCAGCTAAACACTTTCCCCAAAAGTGTACAGAATATTGGCAATTATTTGGTTCATTTGAGTGTGGTGTTCCTGTACAAAACTTCGCTGATAAACACTAGAAATCACGTTGCCTAATTAACTATATTTTTTATTTTATTTTAGTCCGTCAGGTCTGGATGAAATCACCGGATCATGAAGTATTTTCTCTTCATCAACATTGAACATTCCAATTAATCCGGAAATGTAAAAAATTATTATATAGCGACAAACTGGTGGTGTGTGGGCGATAATCGATGGTCGTCAGTATTTTCCCCAAAACTCTATTACTAAATAATACAAAAAGATATGAAAGTAAATTACTTCTCTTTTAATACTACGTAATGAATGAGGTTCACTAATGGATGGGGGTATGGTAGCAGGAAGACAGGTTCGCTGCCTCTCCAACTACTATACCTGACCATGAGTGTATTTTCTATAGTACTTTTCGTCGACGAGTAGAGAGTGCCAAGAGTAATTGCAAAAAATATATTGTTGATAAACCTTTTCAGTATTCTATATTTCTCAGACAAAAAACTCATCTATTAGTCGGTAACTATGTAATGGATCATACTGAGTCATCAATACGAACGGGTGTTTCAAAGAGGTGTTGACCGCATGAGGCAGTAATTCCCAACCTCTCATAATAATGCTTCATGAACCTTAATGACAAGTTGTTCCAAGACTATTGTTCCAGAGAGTTCAATTCCCACGGCAGTAAGATGTGAGTTAACTTCTAGCTTGTACAGACGCCAGTACCTCAGCCCTTACTGATACGATGATTAAGATTGAGTACAATAGAAGCTTCGTTAAGTTCACGTAACCACCACTACAGTACATTATAGCTAAAACACTGTGGTACTTAGGTGTTCAGTGGGAGAAGAAAAGATGGGGAATAATAATCAATATATTATACATTTATTACATAATTTAATTTTTAACTATTTTCATATTAAAATTGGAAGAGTTTTTAAAGCCTAATGATATTTTTTTTATTACTCACATGAAAGGAATTGTGAGTTTTTTGAGTAATTTGAATATAAACTGAATGATCTAAGACGCTTACCAACGCCTCTCTGAATGAAATAACACAAGCGGAATAAAAATCTTGAACTTGTGTTGGAGTAGAAAGATCTGGCGGCCGGGTGTCACAAACTTAGCCTACTAATTTATCACGCTCGGCCCCCAGTTACCAAAGTTTCACCAATGCAGCCAACCAACCAACCAACCACCACCACCAGTTCACCCAATAACCACTACTACTATCACCACCAGTTCACCACAATAACCACTACTACTACCACCACCACCAGTTCACCACAATAACCACTACTACTACCACCACCAGTTCACCACAATAACCACTACTACTATCACCACCAATTCGCCACAATAACCACTACTACTATCACCACCAGTTCGCCCAACAATCACTCAACATCACCATCACTACCATTAACACCACCACTACCATCACCATTCGAACACCCAACACCACCTCCCACTTATTTACCCAGAGCAGAGAGAGAGGCTGAACTGGTAAGCGTCTCTTGTTTGTGTATGAAGCCTCTGTCCCATTCTGCTACCTACTCTACCAACAACATTTTTTACAGAACATACTCAAGTTAGTCGGCCTCCTCGAAGCTCCATGAACTCCGTTTTTTTTTTTACAAATGTCTCATACAATAACAAGAATAATAAGAGCTTGAAATAATTAAGGTAAATCAAGAACAAATTCTCTCCTGTAAACATATTGTAACATCGAGTGTAGGAACAGCTGATGTCAACGAGTTGTTTGATTGATAAGTATGAGAATTTTGTACTTCTCAGAACACAGGGATTCACCAGTCTTAAGATGAATGCTAAAGTGAACTAACATTTTCTTTTTTGTTTCTACTTGTATCAGGATCGTAGTCTACCGAAGCAGCTGTCATTACCCTCCCTGGTCCTTCAGATTCCCAGCCTCTCTTAAAGTCGTCTTAGTGCTCCAGAAAAGACTTGATTGTGCCCGTCATCAAATATTTTTATTGTGATGGCACCATCTGCCTCCTGGCTATGATCAATAAAGAAGCTGGTAATGTCGAGAAAGAATAATGAATATATATATAGGAAGCGGCTTCAAGTTGGGTGATGAGGGAGGTGGTCAAGTCAGTCAGCTGTGAGCAATAAAGTGACTGGTGCCTTCCTCCTCCTTCTCCTCTCTCCCTCCGTCATGACTTCCAATGATCCCGTGTGTGTGTGTGTAAAGTACTGAGAGTTAACTGTGTCTAACTGAACATGTGTGTGTGTGTGTGTCGGACCGAGGAACTCAAAAGAATCTCAGTATAAACCCCGGAAATAACTGAGATCGATCAATCCTCATGTCTAGAGAGAGAGAGAGAGAGAGAGAGAGAGAGAGAGAGAGAGAGAGAGAGAGAGAGAGAGAGAGATGATAGCTGGTTGAGTCTGAATTGTAAAGACTTCCTGGAGCGTCGTATCGGAGAACGAATTTACTGCCTCTATGTTTCTGTCAAAAGTCATCTGTTTCTGTCTCTCCCATAACACAGTACTAACCTCTATGATGCATTTATTAACAGTGACCCACCACCTTCAGCCCACCCTTGTGTCATCTCAATAGTAACCCACCACCTCCAGCCTACCATTGTGTCATCTCAATAGTAACCAACCACCCCCAGCCTACCATAGTGTCATCCTAATAGTAACCCACCACCTCCAGCCCACCCTTGTGTCATCTTAATAGTAACCCACCACCCCTAGCCTACCATAGTGTCATCCTAATAGTAACCCACCACCTCCAGCCCACCCTTGTGTCATCTCACTAGTAACCCACCACCTCCAGCCCACCCTTGTGTCATCATAATAGTAACCAACCACCCCCAGCCTACCATTGTGTCATCTCAATAGTAACCCACCACCCCCAGCCCACCCTTGTGTCATCTTAATAGTAACCCACCACCCCTAGCCTACCATAGTGTCATCCTAATAGTAACCAACCACCTCCAGCCTACCATTGTGTCATCTCAATAGTAACCAACCACCCCCAGCCTACCATAGTGTCATCCTAATAGTAACCCACCACCTCCAGCCCACCCTTGTGTCATCTTAATAGTAACCCACCACCCCTAGCCTACCATAGTGTCATCCTAATAGTAACCCACCACCTCCAGCCCACCCTTGTGTCATCTCACTAGTAACCCACCACCTCCAGCCCACCCTTGTGTCATCTTAATAGTAACCAACCACCCCCAGCCTACCATTGTGTCATCTCAATAGTAACCCACCACCCCCAGCCCACCCTTGTGTCATCTTAATAGTAACCCACCACCCCTAGCCTACCATAGTGTCATCCTAATAGTAACCCACCACCTCCAGCCTACCATAGTGTCATCCTAATAGTAACCCACCACCTCCAGCCTACCATAGTGTCATCCTAATAGTAACCCACCACCTCCAGCCTACCATAGTGTCATCCTAATAGTAACCCACCACCTCCAGCCTACCATAGTGTCATCTTAATAGTAACCCACCACCCCTAGCCTACCATAGTGTCATCCTAATAGTAACCCACCACCTCCAGCCTACCATAGTGTCATCCTAATAGTAACCCACCACCTCCAGCCTACCATAGTGTCATCCTAATAGTAACCCACCACCTCCAGCCTACCATAGTGTCATCCTAATAGTAACCCACCACCTCCAGCCTACCATAGTGTCATCCTAATAGTAACCCACCACCTCCAGCCTACCATAGTGTCATCCTAATAGTAACCCACCACCTCCAGCCTACCATAGTGTCATCCTAATAGTAACCCACCACCTCCAGCCTACCATAGTGTCATCCTAATAGTAACCCACCACCCCCAGCCTACCATTCACATTCCTATTACAAGTAAAATACACCGGGAGTTTCTTGGTGTTTTATGCTGGGAACTGTCCACTGTGTCACCGTGGTCTACAATGTGTTATTTCTGGCCTGACCAAAATGTTCTCCTTATGATCTTGTTGACAATTTACTGTTCCTTTACATATTTTATATAAGAATCTTTAATATCCTCTGGGATGACACCTTGTAATCTACTTTCTGCATTTCAATAATTACTCAGAATTCACATGAGGATGAGAGTGATGGGTGAGACTGGTGTTGGGTGAAGGAGGGTGACAGTGGTGTTGGGTGAGTGGGTGAGGGAGGGAAGGAGGGAGAGTGGAGGAGTGAGACTGGTGGAGGGTGAAGGGGAGAAGGAGGGTGACAGTGGTGTTGGGTGATGGAGGGAGGGAGGGAGGGTGAGAGGGAAGGGAGGGAGGGAGGGAGGCAGGATGATGACAATTGTGACTGACAAACACTGGTCAGGAACTAACACCCAGGGTGTCACCAGCTCCCTGCCTCTTCACCAATCACCTCCAGGCTCATGCACTCTTAGCCAATCAAGGATCAGCTCTCTGTTCCCTAATGAACTCTCTCATCAGAAAAAAAAATGGCTCTGTAAATCAATGGATGCGATGAACACTCATTCAAGTTTAATTAAAACTTTCACAGCTCATATTTATTTGATGCGACTCAATGGTCATTTCTGTTTGCTGTTAGGCTCGTGTAAACTGTTATTGTTCCGCAATATTCATACAGCTATTATAATGTTGACTGTATTCTTCCATACTGGTGGAGACTATTAAAAAATCAAATGACAAACGAGTCATCCACAGTTGATGTATCACCACAGAGAGTTGGTCAGAGCGGACAAGGGGGACTGGGTCAGCCCTCCCTCCATACTGAGATAAGCTCACTCCCCAGGTCTCAGCCCAGTGGTGGGGCTTGGGCGTATTCTATTTATCCCTAGAAGTAAACAATAGTCTTACAATAGCAATTTATATATCGACATTGTTTAAGTGAGCGTGGAAGCTTAGGTACTCCACTTTAATCCTGACTTATAATGAAGTAAGTAAACAGGAGAATAACCTGAGTTCTCCAAGCACTAAGAAGTACGAAGAGCATCGCTGGGATTATCACGGCGAGCCTAGTTTATAGTTTCCGCTCTCACCTTGCAGCTACCATACTCTTTGTCTTAGTACTTAATACTCTATATTCCAACTGGTTTTACCTTCTTCAATTTCTCGATCTATTTTTTTTTATCAACATATTGCTTTGAAATTATATGTAATCTGTTAATTATGCTAAAATTTAACGGAGAAACACTTCTGATGTCTTTTATATTCTGTCTTTACTGAATATAAACTTACTTACACCTGCTAGATTACAAGTCTACCCACTTTTCATCTCTACATGTCTATCCACGTCTACTCAATACAGACATACCCAGACGTAGTGACTGAAAGGAGTGTTGGAGGTAATGACTGTTTAACACGCACTGACTGGTCTGCTTAGTAACTGGTTGAGGCAATAACTTTAAGAGGCTGTCACTGGTTCATACAGTTACTGATTGAAACACTAACTGACTAAGGCAGTGATTGATTAAGATAATGACTGGTTGAGGCAGTGACTGATTGATGCACTAACTGGTTGAGGCAGTGACTGGTTGACGATATGATTGGAGAGGCAGATACAGGTTGATGAAATGACTGGTTCATACAGTGATTGATTAAGAAAATAATTGGGTGACACAGTGACTGATTGATGCACTAACTGGTTGAAGTAGTGACTGATTGATGCACTAACTGGTTGAGCAGTGAAGGAACTGGTCGATTCAACAACTGGTTGAGGCACCAACTGGGTGAGGCAATAACCCATCTCCATTAACTGGTTAAGGTAGTGACTGTTTGGGGAACTAACTAGTTGAAGTACTAACTGTTTTAGGCACTCACTTATCTCCACTAACTGGTTGAGAGGTGAAACAGCAGTAGCAGGCAGCAGCGGTGCGGCGGGCCTAGCTGGCAGTGTTCCAACTGTTGTGACACACACACACTGTATTTACCTCTACACAATTTTACAGCGGCGCCTCTTAACGCCAGAAACAGGGCTCTTGACCGAGGATATATGAGGAGCGTGTAAATAGCCAGGTGACAACTGCAGCGGCAACAACAATAGCAGCTAACTGCCCGTCGTTAAGTAAGGCACTTTGGAGGTCAGCTATAATGGCTCTGGGGAGGGCCAGCGATAATGGCTCTGGGGAGGGCCAGCGATAATGGCTTTGGGGGAAGGCCAGCTATAATGGCTCTGGGGAAGGGCCAGCTATAATGGCTCTGGGGAAGGGCCAGCTATAATGGCTCTGGAGGAGGATCAGCTAAAATGGCTCTGGAGGAAGGTCTGCTATAATAGCTCTGGGATAAGGCCAGCTATAATGCCTTTGAGGGAGGACCAGCTATAATGCCTTTGAGGGGGTAAGCTACATTGGCTCTGGAGGAAGATAAGCTATATACATATGCGATTTCTACGTGAGAGATTTATCAGCTTTAATATTGGGTAATTGATACAGTAAGTCAGATATTGAAGCTGTGGTTGGGTTCTGACGGCTAGGGTCCTGGGGCTAAGGTTCTAAGGCTAAGGTTCTTTGATTGGGTATTCTTAAGTTCGGTTTCTCAAGTTCTTGTGGTTAAGGTTCTAACGCTAGGGTTCTCTCTACTCGCCAGGTTCTGTTAAGTGAAGTTCTATGGTAATGAATCTACCTACACATAGTCCCCTTCTTTCACGGTGGGGGTTCTGAGTATAAGCCAGAGGTTCTATCATCAAGGTTCCATAAACTACTAAATATTAATCCTCTAATTAATCCTGGTATTATTAGGGGGCGTCATTAGTGTTGATAAAATTAATATTACTATAACATTGGTACGAGGTATTTGGTATTAATATTCTGATGGGACAGTTATTGACTTCGGTATTGGCCCCAAGGTTCTGGTATCGGGTGTTGGTAGTGGTAGATATATTTAACATCAGTACACGTATTTTGACTATCAGGTCATGATAAACATAACATTATGGTGAGGTGTAAAGTATTAGGATGCAGAGGGAGTCTCACCTGTTAATTAAGGTTAATGTACCTGGATAAATGTCATTAACGCCATCATGAGGGTTCGTTGCTCTCAATATATTTCAGCTTTCACGAGAAGGAAGATTTTGAAGCTTTTTTTTAATATATTGTGTGTTATTAAGTGTAAGTATTTAACAGCATGAGATTGAGCAGTAGTTTTAGTGGACTTTCGTGGAGCTAGTTGAGTGCCTACTGGAAGAAGGAGTGGCGCTGAGGGATATTCTTGAAACAGGTTGAGTGACCACTGGAGGAAAGAGTGACCCAAAGACATGGGGGGAAACAAGGAAGACGGAATAATCGCAAGATAAGGGATGGTCAACACAGAGGCTGCAACACTTCTTTCCTTAATTTGTTTATGTCATCTGATAACATCGTATGTGTTACGAGAGAGTTATGTATACTCTTCTAAAATATCATTAAATCAAACTATACACTCGCTCCAAAAACTATCTTCACGGAGGGAGTTTGATAACCTCCAGAATGAACACTGTGAGTCCTGTTGTCTCAGTAGGGTTGTCAAAATCCCTCGCCCGTTGTGTCATATTGTCTCACACAAAATCACATAAGTAACTTTTTGAAGTGTACGAAGAGAAATCAAAACTAACACTTAAATCCCCCTACTGTAGATATTTCTTCTACAGATAAATTAAATTTTTGGTTGTAGTTTCTCGCGTGTGTACCCCCGTCAGGTGAAGGAAGGAAGGAAGGGTCTGGCCAACTCACTGTCTTATTAACTTTTTTTTCTCCCTGACTGTCCACAACTTCTCCATCAGCTTCTCCCTCGACCACTTTACTCCTGCTTCCAAAGTTACTCTCAGTTCTTATCAGACGGTGGTGACAAATTTATCATCAAGAAGATATTGGATCACTCAAACGTTAAGAGAGACTAGACCGATACTTTCCTTATAATATCAATCTTCTTCATGACATTTGTTTAACACTTAGACGGACATCCATAAAACCCCCCCAAAAATATCACCAATTAAATATATTATAAATTTATTCATTGTCTTCCACTCTTACTGATAGAAAATCGATATTATAACGTAACTTGACAATTTGTTATTAAGCTATCATAAGTCCCATGTTAGGATTTTATAATATAACACAATAGTTCCATTAATTCATAGTTTTAATAAGTAAAGAAAAAATACAGCCTATAGAGAGAGAGAGAGAGAGAGAGAGAGAGAGAGAGAGAGAGAGAGACGTAATGATAGCAGTCGTTTTTATGATACGAACGACTTACCAACTTCGTAATTCCTTCATCCTATACCTCCCTCTTGCCTCCTTTTACTCTCTCCTTCTCAATACTTACCGTCTTTTTTCCTACCTCTTATTTCTTACACTTCCATCCACACCTCATATTACCTCCTACTCTCACCTGACCTTCCTACACTACTAACCTTTCCACTCTCCCTTGCTTCCTAAATTCTCCTTCCCACGTTCTCTTCCATTCTACCCCAACAGTCGTAACTCTCCCGTTGCCTCACATTCCTATATCTTGTTACCCTCTCTCATCATGCAGAGACCTTCACCTCAACACATAGTTACCGTGGCCGTCAACATGACCTACTGTCCCCGGCACCTATTCTACCTGGTCTGTTGTCACCCCTTGTTAGTTCATTGTCTTGGAGTAGTCTGTACATTATTATTTTGAGTATAATGGATTATTTATATATGGGATCATTATATTACCCATTGTCTCATTAGTGTATCGTGGAGTATTGGTCAATTATGGCTGCTATATTGTATTTATTAATCATCACATGTTTAGTGTTGTTGATTATCGAGAAAACTCATCACGTTCAAGCTTTATAAATTAGTCTAGTGAAGTTTTGACTGACTCTTTATAGTGTGAGGGATAACAGGTGATTCCATCGAGTCAGGTTTATGATCAACGATGAATATTGAAGGACAAACACACCTGGTGAGGGCTGTACCTGGGGCCAGGATGTTGACATCTCCATAACTCTGCTTGTTATGTCCGGGTCGACAGTGGACTTGCCTCGTTTGTCTGTAACCTGCTGTTTCATGACCTACCTGGCTGTCACCTGCTGATTTATAACCTACCTCGCTATGACCTGCTGTTTCATTACCTAACTGGTTGTCACCTGCTGATTTATAACCTACCTTGCTATGACCTGCTGTTTCATGACCTACCTGGCTGTCACCTGCTGATTCATAACCTACCTTGCTATGACCTGCTGTTTCATGACCTACCTGGCTGTCACCTGCTGATTCATAACCTACCTTGCTATGACCTGCTGTTTCATGACCTACCTGGCTGTCACCTGCTGATTCATAACCTACCTCGCTATGACCTGCTGTTTCATGACCTACCTGGCTGTCACCTGCTGATTTATAACCTACCTCGCTATGACCTGCTGTTTCATGACCTACCTGGCTGCTACTTGCTATTTCATGACCTACACACGGAGATCAAACACAACCCTGCTTGGCAACACATCTATTAGTGACCCAATTGCTCATGTATATATCTAGTTTCGCATCAGTAACATCAACAAGATAATTATAATAACAATAAAAAAATAATAACAACAACAATAATAAATACAATGGTGCTTTTTCAAGACTTCATACTAAGACGGCCATAAGGACATCACACAACACAAACTGATACGAATTTTAACACATGATCAAGTGGATGAAGAATACCCCTTGGCCGGACGCGTCTGCTAGAATACGAAGGTCACACAGGAAGCTCAAAGTTATGTCTATTCTAGGGAAACTTTCTCCTTTATTAAACACCAACAGCTTGAGGTGGATATTTAATTTAGCTTATTTATTTATTCGTAGCTAAGACTCCATAAGCAAACATATACACTATGTTGTATTGATCAGTGTGTATTTCTGCATATACTGATAATTCTTTTGATGATGATGATGATGATGAGGAGGAGGAGGAGGATAATATGTTTCATAATGATGATAAGTTTGATAATGATAATGATGATGAATAACAGAATTCACCACAAGAGCAATGAAGCTTCCTACTACAACTTGGAAGGCTCCCAAGCTTAACTTAGTCAACCACGCTTACAAAAATATATAAAAAAAAAATACTTTACACCAAACTCCTCTTAAACATATCAAGTCACCCTTCATCATCTCGTGAAAAACTCCCTATTTTTTTTCCAGTTTTGTTTACATTCTAAACTTTCCACTATCAGCAAGGTTACGTAAGGTTCACTAAGATAATATTCCTTATGAAACCTGACACTTACGTCTACTTGTTATAAGGCGTGTTGGTGGCGTCAGGTACATGTGTGTGTGTGGTGTGTGTGGGTGTTTGTGTGTGTGTGTGTGTGTGTGTCACCTGAGAAGCACCCGCCACCTGTCCTTAGTCCTCCTATCGCTGCCTCAGACACAAAAAAATGTGGTAGGGAGGGAGGAAGAGGGCGAGGGAAAGAAGGGGAAGGGTAAGGAGGCGGGGGGAGAAAGAGGAAGGGGAAGGAGGGGGGGGGATCTTATCTGTAGTTGTCGTGGGAAGTGTCAGAGTTAGTACCAAGGGAACTCAGGTCAGTGTAGGTTATGTATAGTGAGAGGGAGTGTAGGTGAGTGTGTGGTCAGAGCTGCAGCTTAGGTCATTAATAACTCTGGGACCGTGGCAGGCCTGGGACCGTGACAGGCCTGGGACCGTGGCAGGCCTGAGACCGTGACAGGCCTGGGACCATGACAGGCCTGGGACCGTGGCAGGCCTGGGACCGAGACAGGCCTGGGACCGTGGCAGGCCTGGAACCGTGACAGGCCTGGGACCGTGGCAGACCTGGGACCGTGACAGGCCTGGGACCGTGACAGGCCTGGGACCGTGACAGGCCTGGGACCGTGACAGTTGGGACTTATCAATCTACTCGACACGGCCTGAATTCATCACAATGTTAACAATATTCCTCCAGCAAGTAATAACTCAACCCCTAAAAAATAATGTATTGAAAGATTTATAATTCTTTCCTACAATGTGATGAACTTTAATAAAAATAAAAGCTTTAAAATTCCCGAAAACAAAATAATCAAAAGTAGAGTAACAGAGTATTATTATTTCGTTATAAATCCCTTCACTACTGGACGCCACTTTTAATATTTTATTTGGTTAACGTCAGACGCATTTATTGAGCTCAGATGGGATCCCGTAACCAAGGGTGAAGTCAAGAGTCATAGAACCGGAACTAGTTGAATGCCTGGATGTTACGTGACCTCCCAGGCGAGTAACAACTCTTCAGACGGCGACTCACACTGGGCTCTCAGTGCTTGTTTGGAAAAGTTGAGATATGTTTTAGTAGTTATGCGGATGGAACTGTCGGTCACACTAGATTTCTTAAAAGTAATTTCGGACAGGTACAATACGTGTAGCTAGGCAGAGCTAACCAGTGAAGTGGACCAGTATGTAGTAGAAGCCGACGTCAACATGGCAGGACCCGGCTGTATCTGGCTGGTCCACGTATTGCCTGAAGGAATATAAACACAGTATACATATGGCTGGCTCAACACGCAACTGAGCAGAGTACAAGGACTCTGTCTAATGTTGCCGGTCATAGGTCTGGGGATGGATGGACTAGCGATATACAGGGTAGGTGTTCGGTTCACTGACGGGTACAGGGAGTCGCCGGGAAGGAAACTGGCCACCAGAGATGAGGGGCGTGAGGAATCTCGTGTATCATTTTTTATAGGCTGTTCTTATGTGCCGAGAAGAACACATAATGAAAGCATTGCCTAAGGCCGTGCAGAGACACATGGAGTCATCTGCACTGACTAAAGTTGGGAAGGATGTAAGTCTGGTAGGGTGGAGGAGCAGCTGCTGGGCCCGGAGCCGACTACCAATACAAGTCGTTAACATCACTACTTTTTCTTCGACGAGCTCACCCCACACAACGAAATGGATGATATAAATCAATACTCGGTCCATAGCCTAGGAGTGACATGCGGTTGCCGAAACTAAATTTATCTGTGGAGGGAGAAGTCCGGGCAAAACAGACTAGTACCGAGCCACCACCCAGACCACGACGTGAGGTGTTTAATGTTACGAGTTGTACAACTTCAACTTTAAAATGAAAGTTTCTGTGGTTATCAGAAGCACACAAGACGTCCAAATGTGTGTGTTTGACATTCTCAATATATCTGTAAGAGACTTTTTACATGAACATATTTGAGATAATCCGACAGTTTATCATTTTCTCAAGAACAAAATGATATTTAAACTTTTAGACAAGGTAGAGATACACTGTACTTAAGACTTTTGGTGAAGCGTTTTAATACACTTAATTATACACCGATAATTCCACTAACTTTTTGAAGTCACCAGAACGATGGATAGAGTTTTGATAATTTTAATATAATACAAGTGACATAACTCCATCAGGATACACAAACATTAACACTTTTACCTTCCATCCTGACCAAGATTTATAGGAATAACGCAAAAAAGATTGTCAAGCTCACAATTCTTCTCTACACACCTGTCAGAGTATGGAGAGTCTTATGGATTACTTTCTTTAAACATACTCGATCTGTGCCTTCATCCTCGGAGGTCTACAAGAAGAACACTTTGTTATGTCCTAAGGGAAGAAACTGCCGGAATAGATGCCTTGTTAGGTGGGTCGACCTCCCTCACTCCTCCGCCAGGACTTGTGAGGGTTCATACTTAACACTAATGTCCTACGTGCAGAAAATCTAGACTAAGAGTTGCAATTTATATTAAGTCCTTAAAGCTAATTGGACATAAACACAATTTAAGTCTATGGGGATGAAACATGACCAATTACAACCCCGTCATAACTAAACACTTTATGTACCAGAGATTATATAAGGTGTTGTCCTTTGTTGCTTAATGTGTGGTGGAGAAAAAAGGTTTCCTATCAAAGACAATGGCAAAACAAGGAAGTTAGAAAAACACAATGTAGAAACAAACAAAGGTCTGATATCTAGCTTGGTCCTGTTTTAAATCCTGTGAAGTCAGCAAACAGGTCCCCCCCGAAGACCTTTCCTTGGGACTCCAGGTGTAGGAGGCAGCAGTAATTTAACAAGACAGTGTGAGGAATGTAGTCGGAGTCACAAGAGATGAGGCGTGTGATACGGAAGAACCAGAGGAAAGAAAAAAAAATGGTTGATGGTGTGACTGTGAGCCGGAGAGCCAGCACAAACCGCAGCGAGTGAAGAGTGTGGTGGCGGAGCTTCTGGACCGTGAGATGACCGTCAGTGCATGAATTACTGTCAGTGAGGGAGCAACTCGATGACCCTGAATGGTGTTGTCCCACAATTCTCTCTCAGCTCCTGAATGGTCATACTGGAATGGTCTGGGTTGCTTAAGATGTCGGCGTCTATATATTTTTATTCTCTAACGGAAGAGCAGTAAATAGTATTCAATGTTTTCTCAAGAGTTACCACCGTGGCTCGTCAATAGGTTAACTTTACAAGGAATGATCCGGACCCCCTTGCCTAGTGACACAACAAGAACGCCTATATACTGTGTCTCGACGCTTGAGCCGGTCGTGGTTGAGGTAAGCTGGGGAGGATGGAGGGGATCCTTATACCTGTATTTGGCACGATAATGGTGTCATCACTGTCTTCATTAGGTTCAACACGATAGTCCGCCTAGCAGTTAACCTCCTCCAAGGGAATTAATAGCCGTGTCCCCATCACAACTAACAGGCGGTATGGGTGGACATCCTTCCTACGTACTTGTTCCAGCTAGTCCTCTGCTTATTCAATTAACACGTCGAAGTCAAACACCTGGTATAATACAGAGGGAACTTGTCATTCTACTCTAATTCCTCTCTTTCTATCCAAGAAATATGGAGTCAACTTGGGACACATGTAAGAAAAATCTATGAATCGTATGTCACATCAAGAGTCATTGAAGTTGTAAGTTGTGTCACGTGAGTAGCTACGATACAGCCGTCCTTCACCAAGAGTAGGCAGCTACAGTGCGCCTATCTCACTGCATTCAACCTAACCTAACCAGAAATCAAGACAGGGATCACTGTGTTATTCTCAACTACTGATAATAATAATAATAATAATAATAAAAAATAAAATAAATAATAATAATAATAATAATAATAATAATAATAATAATAATAATACTGTAACAGATATTAGCATTCCTAACCTGAGTCATATCAAAATGCATAGTTCCGTTATAACTAGTAGGAGAAGTAAATGAAATGTGAAGGGCCACAACCGTAGACTTTTTCAAGCTGAGATTATTAATGTTATTTTTAACTCTTGAGAAAAAAAAAACGAAATTGAAACAGTTTATTGACCAGAAATTTACGGACACAAAGTAGGCAACAGCAACAGTAGCCTTTAGAGTACTGAAGCTCTCCTGGTGGCTTCCTCCTTGAATTCAATCTCGATAGATGGAGGCACAGGCTTCATCTCGGTCTTGTGTGTCGGGTTAGTGAGTTGGGCAGACTGGTCAGACAACTCACTTAACCACAGGTAACTAGTTGTCTATGTTGTTAGTTGGTCTAAGTGATGAGTTAAAGTGTAGTGAAGGGGTTGATTCTCCTCTCCTGTCACGTGAACACAGTGAGCTTTAGGAACACACGCTGTCCCTACCTCGTATAGTGTAAATATAACAGTCGCCTCTTTTTTGTTGTCTGGGGTGAGATTGCCGTACAAGACACACACACACACACACACCGGCGTTCCAGAAGTGTTATTGACTATGGTTGGTGTTATTGTGGCCACCTGGATCATGGCCATCACTGTGTCAGCAATATGGCCATCACTGTGTTAGCAATATGGCCACCTCAAGTATACATTACTGGTAATTTAGAAATTTATGTAATGTGATATTATTTAACACGTCAGGCAATTTCTTCCCCAATTAAACTGTTTGCAATATTTTCTTCGAAGTCATTGAACAAGAAGAATGTTTAATATTCAAAACATAACATCATAAACGAACGAAAGCAAAACTCATTCATGTTAAGGAAAATAAGTATTAATAATTTATTCTCTTAGAGCAGAATAAATTGTACCTGGGATGAGAGAATAAAAAGTTCACTGGTGTTCAACATATTTGGTAGCGACAGACCAACAGACTTCCTCTAATTTGGAACTCCAGTTGTGTCACATATTTTCCAGCAGACAAAGCCAGCAACGGGAAGTCACCTCTGGAACTGCAAGAGGAAGCTCGGGCACAACCAGTTATAAATTACGTCTAAATTTTACTAAACATTTACCCAAAATTAAGAGGCAAAGATTTATATACCATCATCACTTAACTCTAGGAAATACCACGCTTTGGACATCCTGGAAAACCCCCCCCAAAAAACAACAACATTTGATTGAGTATCGAGGAAGGAAGCTTTGTCTTTTGTTCATAAGGAAAAATATCATAATCGTAAATATAAATTTGTTTGATGGGAAAATGGAAAGAAAAGTGGGTTAAAAAAAAGAGGAAAAATAAGAGGAGGATTGGAACTGAGACAAGAACTACTGGGGGAAACCTTATTGGTAAACTGCAGGAGAGAGAGAGCTAAGGGTGAGAAAGATAGAACGTATAAATAACGAACACAGACAACAGGAAAGAACTCCAGTTAAAAAAAAACATTGTTGGATAAAATGGAACAGTTTTATCACGACTGTTGGGACATTTATTTAGAAGAGAATTATAGTAACAGAGGGAAGGGTTATCAAGTGGGCACGGGGAGTACTGGAAGACAGAGAGTAGAGTAAGGATGGGTGTGTGCCGGGGGGGTAGGAGGGGGTGAAGCAGGGCGCAGAAGATATAGAAGCATTTAAAAAGGTAATATGGAAGAAATGGCTTCGACCGGTAGACCCCAGTATAAGGAAATCCACCCCGATAAGATGATGGAGGCATAAATCCCAGGCTGCTTCCTCCTGCCGAGTGGTGGCAAGTTGCGATGGGTTTTTGGTCTCAGTCTCACACACTACCACGACTTGATCCCTCGTATAAGTCAGGATCTTCAACTGTTACGGGTGTGGTGTGGTGTGGTGGTATGGTGTGGTGTGTTGATGTGGTGTGGTGTGGTGTGGTGTGTTGGCGTGTGGTGTGGTGGGTTAGTGTTGTGTGGTGATGGGCTGATGACGGGGAAGGTAGGAAGCTCAAACTGTGATGTGTGGCGCTAGTAAGTGTAGGTGGCAGTGAGTAGTGTACCTAATGTTTCGTCCGTCCCAACAACCTCCCCTCCCCTCCTCCGCCAAACATTACCAGACATAAAGCTAGCGGGAAGGATCGCTAGGACTCGTCGTGTCTGTCCCACAACGACAACATTAGGATATACAAAGCCAGTAAGAAGACTCACCAAGACCCCCGCCCGTCTGTCTTAGAACATAACATTAGAAGAGACACAAAGCCCCGCACCAAGACCTATCCAAAGACGCCCACCTCACTCTTTCACGCTCTACAACATGCTAATGCACCACACACAAAGCACCAGACCTTGTTTTGTGTTCACCTTTGCCGTGCATTATTATTATTTTTTTTTTGGGGGGGGGGGGGACATAATTCTCTCTCTTCATTCTGTGTTGAAAATATATGAGAAACTGAACTACGACTACAGCTGCTGCGTAAATAAAACAACTGCAGGGTTTTTTGACACGAATTTCAATTTAGTCTCCTAAGCTAGAGCATCTTTCTCCCAGTAAAGGTCATTGGTACATTTATATTTCTCAAAATTTTTATCCTGCCCGCAACATAACACAATAATTAAATAGCTATAATTGCATGTAAAATAAATAATATCAGTAATATTCTACATAAAATACCACAATGTGTGTGTGTAGGTATAAACTGTATACCTCAGGGAGACAATTTTCATATACATAAGCCATGAAAAATTCGTCACTGTTTCATTTCCAGCTCAACAAAATATTTACACGAAACACTATTTACATTACACCCTAGACCAATTCACAATACACAGGAGGTGGAAAAGAGATCAAACACCTCCAAGTATAAATGTTTTTAGAGGGTTCAGGTGTTATAAAATTTACAAGAGGTGGAGAAATTGGCAGGAAACAATATTAGACTCAACAGGCGGCCAATAACACCCACACTATACCTGCAGAACACATCCACACTACACCAGCAGAACAGACCCACACGACACACCATGAAGGACCACTCGTGTATTATAGCGAGACATTGATGTTGCCATTGTGTTCAGTCTTCTTGACCACTCTCACTCTTACTCTATAACTCTATCTCACCAACAGGGAGAGTGAGAGAGATTTAGGCTCTAGGAAGAGATCTAGACTCTCACTCCATGACCGTACATCCCCATCAGGCAGAGTGTGGGAGGCGACGCTGACAGCTGCAGGTCTCCCCCCGCCCCCGCCCCCGCCAATAGTAAGAGCGCGCGTCCTGCCACCCACCGCGGGAATTTGTTGTCTGTAAAATGTAGCCATGAATTTGGTTCCCATTTTCTGCTCGGGAATCCCCAGTTTGCATACATATTGAAAGTTCAGCTTTATTTGTTCTTTACTTTTATTGTATTATTTTATTTCATTGTTTATTTTATCTCCGCTGAGGGATTATTGACCCAATGTAAATATTTTGATTAATTAAATTTTTACTCCGTTTTGGAAAATTATATCATTAGAAATTATAAATAAATGAGATATTTCTTACGTGTTTTTGTCTTTATATTTTATTAATTTATGTCTTTTTTGTTGTTTACAGATATTTATTTATTATTTTTTATATAATTAAGCCTTAAAATGAAACTGTTAATTAGAGATCTTTTTTGTTTCTCTTGTATTAACTTAACGGAAATGCTGAAGGCAACACAAAATAATAATAATAATAATAATAATAATAATAATAATAAAAATAATAATAATAATAATAATAATAATCCAATACAAGCAACAAAGACACTATAAGACCCAACACATAAAGTAGAGGTGATAGTCTGCGACACAAGAGAGAGAGAGAGAGAGAGAGAGAGAGAGAGAGAGAGAGAGAGAGAGAGAGAGAGAGAATTAAAGTTGGGTGTTGAACTTGTGATTAATGTTTGAGAAGTTGACGAGACGAGCAGCCAATATTGATGGTGACCTACGAGTGTTGTGTCACCCAGGGTCTTACTGTTGTGTCACCCAGGGTCTTACTGTTGTGTCACCCAGGGTCTTACTGTTGTGTCACCCAGGGTCTTACTGCTGTGTCACCCAGGGTCTTACTGTTGTGTCACCCAGGGTCTTACTGCTGTGTCACCCAGGGTCTTACTGCTGTGTCACCCAGGGTCTTACTGTTGTGTCACCCAGGGTCTTACTGTTGTGTCACCCAGGGTCTTACTGTTGTGTCACCCAGGGTCTTACTGTTGTGTCACCCAGGGTCTTACTGTTGTGTCACCCAGGGTCTTTCTGTTGTGTCACCCAAGGTCTTTCTGTTGTGTCACCCAGGGTCTTACTGTTGTGTCACCCAGGGTCTTACTGTTGTGTCACCCAGGGTCTTACTGTTGTATCACCCAGGGTCTTACTGTTGTGTCACCCAGGGTCTTACTGTTGTGTCACCCAGGGTCTTACTGTTGTGTCACCCAGGGTCTTACTGTTGTGTCACCCAGGGTCTTACTGTTGTGTCACCCAGGGTCTTACTGTTGTCACCCAGGGTCTTACTGTTGTGTCACCCAGGGTCTTACTGTTGTATCACCCAGGGTCTTACTGTTGTGTCACCCAGGGTCTTACTGCTGTGTCACCCAGGGTCTTACTGTTGTGTCACCCAGGGTCTTACTGTTGTGTCACCCAGGTAAACAACACAACACAAATCAACTGCTGGTGGTCAGTATAGCGACTTGTGACTGGTAACTTCTGACGTAACTCGGCTGCTTTACGTCCTTAGTTCACACAACTTAACAAACACTGATAAAGAGACTAAAGTTTGTGTGTGTGTGTGTGTGTGTGTGTGTGTGTGTGTGTGCATGACTGTGTGTATGACTGTGTGTGTGTGTGTGTGTGTATGACTGTGTGTGTGTATGACTGTGTGTATGACTGTGTGTGTGTATGACTGTGTGTATGACTGTGTGTGGGTGTGTGTGTGTCCAATGATGTTGCATAAAGTGTATATTGAAACTTTTATGTTTCTGAAAAGTAGATATTTTTTTTTTGCGAACTGAAACTCGGAAAAAAAAAATTATCCACACCTCCCAAAAAGAACAATAAAGGAACTGGTGTGATGAAATGACAGTAAACCAATAGAGCAGAATGTATATTGGACAACACTCTTTAACCTTTAATTGCTCAGTTAATGGCTCCTGTTTCCCCTCTCCAGCCGTGGTCGCCAGCCATCACACCTGAGTGGACAGGTATCGTAAATACTCACTAACTAATGTTGTAATCCACCACCACACATAGGATATTAATTTTTACTCTTAATAAGTAATATAGTCAACTACTCTTTCAACCTAGAATTAAAATATTTTCTTAGAGGAATTGTATACAGCGAAAGAGAGACCAGATGCAAGACGATGTTACTGTACCTCGACCTAGCTTACAAGACTTCAGAACAACATACGGTACTTTTATCATCATTCATTACTACACTATGGTAGCTACTCACTGCAGATGTTAGGATACTCTCTCTCTAGTATATAAACATGCAGGTATTCTGAGGTATATTAATCCTATATCCAGACAAAGGTGTGTTCGAATATCCCACCGAGCAAATAATTTTTTCAGTGTCAGTGCTCGTCTGTCTGCATTATTACTCAAAGGCTTCGAGTAGTTACCGGAAAAATATCAGATAATGTATTATTACTTAACTTTCGGAAGCTTAAAGCGAGGCGGTAAAACTGCAACGGTTCTCCCTGAATTATAGCAAGCCTATTAGCTCAACGGACCGGCCCTAATATTTAAAACTCCATTTTTATCAGTTTTGTAGTTTAGAGTTGTTGTTAAATAATTCTAAATATGAGGAAAATTTGAATACTATTAATTTATGAGGAGTATTCAGGTGTATTGATTTACCTGATAGCGGACGAGGTAGGGATAACAAAGGAAGAAAACTAAAAGAAAAGATGAAGCTCATGTTAATTTTCTTCTTCTCTTCACCTCTTTTCATTTCTCTTTATTACCTTTAACTCATTACCTTTTTCCTCTTATTGTAATACTTTTTTATTTCCGCCTCTTCGGTGTTCAAGATAACTTTAGTTCTAATAATATAAATAACACCTGATGTACTGTATTATCGGAAATTAAACAATTAGATAATATTCTCAGGTGTAGGCAGGTAAATATAACTACATAAAGTCTTTAGTTCTTCAAGCGCAGTGATATTATTTTCAAGTAACTCCTCTATAACGAAAACTGGTGACGTCATTCCATTCTCTAACGAAAACTAGTGACGTCATTCCACTCTCTATAACGAAAACTAGTGACGTCATACCACTCTCTATAACGAAAACTAGTGACGTCATACCACTGTCTATAACGAAAACTGGTGACGTCATTCCACTCTCTATAACGAAAACTGGTGACGTCATACCACTGTCTATAACGAAAACTGGTGACGTCATACCACTCTCTATAACGAAAACTAGTGACGTCATACCACTCTCTATAACGAAAACTAGTAACGTCTAGGATTTGCTTCAGAATAACTCCGATCAATCTTGCTGAAACCTCTAAAATCATGAGAATCTTTACAGTAACGTAAATATTGAACTGTTCATTACATCAGTCAACCACCTTAATTGCCACCCTCTGTCCTCTGGTCTGGGGTAAAGGTCTAGTCCACGTCTTACATAAGTTGTTGATGTGTTATGTGAGTCATCCTAAGTGGAATTATATAAGAATAAGGAGTCATTGATAACCCACCACTCACCATACAAGATGTCACTGGAAGGTTCGTGGCATTGATGTGATGATATGTGACATGATGTGACTTTCTTCCTTGGGTGGGTGTGGTCAGTGAGCGAGGGGCTGCCCGTAGGTTTTACAATTCAGATTTAAATCAGGTCTATTTTTTTTCTCTTTTAACAAGGAAGGTCAAGTATGGTTTTGAGAGAGCCTTGAGGATGACCCCCCAGTTAAGAGAGCCTTGAGGATGACCCCCCAGTTAAGAGAGCCTCCAGATACCATCAACGAGGTAACTGTAGTCTCTAGTCCCAAGTTAAGAGCTTAATTATGGTGAACCGCCGTAAGTTAATGAAATAAACACTAAGGTTTATGGTATTTCACCTGAGAATGTTGTGATTATCATCCATGAATGTTTGAGGTAGTTTGAGTTCCCGGAATCCTCAGTGCTCAGTGTTGGCAGTAGATGACGGCTTCAGGTAGGGAGCTGTACAAGACCAGGGATGACTCAATGCAATGTGGCAACTTAATGGTAACTTTGTCTTTCTTATCCTCCATTTGATCTTTGTTAAATTGTTATGAACTTATCAAATAACCATTAACCCTTCTCGAGCACTGTAGAGAGTGTGTTGAGAGAGGAAATTAACTCGTGACGCGTTGCTACGTCTATGTCAAGATTTAAGTGAAATAATTGAATACATAACTATTGATTTAAAGGTATTTTGTTCTTTGTAATCCATGTTGTGTCGCCCTGAACCCTATGTCAACTAGAACTCTGTGGTGGTGTCACTCAGAACCCATGTGTGGCCGATGAGGGTGTATTACTGTATCACCTCAGTCTTGACACCATTGCTGTGTTGTGTCACCCGGAACACTATTGATTGTGTCAGCTGAGGCTCTGCGGTGTTGTCTCATGGGGGTAGTGCGGTGTTGTTTCATCCGAGATCTGGCGATGCTAGTTCTTCAGTGACCTGCCCGTTGTGTCACTTGGAATGCTATGAGAGTTATGTCAACTGCGACCCTATGGCTCTGTGTCACCCAGGCCTCTATGTTGTGTCACCCAGGCCTCTATCTTGTGTCACCCAGGCCTCTATGTTGTGTCACCCAGGCCCATGTGTATTGTCACCCAGGTCATACAGTACTGTGTCACTCAGGCCCTTTGTCACCCAGCTCCCCCACAGTACAGTCACCTGCTTATCATACTGTCACCTGTTTGTCATGCTGTCACCTGCTCGTCATAATGTCACCTGCTTGTCATGCTATCACCTGCTTGTCATAATGTCACCTGCTTGTCATAATGTCACCTGCTTGTTATACTGTCACCTGCTTATCATGCTGTCACCTCATATTATTTCACCCAGAACGTGAGCTTTATGATGCCCTGTTATTTAGACAGAGGCAATGGCAGCATAGTGTGGTATAACAGGAGAGTACACCACAGCTGCCAGAAGGTGTGGCTGAAAATAGAAACATCTTAAAGGAAAGAAAAATTAGTTTACTTCTCGTCCAAAAAACATTTCATTTAGGCTTAAGTTTTACGTAGTTTAAGTTTCTTCTAAATTCTATACAGTTCCTGGTTTCCTCTGTTACCCCACGTATCTCTATTCGAAGTGAGAGAGAACTTTCCCTTCAGAGCCCCAAAAAAGGGAGGGAGAAATATCACATATTTCACCAGCAGCTGATGACAGTGGTGCGGCTCGTGTCATTTTTCATGTGGCGTGTACGACAGGGAACTCGTCTAAGATACATTAACGAAGAAAAGGTTTGTGTGGAGGAAGTGTCACAATATGGCGACCGTCATCCCTGCCTTCTAATGGTCGAGCTAAATGAGCCATGAAACGTCTTACAAGTATTTATATTCCCGTCGCCTCTGAAGAACGATGACGCCCTCTATAATGTGTGAACGATCATTCTTAAAGATTAGACGGTTATGTATTTTGAGGCCATGATAATATTGGTGTCTCTAGCCTCCTGTAGAGGTAGGAGCTGCTGCAGGTGTGGGTGAGCGGTGGTGGAGCGTCGTGTTATGTCATCACCACAGACAACTCTGACTATTGTACAGTTCCATCACATTATTGTTGGTGTCAGTGACATTATTTTGATTTGATTTATAAATGAGGTTTATAATGTTACCAGCAAATTTATTTGGGGGGTAAATAAACACGACTGAATGTACGAGTCACATTACAGACGTTTACAAAGGCTACTGAGTGGCAGCTGGACAAGAAACAAGTACTGCATTGTATCATAATGAGTTTGTCATAATATAGACATACGTGGTAAAACTACTGGGATCCAATTTGGTAATTGGGGATGTAGCTCAGTTTTTGAATACTAATTTGAATTTGTTTCGTAACAAACGCATCAACAGAGTCATTTTCACGAGGCGACGCGGTGTGGGGGGCAGTAAAAGCAGGCAACCGCTCGTCCTGTGCTGACCAACCAGACCAGCTGTACCCGAGGCAGAGAAAGACACAGCCAGATTATCCGCTGTGCAGGGGAGCCGCGCCGTCACCGCTTCACGTACCGGGGACACAGAGACGACACCGTGTGGAGGAACCGCCGGTGGGGTCCAGATACCACACGGCGACCCTGTTCATGAGTCTGGTGTTGCTGCCCGCCGGAAAGTGGTCGGAGTAGCTAAGGCTGTCCTCAAGGAGTGCTTGTCTTCGAGGGCGTGGTGGAAGGTCCTGGCGACTGTTAGAGAGGAGTAGGCGACGTGGCCATCCTAGGGAGCGGCATTTGTCACTTCACCTCAAGAATTTACTTTTCACGTTTTGTTTCTGATAAATGGTACATATAAACAAGTTATATATGTTGTTATAGTGTAGTTAAGTATATGCTCGGTGAAAAGTGACGTCCTTATCCCATCCTTGACTTAGTCTCTGCTTAACCACGGCTATATAAACCATTCCACCCGAACCATCGTGTGGACCCCTGATTGCTATACTCACCTGTAGTTCATATTTATCCACATACAATAAAATAAACATATTACAGTAAATAATTAAATGCATGTAAAAAAAAAAATAAAACAGGCAAATAGAGTTAGGAAATAAAGCTATCATTTTGTAATTATTTCTTAACGATGTTGAAGTTAAATGGTAAAACACACACACACACACACACACACACACACACACACACACACACACACACACAGGCCATTGAAATTTAACGAAATAAATATACCGCGTTCAGGAGTCGACGATGAATGGAGATATAAGTAATAGGAAGTGAGGAGGCATAGAATGGGTAAGGGATGAGCAGTGAAAAGGACGAGAGAGTTGGGGCAAGAATGATAAGAGGGAGAGGAGAAAGAAGAGGAAAGGACAAGGAGAGACTTTCAAAAGAAGGGAGAACGAAGCTAAAGCTGCAGGGAGGATATGATAAGAGAGAGTGATAAAGAAGGAAGGAGATGACTGGAGGAGGGAAGGAGGGACGATAAGGGAGGACTGTATGAGACAGGAGAGGAGAGCTACGGGAGGAGATAATGGTTGTCCTCAGGTGAAGGTGACGAGAGGAGATAATGGGAGGGACGGGTACGGGGTGGATGAATGATCGAAGGGGCGGGTGTGAGATGGGAGGGGCAGATGAGAGATGGGAGAGGAGCGTAAGAGATAGGAGGGACGTTTGGGGGAGGGTAGGGGTGTGGGAGGGAGGGAGGGAGACAGCATGATGGAGAGACCAATCAGAGGCGGGGACAGCTTGATGATGGTGTTGACCAGTGTAACATAAAGAAGAGCTGCGTGAACCTGTGGCACCAGTACACTGATACCAGGGACGAGTGAGGGAAGGAGGGAGGGCGAGAGGGCGAGGGAGGGAAGGAGGGAGGACGAGGGAGGAATAGAGATGGAGAAAGTGGGAGGGAGGAAGAGAGATGGAGGGAGGACGGGAGGAAGGAAAAGAGGAAGGGAAAACGATGTCTGGGGAAAAAAAAGAGAAACTGAGACATGAAAACTAAAATTGACATCTCCACCACTCATGACACTTCACCTCCACCTCTGACACTCTATCTCCATCACTCATGACACTCCACCTCCACCACTCATGACACTCTACCTCCACCATTCATGACACTCCACCTCCACCACAAGGCTGTGTTGAAAACTTGGACACCGAGGCATGAGGTAACTTTCCCCTACAAGGACTGACAGCACCAGAAAGAAGCCTCTCGCCACCTACTCGTGTTACACCTAGACTTATCCCTTTACTTCTTCAGGTCACTTCTTCAGTATTTGTGTGACTGTTATCTTGTCTCTGGGTGTTTAACTATCGCTGTGTCACATCAATCTTGCTTCACCTGCCCGCTGTCCGCCATGTTTCCCGTCAACAGTCCCACGGGCCTGGTTTTCACCTTCTTCCTCAACACACTTACTCTGACAGACGTAACCTTGTTTTTCTCCCTCTTCACCACCTCTACCGACTTTTCTCACTCGCTAATATCTTGTTTTACAATTACACTCATTAAGGAGTTATACTGTTATTTTATTAACCTAAATACTTTTTTACTTGATATATTTCCAGGTATACTTTCATAACTCTTTCTTACCCGTTATTATATTTGCCAGAAGTATATTATTATATTGGCTCACTGATGACTAGACCTGCCGGGCGGGGAGGTAAGAGCTCGTTCAATATTCTGCGCTACAGTACAATACTGCCGGGCCTCAGCTGCTACCAGACTACAGTGTGTCAGCCCTGGGCACTAGTCACTACAGACACACGACGAGACAGTCCTGGTGAGTGGAGAATACGTCTAAATAAACTCACCTTAAAGTCATCATCTATTTCCCAGTGAATGAACCACCACATATGTATACAACTGGGGAGTAACTGTCCACTACTTAACATATCACCACCCTGATAGACGACAAACTTAAACCACCATATTATAGAAACATCTCACTTAACACTAATATAACACTACTAATCACACATTTCTAAACACCAACATGACATAGAAATGAAACGAGACAAAGTATTATAGACTTATAAAACCAAAAACATTATCCAATTAAAATATGAGATGTAACTTGAGCTGAGGATAATACGTTCATCCACAGAGCCTCCCCCCAGGCCATCCATCTGACGACGGCTGAGTTATATCACTGTTGGATGCTGAGTAAACGAGACGCTCAAGGTGGTATTTAAATCCTTATAAAGAATCCACTAAAGTAATGAGGGAGACTTATATAACATAATGAAAATACTCACACAATATAAAACTGTGAGCAATATCATGGTCTTGTAGATAATGTCATACTGATAAGATACCTCATACACACACTACTAATGCATCCTTCATCCTACCATATCCTTCTTCCTAGTCCACTCTCCCTCCCTCCCATTCACGTCTGAAATGTTGACTCTTTTTATCATTCTTCATCTTCCTATTTTCTCAACACGTCCATGCTGTAAACTCCCCACAAAAAAAAAAGTTGAATAATCTCCGTCATATAAACTTCAGTGGAATTATGTTCTGAAAAGTGTGAGAACAAGACAGAATTCTAGGACGATGTTAATAAGTGACCACGAACAGTAATAACTCGCTCTAACAATCAGTTCAGGTAAGAGTTATATGAATTGTTTAGTGATTAATTTTACTCTGTCATGTTAACGGTTCGCGGGCAGGTGTTGACATCAGACCCTATTTAATAATGTATATATACCGGTGGATATTCTCTTGACCAGGTCACCAGATTAAACCATCAAAAAAAAAATAAAAATGCATAATTTCGAGTAACCTGTGAATCGTGAAGGCACAGTTCAATATATATAACTATGCTAACATATTATCATTACATATCTTCCTGGGACAAATATATAACACACATATAGTTCACTTTTTGATCATTTATAATAAGATAAAAAAATATATGTTTTTGTTTATGATATGTGATGTGTTTAGGAAAAATCTGGTAACTGTGGTGGTGAGAATCTCAGGAAGATTTAAATTACGAAACCACGGTTGCAATATGTCGCGTCCTCCACCCTCTACAGAACCAACTTATAACACAACCAAACCACCAGATACCCAACACCATCACCACCTCTCCCTCCACAGATACCAGTCCACCATCACCAGCAGCACTACCAGTCCACCATCACCAGCAGCACTATCAGTCATCCATCACCAGCAGCACTACCAGTCCACCATCACCAGCAGCACTACCAGTCATCCATCACCAGCAGCACTACCAGTCCACCATCACCAGCAGCACTACCAGTCCACCATCACCAGCAGCACTACCAGTCCACCATCACCAGCAGCACTACCAGTCCACCATCACCAGCAGCACTACCAGTCAGCCAAACATCCACCATCACCACAACTACTACCAGTCGGTGTGACACTGAGACTGTGTTATAGGTAGCTTCTTGTTTAGAGCCCCACTGTGCTGATATAATAATAATAATAATAATAATAATAATAATAATAATAATAATAATAATAAGATATATTGTTTAACTTGTTTTATTATCACTGTCACTTGGTACATTAATGGTCCCTAACCAGACAGTGTTGACGTCAGCACTGGATTGTTTTGCCGTAAATGAAGATCACAAACAAAAACACTACAGCGAGTACCCATGGCCCCCGACGCTGGGACCCTTTAAACACTACAGCGAGTACCCATGGCCCCCGACGCTGGGACCCTCTAAACACTACAGCGAGTACCCATGGCCCCCGACGCTGGGACCCTCTAAACACTACAGCGAGTACCCATGGCCCCCGACGCTGGGACCCTTTAAACACTACAGCGAGTACCCATGGCCCCCGACGCTGGGACCCTCTAAACACTACAGCGAGTACCCATGGCAAAGCTTGTTTTGTTTTTCACCTTTTCGTCTTTCTTCCTTTCATGCACATTTTTTGCTGGGATGCATATTGCCTTTTGGAATATTTATACTATGAAATTTGTAGTATGGGGCAGCTAATAGCCATTGAATTAGTTAATGTGCTTAGTAATATTTATATATTCAATAGAGCATTGCTGTGTTGCACAGTAAAGCACAATTAATTATCTAATATTTCTTTACAGAGCCGATCAGCAGAGAAGGTTGGACAACTACTGCCAGGGTTCATCACGGCAGATGAAAGAAATTTACCCAAAGTAAATGTCTTTATGATTGTAGAGTATTATCAAGGACTCTACCATCCAGCTATGAAGCACGTTAAAATACATCTGTCATCTGATCATTCCCTGGCCATGGTTGGCCCTAGTCCTTCCACAACATTAAATATAGATATCTGTGACGAAAACTTACATTTCCAGACATGAAATAGAGAACAGCGATGGAAGCTTCCCTGTTGGAGTTATCGGTCTATTGCATCATTCTGGCAGCCACCAAGTGAATACACACGATGAGACTTGAGCAGTAATTTATTCTAACCTATAAATAAGGTATGCCTGTGTATATCAACATTTCATATGGCCACAAGTCCTGTATTTCTGCTGGTAACAACACACACACCACAGCTGGCTGCCTCCAGACTCCCTCTCGGCAGCTCGACGCAACCAGTAACGTCACAACCAATCACAGAGCTTTTAAGTCTCGTGATTTTTAAGCAACTTTAACCCTTAATTTTTACACTTTTGGACCTGTTATATTAAAAAATATCATTACCATAGTGAATTTAAGCCTTTTCTTTACCCATTGACATGCCATCTTATGAAAAAATTCCAACCCTCAATTCGTCCATTGTAAGCAATGTTAATAACCCATTTGGTTGTGCTGGTCGATTCAGAGCAAAATAACAATATACAAGGTGACCTTAAGGTGCAGGCTTCCTCATCCCTACAGAGACAAAACAGGCCATAGATCCCTAATAGACGGAAAGAAGATGCTATATTTAACACTTCCAAGTCTTTACTGAGTTACATTCATACATCTAGTCTCATTAATATTACTATTCACTAATTATTTTTTCTTCGTTATCACATTCCCAAGATACCCGGGAGGACGCACGAACTAATGGGTAAAAAAAAAATCATATCCTCCGCCTTAGTATAATGATCAGTTGTTGTTGTAATTCGTTCAGGTATTTACATGTTCATTCTCATCATAATATTAACCATAGCAAGAGAGGAAGGTATGACTAAACGAGACATACCAACATTCATCTGCACGAGGCCCAGTGGCGAGTTCAGTCGTAAACTTCACCACGTAAAAACCTCCCATAAGAGGATAGAATCTGAGCCGCTTACCGTCCACTGATCACCTCTCAACTTCCTGTTTGCTTCTCACCTCCCCAATGGTGAGGAAGTCCTTACATATTACGCCGTCAAACACATAAACTAGTTCTCAGTACAGTACTTTAGAATATTTATTCGGCGTTTTCTTGCTAGAAAATACTTGAGAAATGATTCAAATTGACATAATTTATCTTTGAGAAACAGTAGCAGCACCTGACTTAACGTGAGAGTATTTGTCCTAAAACATAAAGAATGATTAGTTTCCTTCCATTATCTCTAAATTAAGTTAACTCTCCTTCTCTCTGTCTCTAGTTCTCCCTGTGCAGATCCACCATTTTCAGTGATATCTCCCTAAGAGAATGTCCCTCTTTCTATCGTATATCTCAATTGTGTCAGAGATGAAGGTGACCAGCAGCATACTGACTCACACTACTCAGGTGACCAACAGCATACTGACTCACACTACTCAGGTGACCAGCAGCATACTGACTCACACTACTCAGGTGACCAGCAGCATATTGACTCACACTACTCAGGTGACCAACAGCATACTGACTCACACTACTCAGGTGACCAACAGCATACTGACTCACACTACTCAGGTGACCAACAGCATACTGACTCACACTACTCAGGTGACCAACAGCATACTGACTCACACTACTCAGGTGACCAGCAGCATACTGACTCACACTACTCAGGTGACCAGCAGCATACTGACTCACACTACTCACGATGAACACCACGTCCTCACACTTATTACAGAAGCCTCGGTGACGGGGCGTTGTCCTTGGAGGTGAACACAAGCCACTGTTCACAATGTCTTTGATACTTTATTTAGTGAGTCCTTTATAACTGAACAGTTCACTTTGCAGCTCCTCTAAGTTCATATCCTGTATATTTTGTTTATCAGTTAATAAAGAAACACGACGGGAATATTTATTCACATATTTTTATGAAGCATTTTAAACTAATAATATCTGAGATTTGATATACATTTACATAGACTTAAGCTTGATTATGGTGAGGTGACCCGTAGGCGCAAGACAAGACAACCAACCTGAGAATAGAGAACCGGACAATAGGGGATAAGGTTGTTATAATAAGAGTTGGAGGATAGAAAATAAGGATTGGTTACAGGTGTGTTAAGAACTGAGAAGAAAATGTATCTACGAGTACATGTGGCGGAGCACTACACCTTCACGACTCACCCTCAGAGCAAGACAACTCGGTGAAAAAATCGTCAACCAAATAACTAAATCTGACACAAACGAAAACTTAATTATGATGGTTATATAAATGTCCTCCCCCCACCCTGCCCACCACCTGATGAAACCTTCAATAAAAGTCAAGTTGATGATAGAGGCAAACAAATTTTCTTCCTTTCTCGACCATTTGAAATGAAACTTTTACTGTATTTGCATTCCCTGTCTTATATGTTATTACCTGTTGTTGTGCTTAATCGTAAAATAACACGTAGTTTCATGTTGTTAGTGTTGCTGTTATTGTTTTAATAGTGTTTGGTATTATATTAACTCGTAGACATTGGTTCAAAAAATAACTATGTGAACCATTGGTATGTTCAGAAGTAACTATCTTACACCTCAGCACACGTGACGTCAACAGGAGTGACATCTTGTGGAACGTATGAAGTGTTGGGTGTATGTCCAGTCGAGTGTCACAACGATGAAGTTTACGATGCAAACCACAGCAGTCTAGAAAACCGTATCTGGCTTAGGGCGTTTTGAACACTAAGACATTATAAATTGATGAGTGTCACAATTGGCAAAAATCTGATAAGTTTGTATAGTAGTTCCATACACCCATAACCCTCTCTTGACGGTGACAGGTGTAATGGACAGGTATTTCGACAGAGTTCACCTTGTAACTAAAATTATGAGACGGCAGGAACTGTATTGAGGGGAGGGTAATAGTGTTAAACTGCCAGCCGGTCTAGCAGGTCTGTCTACCGAACAGATATGTAAATATAGATTGTGATATTGTTATGTAAATGTTGAAGGTCCTCCATTTATATATACACACAGATATATGAGGGTGGAATACAATAAATAACTTAAGTATTAGTAGTGACGCCGTGATCAGTTTTGTATCAAATTACAATAAACAAATAAGTTTTCCTAACTCTTTTTTTCCAATTACCTTCCGTAGGTTAGTTTCTCACCTTCGATGCTAGATAATTTTGTTTCGGCTAAATTAACCAAATTCGGCGTGAGTCTTAATATTTATATCAGTCTTAGTGTAGCAACAATACCTATATCACTGTGCTGAAAATACACCAGGTTATGAAAAGTCTTTATTTAACGGTATAATACTGTACATTGTACCCCACGTCTGGATAATACGAGAAATAATCCCAACATTTCATTATCTAAAACAACGACAATTAAAATAAAAATCCTTACATATTAAATTTACCTTAACTCACTTCCTCTTGTAATATTCATGTAATGCTCATAAGGTCAGGTAACAGTATAATGAGTTTTGTAATCCTTTGTAATTCGTTATATATCAAGGTGTACAAAAAAAAATTATTACACACACACAAAGAAATAAATCATCATATATTACTATGTTTTAGAATATAAGAATTAGGTAGAATAATGTGATACTGTAATACGGAGAGACTCGGCCCTGCACTGTAACTCGTCTTCAGCTCACCTAAAGTTGCCTAAACTGGCCACATTTTTTCATCCTGTCCTCCCCAGTTCCCCATTATAGATCGACAACCTTCATAAATTGTATTAAGATTCTCCCATTTATTACCTCTAAGCGTAGTCTCCTCGCTGCCCCGTTCTGTAAGCATTAAGGTGACAGTGTGATCATCCTTACAGAACATGAGAAGACAGACTCGTAGCTCCCTGGTATAGTAGCAGTAGTAGGTAATAGTAACTGAATGCCGCTCAACTAACTCAATACAGATAGGGTAACTTCTTTTGTATTATGATATTTTATAAAAAACTTTAAATTTGTAAGTTTCCCATTTTAGGGAGAGTGACAGTTGCCTTTCATTTGTCAACTCGAGTTAGGTAAGTCATCACAGAGACTTGTTAAACTCGTCTTGGAAAGTTACCAAAGTTTACAAGAAAGTTAACAACCTTCAAAGATTTTAAAGCAGCAGAGAGGCAGTAACCTATTAAGAACTTTGCTCCTTTTATGTCAAGTGTAAGAAATTTAGTCCTTGTACTCCAGGTGTGTAAAGCCTTGACCCCTGTACTCCAGGTGTGTAAAGCCTTGATCCTTGTACTCCAGGTATGTGAAGCCTTGACCCTTGTACTCCAGGTGTGTGAAGCCTTGTACTCCAGGTGATACAAGGTAGGTACGGTAGTTATGGTTGGGTTGTGTTGTCATATTACTGTTTACTGCTGCTGTTTAGTGAACCGTAAAAGACACATTATGGGGTCGTCTTGTACCAGAGGGATTGAGATTACTCAGTTATGAGACCACGTCACCTAGTGTAAGGGGACCACGTCACCTGGTGTAAGGGGACCACGTCACCTGGTGTAAGGGGACCACGTCACCTAGTGTAAGGGGACCACGTCACCTCGTGTAAGGGGACCACGTCAGCTGATGCAAGCGGACCACGTCACCTAGTGTAAGGGGAACACGTCACCTAGTGTAAGGGGACCACGTCACCTGGTGTAAAGGGACCACGTCACCTAGTGTAAAGGGACCACGTCACCTGGTGTAAGGGGACCACGTCACCTAGTGCAAGGGGACCACGTCACCTGGTGTAAAGGGACCACGTCACCTAGTGTAAGGGGACCACGTCACCTAGTGTAAGGGGACCACGTCAGCTGATGCAAGGGGACCACGTCACCTGGTGTAAGGTGACCACGTCACCTAGTGTAAGGGGACCACGTCACCTGGTGTAAGGGGACCACGTCACCTAGTGTAAGGGGACCACGTCACCTAGTGTAAGGGGACCACGTCACCTAGTGTAAGGGGACCACGTCACCTAGTATAAGGGGACCACGTCACCTAGTATAAGGGGATCACGTCACCTAGTGTAAGGGGATCACGTCACCTAGTGTAAGGGGACCACGTCACCTGGTGTAAGGGGACCACGTCACCTGGTGTAAGGGGACCACGTCACCTGGTGTAAGGGGACCACGTCACCTAGTGTAAGGGGACCACGTCACCTAGTATAAGGGGACCACGTCACCTAGTATAAGGGGACCACGTCACCTGGTGTAAAGGGACCACGTCACCTAGTGTAAGGGGACCACGTCACCTGGTGTAAGGGGACCACGTCACCTGGTGTAAGGGGACCACGTCACCTGGTGTAAGGGGACCACGTCACCTGGTGTAAGGGGACCACGTCACCTAGTGTAAGGGGACCACGTCACCTAGTGTAAGGGGACCACGTCACCTAGTATAAGGGGACCACGTCACCTGGTGTAAAGGGACCACGTCATCTAATGTAAAGGAATCAGGTAATATTCAGTAATAAACAGATATTCAGTCACTTAGTCTCTCTCTCATTCGCCTCACTAACTTTATCTGTGTGATATTAGATAGGGCTACTCCTCTCTCCCTCTCTCTCACTCTCCCTCTTTCTCTCCCTCTCCTTCTCTCTCATCTCCCCTCATTTTTTCCACGTCTTGTTTATTTATTTTTTCTCTACTCCCAACATCCCGTTTCCGCTTCCCTCCCACTATCTCTCCTTCCCTCCCACTATCTCTCCTTCTCTCCCACCTGGCAATATATGGTCTTCATTTCCTATACTGGATCCCCCCAGAATCTGCGGCACGAGGGCCATAAAAGATAAACAGTGAGGGAGTAAGTGAAGGAGTGGGAAGCGGCTGTCGTTACCACCACCCTAAAATATTCTCCGGTGTATAGGTTTTAACATCAATGACCAAAAGTGGAGGGAGGGAGGGAGGGTGGATGGATCTATATGAAGGGAATCGTGATGGGTTGAAGCTGTAACTAAAGGGAGAAGATAAAAGAATGTTGTTAGGGGAGGCTGAACTATCATGAAGGAAATATTGATAGAAAGGACCTTGAATATACTTTAATAACTGTTCCCTTCGTAATGTAGGTCTGTTGCATGACCCCCCGAGCTGATGATATGCGGGGGGAACCTTTAGCGTCCTCATTACTGCGACGCCACGTGTTGAACGAGTATCTACCACATAAGGTGATTTCCTTTATGACTGTGAACGAGTTACTGCACCTTGTGGGATCCCTCCTAGCTACTCTTGTGAGCGAGTTACTGCATCACGTGTTTTGTTTTGTCCCGCGAGGGGGCTAGTTTATTGGGCACCCCTTTGCATCCTGTGCAAGGCGTAGCGCAAAGAAAGCGTTTACAGCGCCGAACAGGGATGGATGCAAAGTTCATGCTTGCCTAGTCAACACATGTATTAAAGGGCTTAAGTGCCTGAAGGGTAATCGGTAAGTTACATATAGTGACAGGATGAGTGTGTGGGGATACAGTACATCTGTTTATGGCAAGGCGTGGCAAGTACCTGTCTGGGGGAGGAGGGATATTGGTCAGGAGGAAGGGGCTGTTGGTGACGGCTGGGGACTGCGCTGTGGTAGGATAGGCACGGTGGGGGTGGAGGGAGGCAGGTAGGCATTGACAGTATTAAGGGACAAACCTTTTAGAGCGAGTGTGATAACGTGTGCGTCGGTAGTTGCAGCGACGAGGAGGAGGTCGGGAGGGTGATATGGGACGTCCTTCCTGGCTAATTCCAATAAGATTAAATTATGATATTGGAATTAGTTAATTTTACCGCCATACCACCCAGTCAAGTACTGTACTGCGGTGTCCTTCAAGATTCATTTCTTTTTAAACTCGGCTTGAAACACGACTACCCTCTTCAACGGAAGAAAGTGTTTAAAACTCAGGGCGTAAGTGTTTCATAGACCTCAGGGGTCAAAACACTTGACAAGTTTCGGTTCCTACCCTTGAGAAAGTTAAGGGTGAGCACATGTTGTTTGTATTACTTTGCCGTCCAATTTAACCGATCCTCAACGTCTTTGTGTGAGTCCTTGGGGGAAATGCAGAATCAGCTGATTCGGCTGTTGTGCAGGTGGCGCATTTGTGGCAACGGGCGGCCCACCGTTGGTGCCACACCAGCCAGTGTTTTCCATAGAAACATTACTGTTACGGCCACAGTCACTGAGGTCTGAATTTTGAGAGGTGTGGGATGCGGTGTGACCTAGCGAGGTGGCAATGGTATCGGTATCAGGGATGCGTGGATCCTTGCGAGAGGAAACGCCTCTCGCGTTTGAGTCGCTAACGATCCCCCATGATAGCAACAGGCACCGGCAGAGGGAGTCGAGGATAAAGGCTCTCTGTGAGACGATCGGAATGATAGGAGCTCCTATAGGGCACTTCCGTCTCCGTATGTGGTCAGGGCACAACTGGCACCAACAACAAAGCCGCAGTACTCTTGACCTACGTGACCTCACACAGTAGGGCAAGAGAACCAGCCCCGGCCACTCACTATCAATTATAATTTGTATGTTCACTTTATGTTCTTTTTCCTTTCTATAATGAAAGCTTTTGTTATACAACCCGCCCACTCCCCTCATGTCAGTTTGTAATAAGTCATTTCTGTTCCTTGTATGTTTCTCAGTCTTTAAACTGCTATACCTTTTTCGACAAAGCATTAATTATTATTATTATTATTATTATTATTATTATCTCACACACAACACACACACACACACACACACACACTGTAGTTAGGATTTCACTCCTGGGTTTACAGACGTCGGGCCGAACCCTTGCCATTGGTTGGATCATCATAAGACAACACTCGCAGCTCTCATCTCGGTGTGAGTGTGTACTGAGCCAATCAAAAGTGTAAACTGCAAGCCTAAGGATTTTATCGGCTCCTCGTGTCTTACCATTGGCTCGTACCCGCTGCCTCAAGATTACTACTTAACACTGCTCTTGTATACGTGTTCTATCTGAGTGTGCAGTAGGTCGCGTTATATGCAAGATCATCTGTGAAATAGCCAGCCGAGTAAAATTGAATATGTCATTGTCTACCTCAAGAACAGAAGTGAAGGCTGATTTCTGTTAAGGTGATGGTGAAGACAAAGAAAATATTACTGGGGAAGAAAACAAACAATAGTGGTAGTGAAGAAGACAACGGGGAGAGAATGGCAGTAAGCTGTGGTGGCGGTGGGCCAGATAGACTCAGGGTGGATCGTCTGCAGGTCTTGAGGGCTCACACTGACTTACCCAGGCGCGGCTAACACACTCAAACTCTGACCGTGGCGGCCTAAAGGTGGCTGGCTGGCTCTCTCTCACTCTCTCTCTCAAGAACACATTCCTTTACCGCCTCCTACACATGACTCAAATATTTTAAAGACTGGCCGTAAGAATGTTGAGAATTTAGGCAACAGTTTTCAATATATTTTTTTTTTATATATATACGGAATTCAACTAGTGGTGTGAACAGGTATTTTACTTCCCCATTATGGTAAAGGAATACAGTCTTTTATCATATGATGTGAATAATGTTAGAAAATATGTTGAACTTCGTGATGTTTGATGTTTGTGTACCATCAACCTTCACACAATTACCACTATTGATCACAGAGATAATGTAACTATCACTATCTACTACACAACTACCACTATCTTCCACATAGCTACCACCATCCACCATACAACTCTCAAAACTACCACCATCTTCCACACAGTTACTACCATCTTCCGCCATTGCTACCACAACTACCACCAACCTCCACACAACTACCAGCACTACCACTATCTTCTATACAGTACATTAACACTCTATCGGAAATTCATATATGGGTAAAAATATTATCTTTTTCACGGTAAGCAGCAGCTGGGAGTCACACACACACACACACACACACACACACCACACACACACACACACACGGCCATATTAGTGTTGTCGTGTGAGTCTCAATAAGTTAAATGTGCTGAAAGTTTTTGGTAATTAATCTCAACCTTAACAACGTAAGTGCATTTGTGTCTCTTGTTCCCTAGATCTTTTTATTCTCTCTGTTTTCTTGATATAACCCTTCTCTGTCTGTCTGTCTGTCTGTCTGTCTGTCTGTGTCTTTCAATTTTTTTTCTCTCACTCTGTTTACATCTCTCTCACTTTTCTCTATGTGTGTGTGTGGAGAGAGAGAGAGAGAGAGAGAGAGAGAGAGAGAGAGAGAGAGAGAGAGAGTAGCTAAATCCAATTATTTTAATGTACACAATACGAAAAAAAAAAAAAAAACATTAAATTTTTCAATATGCACTTAGTGACAACATAACTCAGGCCAGTTGCCACGGCCTGTACACCTGTACCTACCATTAATATTATTATACTTTGTAATTTAGTCATGATAATAATTAACATAAAAGTTAAGTCAGTTATCTCATCATTCTTAACTAAATGACTAGTTTATGGATACTATTTAGTGGAGGAGGAGGAGGAATAGATGGAGAAGGAGGAGGAGGAGGAGAAGAAGGAGCAGGAGGAGAAGAAGGAGAAGGAGGAGAAGGAGGAGAAGGAGAAGAAGGAGAAGGAGGAGAAGAAGGAGAAGGAGAAGGAGAAGGAGGAGAAGGAGGAGAAGAAGGAGCAGGAGGAGAAGAAGGAGAAGGAGGAGAAGAAGGAGGAGGAGAAGAAGGAGAAGGAGGAGAAGAAGGAGAAGGAGGAGAAGAAGGAGAAGGAGGAGAAGGAGGAGAAGAAGGAGAAGGAGGAGAAGAAGGAGAAGGAGGAGAAGAAGGAGAAGGAGGAGAAGAAGGAGAAGGAGGAGAAGGAGGAGAAGGAGGAGAAGAAGGAGAAGGAGGAGAAGGAGGAGAAGGAGGAGAAGAAGGAGAAGGAGGAGAAGGAGGAGAAGAAGGAGAAGGAGGAGAAGAAGGAGAAGGAGGAGAAGAAGGAGAAGGAGGAGAAGGAGGAGAAGAAGGAGAAGGAGGAGAAGAAGGAGAAGGAGGAGAAGAAGGAGAAGGAGGAGAAGGAGGAGAAGGAGGAGGAGAAGGAGGAGAAGAAGGAGAAGGAGGAGAAGGAGGAGAAGGAGGAGAAGAAGGAGGAGGAGGAGAAGGAGGAGAAGAAGGAGAAGAAGGAGGAGAAGAAGAAAGAAAAAAGAAGAAAGAAGAAGATGACTCGAACCTTCAAGACCCGTGTGGTTGAGGGTCAGTGTTATCCAAATTCGATAATCAATCTACTGTATAGTTAGTTGGCCAGCATGGTGTGTGTGTGATCATCGGTTATACCTGCTACTGTCTCGTAGCCTCTCTTCCTGTCTACTGTCTAACCATGACCTCCTCCTGCACCTCCTCCTGTCTTACTGTCTCACCACACACCTCCTCCTACCCCCTCTCTCCTCCTCCTCCAACACCTGCCTATCTCCACCACCACACTTCACCTCCACCAGTTGTGATGGAGGTTGCTGAGAGAACCAGATTAATGATCACCGAGGGAGTTAATTAACCTATGATCACCTTTCTTACCTGTGCCCTGCTTTAGATGAGGTCAGGTATGGGTAATAGGTTTATGCTCGTGGTTGTTGTTGTTGTTGGTAGTGGTTGCGGTTGTTGAAGTTGAAATTGAGGTTATTGTTATTATTGTTGTGGTTGTTAATGATGGTGGTTGTGGTTTGTCGTCATTGTTGTTTTGAATCAGATAATTTTTAGTCATATAAAACAAAAAGAAAATGATGTAAGTAATAACCAAATTTAATTAAGTTCACTTTACTGTGTATTCTTTCTCTTAAGTGGTAAAGTTTCCCTTGATTATAATTAAAAGAGTTTCCCCCAGATTGAGGAAATTCAATAAAAGACTAAGCCAGTGGTTGAGTTGCCAGATAACGTAGTGCACTTCTTTATCTTCTTCCTTCGTGTTATCTTCGTCGTCCTTCGTGTTATCTTCTTCCTTTCTGTTATCTTAATGATTATATTCGTATCTTTTGGTTAGAGTAAAGTGAACAGACAGACAGACTACGAGGAATTGAATGATCACTATATCCTTCAAGTTGGGGCCATAAACACACACACACGCACACACTTGACTGTATGTGTAACCAGGAGTGGATGATGGGACCTCGATATAGGTTACCTAAAGGTGTATAGAGAAGAGAAGCGGTTCATTCTTTCGGGGTTAGTGGCGCCACCTACTGTTGACCATTAAAGTAGGTACTAATTTCACCCGAGAGAGAGAGAGAGAGAGAGAGAGAGAGAGAGAGAGAGATATTAATCCTACTCCTCTCCCCCATCCTGTTAGAAGATGTAATGAAGCCAGGATGACCCGTTATTGCACCTGCTCATTACACCGGCTCTAACGTGCAGCAGTTGTTAACGGTACAAAAAACCTCGGCCATTAAGTTGAAAATATGTAGTTATTCTTTTAATGACCCTTAACTACTCTTGGGAAGGGAAGTAATGTGTGTGCAGTACTAAATGGCTCGTGATGTTTGCAGCAGGTGTCTGGAGGTGAGGGAAGAGAGAGAGAGAGAGAGAGAGAGAGAGAGAGAGAGAGAGAGAGAGAGAGAGAGAGAGAGACGCAGGTAAAAAGTTTCTTAAGGAAGAGATATATGTTTGAAGTTGTCTGTCTGTCTGTCTGTCTGTCTGTCTGTCTGTCTGTCTCATTCGGGAAATCTCAGGAAACTATTTAGCAGTAGAAGTCTTGTATTGTCCACCATATTGAGAGGTTTGACCCTGGAGAAACCTTTCACAAGAACGAAAGATGGGAGGCGTGTGTGGGAGGAGGGGTGTGTGGGGGTAGGGGTGTGGGAGGAGGGGTGTGGGAGGAGGCGTGTGTGGAGGAGGGGTGTAGGAGGAGGGGTGTGGGAGTAGGGGTGTGGGAGGAGGGGTGTGGGAGGAGGCGTGTGTGGAGGAGGGGTGTAGGAGGAGGGGTGTGGGAGGAGGCGTGTGTGGAGGAGGGGTGTGGGAGGAGGGGTGTGGGAGAAGGCGTGTGTGGAGGAGGGGTGTGGGAGGAGGGGTGTGGGAGGAGGCGTGTGTGGAGGAGGGGTGTGGGAGGAGGGGTGTGGGAGTAGGGGTGTATAGAGGGAGGCGTGTAGGTGGGAGGAAGGCGTGGAGGGCATGTGAGTGGCGATAATAGGCGTGGGGAGAGTTTTTTGGATGACCTCAGCACCCATTCCTGTGTCTTCATGCTCAGGGGAACAGCTTGTTATTGGCACCCTTACTGACCTGGAGGAAGCACCAGTGGCACTCCTTCCAATCAAGAGAAAATTTGAAGTCTCTCTCTGATAAAGAAAATGGCACAGGAATATTTATTTATTTATTTTTTCAACATGTGCAAGAGAATTCAGAGAGTTTGTTAAATATATTCAGCGAGGCGTCACCCTGGCCAAAGACTAAAGAAATGTAAAGCAGGATAACTGATACTGGTGAAGGTTATATTACACAGGAAAGACATTCTGTGGCAGGGAGCTCCGTAGTTCGGGGTATAAATTACTTTTAGTAGACTGAGGTTTTGCAAATTGGAATTTTCACATAATTCTTGGACGCTTTGAGATACTCCCGTTGGCAGAAGGAGGGAGCGTGATTGTGTCCCTAACCTAACCTAACCTAACCTAACTACACCGATGTGGCGTCCCGGGAATTGTGCGATACTGTAAATTATCCTATAGAGAGTCTTTACTGTTAATTATTTCAATGGTTTATTTGCACTGAATCGATGAGGTAAAGTGTCCCAGCATTATATAAAGCCCAGGGGTAGACAGCAGTATTCTATCTGGGAGAGTTACTTACTTATGAAATAGTCATAAGAAGAACTGAAGTTAAGAGTGATGCATAAAATATCAATACTCTGTGATGATGAGATGATATTGTTAAAATTTATATTGAATTGTGTGATACTATGATTTTTACTAAATATTGTTTCAGTAACATTGGGGAAACCAAACTGGGTCCACCTGAATCAGCTACCGTATGTGTGTCAAATGTCCCTGAAGAAGTGAGGCCACATGTTGTCTCAATAGGAGTGAATAGAAGAGTTTACTGTTGGTGCTAGTACGGAACCCTGAAGGACTCCGGCGTTGGTAGTGATAGTTACAGAAGAGATTAGACCAAAACAACGCGACTTGAGAGGTGAGGAAAACGAGAAGTGAAAGAAGAGCAAAGAGATTATTATATTGAAGGCGCAACCGTAATTACATCTTGTCAGTTAGCATGCCTGAAAGCTATAGTCATCTCTCACGAAACTTGCAATTGAGGCCTAGGGTTCAATTTGGTTGGCGGACGGACACTAAAGGTTTTTAGTCTCAATCTATCATATATTTTGATCTTTTAAGGGAATAATTAAATTTTATATCGTCTTAATCAACTCTTAGAAAAACTACATCTATTTTCTTCCACAGATAAACACATTAATATATTTCTGTCATTCCTTTAAACGCCACCTGGAATAAATGTCAAAATACAAACACAATACAATTTCTCGTACTGCCTGACTGACCTCCTCATTATCATTAGTCTTAAATAATTGCCTGGAAAAAGTTTATAATGAAAAAGAAAGTTCTGATGATTTTTTTTTTAATTTCCCTAGATAATTGTATGAGAGAAAACTTATTCTTTTTTGGGCTGTGTGCTATTGGCAGAACGGATCACCTGAAGAATCCCAAAGGTAAAATGTACTTTAAAGAGACGTGTAGCTTTATGTCTTAACTGTATCTTTATGATGTAATTAAAACTATAAAGAATCCTTATTTTCTTCTTTTTTCTGTTTTGTTTTGATATCTTGTCACTCAATTCATCGTAAAACTCTTTTGATATCGTTCATATTATCGTATAAAAATAGCCAAATCCTCACTGCTATATTAACATAACCATACAAACTAATAAACAACGAAATATAACTAAGAAGATTTTTAGTTAATATATATTATCATGTTTAATTTTATCTCTGCAAAAAAAATGGAAAAAAAAATATATAAACAATAAACTGTACATAGTCACCTAATTTAGTGAATGACTCCCTGCTGTATAGTTTCACCGAGTAATGTGTTAAATCACCATCGTATTTATGGAATAATGAACCTGAACATATTACCATCCCCAAACACAATCAACACAAAATCCACTTTCATAAATTTCACCTGATTGCCATTACATTGAATTCGTTTGGCAAATTATCATCTTATTACCATAATTTTTTATTTTTTTTTGGCTATTTACCAAATGAACATCAACGACATTAAATGGAGTTATTCAGTTGTTAAATTATTACTACTGCTGGTGTTATAATCGATGTGTCTAGTTATGGTCAGAGGGACATATTGTTTTTAGCTAATTACTGGTTGGTAGGTTTAGCGTACCTTTCCTAGTGTACTGTACCTGTGTTGAGCTTCCTGTACTGTCTGTATCTATACTGTCATATCTCCTGTACTGTCATACCTATACTTTCTAATGGTTGCCCCTCGTGTAACGAGGATGGCCGGCCCAAGGGCCACCTAGGCGTGAATTTGTTTAAGGTGTAGAAGCTGTCGTCAACACAGCAACCATACACTGAGTTAACGAGCTGCATGACCCAGTGTCAAGGAATAGTCCAAGAAGACCGGACAACTCGCCAACTGCACTGGCTAACCATTACCCCGGAACACGATCCGCAAATTGATTAACATTCAGGTTCACAATTATTGCTGGGGAGAAAGAGGCAAATGGCGTAAAGAAACTTACCCATAGTTTCACCCTGCCTGGGGATCGAACCAGGGTCCTCTAGCTTGCGAGGAGAGCATGCTGACCTTTATACCACAGATCGCACCTGGTAGTCTTGCGCATGCCAATACCACTTCCTCCAGATCAATATTATCAACCTGGGTGATGACGACGACCATAACGAACTCATCTAGACGGTCAAGTGGTGAAAAAATTATGCACTGTTTCTGAGGCGGAAAAACTACCTAAAATTTGGTTAAGTAAGGGGTGCGGTGGCTGAGTGGAGATTGCACTCTCGTCCGCATCCTAAGGGTCGCTGGTTCCATCCCAGGTAGAATACTAGTTATGTTCTGGGCTGCCCACGGAGAGCGATTGACTGTGATAAAGTGTTAACGGCACTACACACACACACACACACTACAGTCACATATGTCATAGTACACGTCACTGAGGAGCGAAAGTGAAGAGAAAAGGAGGAGGGAACTGTTACAATAGGGGAGGGGAAAAATCGACAACAATAATATATCTGTCGGGAGATTTATCTTCCCCTTGTTGCCTGTTGCGCCCCTGACAGATGGATGGAGGTGAGGTTAGGTTAGGTGAGGTTAGGTCAGGTCTGTAATAATTATTGGACGAAGATATAAAACATTTGTCTGTCTTCATATTATAGAATACCTTAAAATTAATTACATTTAGTGTGATTAGACTTTAATTAACTTCATGTACGTTCCTGACAGTTACTGATAATATATTCACCAGAGAGGGGGGGGGGGGGCACTGGGACCTATGATGGTGATAGGAACTATATCTGGTTGGTTGGTTGCTTGGTTGGTTGATATGGTTTCCTGGCCGTCAACATCAGAGGTTATTACGGCCGTAGCAGTTGTTTATTTATTCCTTCTTCTCTTGTTTTTCTTGTGCTTAGTGGCCTCTAGCCATTCGTCGTCTTGGTGTTCTTGTTTTGTAAGCTCTTGTTTTTTCTTTTCTTTTCTTCTTCCCTTGGTCCTTTACTACAGGGAGAGCCTCCTTGTAGCTGAGTTTCCTCTGGGTTCGCACCTTGGTTACCCTACACTCCTCCCTCCACTTGGGAAACTCCCGGTCGGAGGAGTGAGGGCCACCACAAGTTACACACTTGTTGGTGGTCACCAAACACGTGGTGCTGGTGCCCAGTTGCCCCGCACGTGGAACAGACCTCCCGAGCCCGACACTTCTTAGCTGGGTGGCCATATCGCTGACACCTATAGCACCTGGTGGGTGTTGAAGTGTAGGGCTTTACTGGGACGGCGTCCCACCCCAGTAAAGCCTCGTTGGGAAGCTCGTTAAGGAAACCGACTACGGCTGAGGTGGCTCCTCCTCTGGACGACGACTTTCCGGATCAGTTGTTCGATTTTTTTGGTCCTTCATGTGTTCAAGTTCTGTGTGAGAGATACCCCCCCCCCCCCACAACGCGTTGTCCCATAAGTCGACGCGCAGTTTATCTGGGGCGTCGTTGATGGTCTGGACCAAGTGGTCTGGACGTTCTTCAACTGGGCCGGCTGTCCCCAGGACGAGTAGATTAAGAAGCTGTTGTGGAGGTGTGGAGCATGACGAGTACCATCATCACTTTGTTCCAGTTGGAGTAGGTCATGGTGTCCTCGAGAGAAGAGCGTCCTTCCTCGTCGAGGTGCGGCTCTGAGATGTACGGTATACACGGTGAGAACTAGTGTTTAAATCTCTTCCACCTGCCCAATAACCCCCCAGGAAAAAAAAATATAAAATACGAGTATATATAAAAAATATGAAAAAATATATTAAAATGTACATGATAAAAAAACCAACATCATACTGCGGAAGAATTAATTACATATACGTATGTTAAAACGTGCTAAAATAAATGAGTAATATTATTCTATATGTCAAACGTGTGAATATTGTATAAGAGTATTTTTATTTATTGACATCTAGTTTTGATGTTGATGGAAGTATTGATGTGGACGAGAACGTTATGGCAAGTGCATATGTTGATGTAGGTGGTGTTTGTGTTGCTGAGGCAGAATAAGTGGCAAACAAAATACACTACCTGGAGAACACGTAGCATGGCAGGCAACAAGCGCTACCTGGTATCCCTAGTACTGATTATAAGAGCCAGAACATGTAGCAGGCATCAAGCGGCTCCTGGTAGCTACACGCCGGAGGAGGACGACAGTGCCGCCAGACCGGGATATTTACAGGCACCTCACACGACATCTCGGGTGTGTATTAAAGTCTGGTTCTCGCCGTGAAAATCCTAAATGGCAAAAGTTGTGAAGAAACTGTGATTTTGGGGCTGAGTTTAGGGAAGTTTTCTTCTTGTGCACACAATTGTCAGGTCTTGATGCCTGCGTTCCTCACACTTATTACATCTTCCTTCCTCCAAACGTTCCTCTGGATCCCTTTTTTCCCATGTGTACGTGTGTGTGTGTGTGTACGTGTGTGTGTGTGTGTGTGTGTGTGTGTGTGTGTGTGTGTACATGTGTGTGTGTACGTGTGTGGTAGAAGGCGGCGAGTGATAGCTACTAACTATAGAGGAAGGAGGACGATGACTCACTAATACACAGTGTAACCCTAACACAAGTACGCACAGTGGTGAGCCAGGGAGGACGATGACTCACTAATACACAGTGTAACCCTAACACAAGTACGCACAGTGGTGAGCCAGGGAGGACGATGACTCACTAATACACAGTGTAACCCTAACACAAGTACGCACAGTGGTGAGCCAGGGAGGACGATGACTCACTAATACACAGTGTAACCCTAACACAAGTACGTACAGTGGTGAGCCAGGGAGAACGATGACTCACTAATACACAGTGTAACCCTAACACAAGTACGTGCAGTGGTGAGCCAGGGAGAACGATGACTCACTAATACACAGTGTAACCCTAACACAAGTACGTGCAGTGGTGAGCCAGGGAGAACGATGACTCACTAATACACAGTGTAACCCTAACACAAGTACGCACAGTGGTGAGCCAGGGAGAACGATGACTCACTAATACACAGTGTAACCCTAACACAAGTACGCACAGTGGTGAGCCAGGGAGGACGATGCGGCCAGCACAGGTGAGTGAGGGAAGTATCATATTTATCTTATTGAAAGTTTTGAAGAGTCGAGTGTGTAGTGCCAGAGAGGAGGTGAAGGGAGGGCTCGGAGGGAAATGAAGTGTCACTCAAGATGGAGGGGAGAGACCTGGGGATGGAGGGAGGGAGGGAGGGTTTGATAGGGAGGGGATGAGGGAGAAGAGGCCTGTATAGTGAGGGAGGGAGAGACGGAGAGAAGGAGGGAGAGTGACCCTGGGGATATGGGGAGAGCCTGAGGGAATGACTCGGGAGATGGTATGACATTATGTGTTAGTGGACGGAGATTCAACTTTTTTGTTAATATTTTCATAAACGGCACCAAGTGAACTGTCTATCTTGTTTACATCGTGTTGGGGGACTGTCTTGACCAGGTACCTTCCAGAGTCTATTAACTTTCGGTCTTTAGTGGAATGGCCAAGAGCTCTCGAGTGATGTTTATATTTTTTACCTCTTAGTTGTGAGGTACAGTTGAGTAAACAAAACTTACAACACCCCAAAAATTACGAAAGTTTATCAGAACCAAATCTCTAGATGGTAAATGTCTATAACAATATCCAATTAAGATCCACTAGTTTTTCTTAGTTTCCCGCTACTTAGTCAACTGTGGCGGCTCACAAACTAATTCTAGACAGAGAGAAAGGCGAAGGCAATCCTCACCTCCAAGTTTGGTATTGGAGGAAACTTTTCTCTCCACAATGAAGATCCTTTACTGTGTTTATTTTCCAGGCTCACACGTTGTTGGTATTGGTGGTGGTGGTGGTAGTGGTGGTGTTGTGGTGGTGTGGTGGTGGTGGTGGTGTTGTTGTGTGGGGTTTCCTAGGTGATGTATATATATCAAACAGCAGTGTGTTCTCTGAGGTGCGTCAAATAAAAGTCTCATTTTTCAAGTTTAGATCTTTCTTTGTTTTTCTTTTTGTTATTATTCTTAAGTTCCAATATAATCCCAAAAATTCGAGTGGTGCCATAATGGTGACCAGTTCCAGGCGTCACCATTGGTATAATACAGTGTCACCATCCTAGGTAGGGTGATGGTGAGTGGTGTTATCCGTGTGGTGGTGGTGGTGATGGTGGTAGCGGGTGAGTGCACACCATTAACCCTGCTGATGTCGACACCAAGATGACCGCCCACAACTTAACTCACCCAAACCCGTTGTTTTTATCGTGTTTCTCGCCACAAACATTTCTTCACTTCATTTCTACTTCCTCTGATTACACTTGTTTCTAATTGTCCACGTGTTATCTGTCGACAAAAACGCACTTTGATTTCATAGACTCTAGAAATAAAACTAATGATTTAACTCTCACGATGTAATAAGTTTATGAATTAACTACTGAACGTAAAGTTGGTCACGTGACATACTCGCTCCTCTCATCTGACTCAGCTAACTTTGGAAATAAATGTCACAACGCCAAGTTTATTTCTTCTATGTTTCTCTGTGTGCGGATATAACTTTATTTATTAACTTGTGCGCTTTAATTTATATGAGTCGTAATGTTCATGAATGAGTGTGTGTATGTTTGTGTACAGCCTGTGGCCCAATGTAATCGAAGGTCACCTAAACTTACAATTGAGGCCAAGGATCAATTTGTAACACAGCAGCTGATTGGTTGGCAAATGGACACACGAAGAGTCACTATAGTTCCTTAGTATTTAATCTATCATATATTCTGAGATTTTAAGGGATAATGATTATAGTGTGATGATCTATGATAAATTCCACACTTGGGGAGAAAGAATTAGCCTGTGAAACACTCTGGTAACTTCCCTCACACCGCTGCGTTATGACCCCGACCAATACCTACCTCACATCCTCCTCTCCCCCGACCAAACACCTGCCTCACATCCTCTCATCCCCCGACCAAACACCTGCCTCACATCTTCCTCTCCCCCGACCAAACACCTGCCTCACATCTTCCTCTCCCCCGACCAAACACCTGCCTCACATCTTCCTCTCCCCCGACCAAACACCTGCCTCACATCCTCCTCTCCCCCGACCAAACACCTGCCTCACATCTTCCTCTCCCCCGACCAAACACCTGCCTCACATCCTCTCATCCCCCCCCCTTAGTAATATGGCACCACTCCCCCCTCCCCAACCCCCTTGATAATATGGCACCCCCTCCCCCTCACAGCCAGATTGTCACCCCCGCTAGGCTCGCCAACATCTCGTTTATCACAGAAAATTGGTCTTCGTAAGGAAATATCCGGGTAAAACTCCGCTTCCTGTGGCGTTGAGGTGTTGGTGTTATGATGGAGATATTTGGAAACGTGGCAGTTTTCCATCACACTTCATGAGTCTCGTTGAATATTTGAGTTAAATTACTAATGATATATTGTACTGTCAACACGTTACACATAGGGTTTTATACGTATATGTATAAAATAGGTCTGATTTATAGTATATGTATATTTATCTTGTTATGTATTAAGACTAATTTCTGACTTTAATATGTAGTGATGATGAATAGTGATATGGGGTTGTATTTTTGGACCTTCATGTTTTAATGGTTCATAGACTGTCAGTTCTGTGTAGTAAAACGTTGATTTATTTTGGTTTTGCATCAGTGACCATTGTTTGTTTTTCTTGTTTACGTTAAGTCAGTCAGTCAGTCAGTCAGTCAGTCAGTCAAGTCAGTTAGTCAGTCAAGTCAGTCAGTCAGTCAGTCAAGTCAGTCAGTCAGTCAGTCAGTTAGTCAGTCAGTCAGTCAGTTAGTTAGTTAGGTGTCGCTCTCACTGCCTCGCCTCATGTGCAAATACATCCTATACACATCCTACACCCTCAATCCTACACCCTCAATCCTACACCCATCCTACACCCTTAATCCTATACACATCCTACACCCTCAATCCTAATTCTAACATTGCAATATTTAATGCCTAAGTTAAGTACAAATTAGGCTGATTTATCAAACACTTTATTATTATTGATTATTCCCATTTTCTCGGCTGATTTATCAAACATTTTCTCTATTACTATCGATTATTCTCATTTTTCCTTTGATTTTCGTTCTCTTGGTTAACTGCGGCTCGGAATCTCATTACAGAGAAAGAAAGAATGAGGCAATTCTCACTTCAAGGTCTGGTATTAGAGAAAAATTTCACTCTAAAATCCTTCAGCTGAGTTTTTTATCTTTCTGACTTACACATTGTTTTTGTTGTTTTGGTGTGGGTGTGGGTGTGGGTGTGGGTGTGGGTGTGGGTGTGGGTTGGGTTGGGTCCTAAGCTCCCTTTCTCAAACGTCCTATACATTCTTGAACATAATGCTAATAACACTATCCCAGGTTCATTTAGTTAACATCACACTTCCAATAATGATCATTCCTCTGGTCTAACTCTCCGGGTATAAATAGAGTATCAGGAGCAAATACGATCATCAGACTATGAAACAAAAGGCAGCGACAACAATAACGAGAGAGAGAGAGAGAGAGAGAGAGAGAGAGAGAGAGAGAGAGAGAGAGAGAGAGAGAGAGAGTGGGTCAGATACATTATCAACAACTTCTTGTGGTCTTGACAAATCTGGGCGGTAAATGGGGCGGCCGGCTGGGGTCTCTGGCGCTGTTTCACCTAAATATTGGGAGTTGCTCACTTATTTTTTAACTAAAATTAACAAAAGTAGAAGAAACAGAACCCGGGACTGGCGGAGGGAGATGTTGTCTTAATGACGGAGTTTAACCGACCAACATGGCTGGCCCAGGGTTAGTTTATTACGCTTTTCCTTGATGGTCTTGGGAATTATATAGTTTTTTCTCTCATTGACTAAAAGTTTTCCAACGCTGTATTCTACTAAGGATTAAAATATAACGAGAAGGAAATAATCCCAACAACCAATTTTATAAACGAATAATTTAGTCAGTTTCTAGTCTGTTTCCTCCAGCCTACTGTACTATTCCTCTCCATCTTTGTTCTCTTGAGTCTTCCCTCCACACTGTTATGAGGCTCTCTCTCTCTCTCTCTCTCTCTCTCTCTCTCTCTCTCTCTCTCTCTCTCTCTCAGCTTGACACCATTGTTATAGGCTCCTACCCTCCCCCATCTTCCTACCCTCCCCCATCTTGCCTTTATATTACTATGTAAAACTTTGCCTTAGTGAAACTCTCCCAAGAAACTTCCTGACTTATCCTGGGGTAAATCTTTTCAAACTCTTCCTTGTCATCTTTTGTTTTTATCTTATGACCACGTGGGCGACGACATAAACTGGAGTTAACAAAAGCCTCGGTCCGGGAAGGTGTTGTTATGTATGACTGATCTTCCTCAATGTTACAGTAAGACTTGTGTTGTGGTTTAGTTCATACACGAGTCATACACTAAGGAACATACAGACCTCAGGGTTTGGGGGAGATTAATTGAAAGTTAATCCCAAGACTCAACAGCTTAATTAGGGTAAAATGATGAATATGATAAGGTTTAATGCGGGTTAACAATGCGTAGGGAGTTACAATGATCCACTTAGGCCATAACGTAAAGGCTTTGTTAGAGTTCATGATTAGTCTTTACCTAAGGCACTGAAATATAAAGTGGCCGTCACGGAATATAATGACAAGACCCCAGGGGATGTACCTAACTGTTAAACTAACCTAGCCTGTTACAATGACAACTTTTTATCTAACCTAACCCAACCCATCCTAACTGTTATATTGACCATTTTTAACCTAACCTAAGTGAATTGTTGATGACCTCCGTTCCATAGGACAGATTGAAGGTAGTGAATGTTCTACCCACTCGCCCACCGCATCTTGACCCACTGAAAACACAAGGGCCGGGAAGCTCATAGTAGAACAGCGGGGTGGGGCGGGGCGGGGTGGAACGGGGAGGGGCGTGTGTCAGTAAGGGTGAAGGTGCCACAAATTGGGTCGTGTTGGACGAGCTTGAATGACCACCCACACAGTTGTTGGTGCAAGACGTGTTTGAAGACAGTCTTGTTGCTTCCTCCTCATCATCAGCACAAGAAAGGAGATGAGCGTCTGTAGTGAACGAGAAAGGAGAGTAGGGCGTGGGCGTCAATAGAGAGGGAGTAGGTAGGGCGTAGGATGAGAGGGAGGAGAGGTCGCTTACCTTCCTCCCTCCCATCCAGATGTTGTGTCATTCTTTGAAGTTGTTTGAGGGAATGATGTTCCTAGGATACAAAAGTTCAAGCGAAGACTGATCCCTGTGTAATGAGAGAGAGAGAGAGAGAGAGAGAGAGAGAGAGAGAGGAAACACGTCTCATGACTTGCCTAGGAGTGTAAAAATCTACACCACTTAACCCCTTATATACGATGACGAAAACACCTCGAGTACGATGATTTAACCCCCTTGACCATGATGATGACTTGATGACTTAAAGGGTTATGTCATCGTGCTCAAGGGGTTAAGAATGTTAAGTGTAAATTCACCATTTTTTTATAACGTTACCAATACAGAAGAAGTTGGACTGAGAAGATGCAACAACTGAGGGAATTAAACCTTAATGAATACTACAGGAGAAGTGCGTGCGTGTGTGTGTGTGTGTGTGTGTGTGTGTGTGTGTGTGTGTGTGTGTGTGTGTGTGCGTGCGTGCGTGCGTGCGTGCGTGCGTGCGTGTGTGTGTGTGTGTGTAACTTTATCACGCTCAGTATGGTTACTCTTGCTACTCTCATTATACCAATATATTAGCTGCCTAGATGATACAAGTTTATAATTTACATATTTTGGTAGAGAATAAACCATTAATTATACACAGGTCACTCCGGCACCACACATATCAGTAAGACCTCTACTACATCAGGTGATCTGTGACACTCAGTCAGGTTAAATATGTTTATGTCTTGAATATTGCTAGAGACGGGACACTAGTTTTATTAACTTTTGTATCTTACTTACTTACTTACAATGTATTCATCATAAAATTACTATGTAAATGCGAGGTGGTCATAGCAAGTGAAGATAAGAACTATAAAGGCCTGTACGTATATATATTATATATATACAGTATAGTTTGTATGGATGAACACGTGTCTTCATGACCACCCACCGCTGAAGGCTTCTGGGGGAGAGGACGCCGTAAGTTTACAGGATAAGTTATCACAGTTCTGTAACAAGGAGCACAGTCCGCCCCAAGCATATTAAAGCAATGAAAGCGACAAGGAGGAGAGATGCAAAGGCGAGTCTTCCTTTTGAGACGACTCTTACACCCGCCGTAGGATGCACACACATGACTGACGTTCTCACAACCTTGACCTCTACAATCTTCAAATGGAAAGTCATTGTCACTGAAACCTTCTAGTATCAAAACCTTGTCTCTCCATGCCAGTCTTCCCACTGTCATCCAGGAATGAATAATACCGCTCCCGGACTTGGTATTCATCGAATGCCCGAGTTATCTCAAGATAAATTCACTTTGCTGTGTGTGTGATACATCTGGAGTGGCGTCATCCATGAATGAAAAATGCTTAGCATTTGTAAGTTCACTTAAGCTGAAAGATTCAACCTTTTCGACATACAGTTGAGAAACATGCCAGAGTGAGCCTGAGATGTGTGCCCTGTTTGAGAGCCTCTGTCACCTTAGACACACGGTCATGATGATGATTCCAATGGCGTCATCCAGGACAGCAGCCATTATGACAGGAGCTGAAAGACGATTATTTTTCCATTTAGATTATTTACTGAACCCACATATTGGTAAGGGAGTTTAGGGTGCCTGAGTACCTCGTGTAGTCAGTGGCAGAACGAGAGGTCAAACAACAAGCATTTATGACGATTAAAACCAACCAATACCATCATCCCTTGACTCAAAAATATTGTTCTTCTCTCATAAAACTATAATGTAAGTAACTGACCTCTACAACCCCGAAGAGTATGACCAGGTGGTAAGTAAAGGCCCATGCTAAAAGATACCTCAGTCTGTTGCCGTAATTTCAAGAAACAAACCAACAATATTCCCCATAAACCCTAAACTAACCTACTCTTCCTATTAGAACCTATTAACCCATTAGGATCAGGATAACATAGATATGATAGCCATTAAAACAGGGCCATAATGGTTTAAGCTAAGTTAGTTTTAATCCTAGTTGGTTATGGTTAAAACATCTGAGTTACTCTATTAACACTAAAACCTTCACATCTCAAGTACTATTAAATACGCGTCTCTAACACTGTCTCCTTCCCTCTGTAGTCTAATGGTACCCAGTTCATCTCTCCATGGAAGTGTTTGAATTACCAGAAGTTTAGCACCAAGTTTCTCTAGTATGAGAAACTGGATGAAAACAAACTAAAAATTATTGTTAGCCTACAGTAGTGTTCCTGTAGTTGACGCCACCATGTTTGTTTTGTAGAAATGGTCTCTGAGAGGGTTTATACTTTGTGGGTGATATTTAACTGATAAAACTCACACACACACACACACACACACACACTGCATCTCCGACATAAGAGAGAGAGAGAGAGAGAGAGAGAGAGAGAGAGAGAGAGAGAGAGAGAGAGAGATCTAGCATTAATAAGATAAAATTCACATAAATGAGTTCAGGATTTCCCCCCCACAGGACAAATACCTCTGTCAGTCACTGTTGTCGTCACCGAACATTTAATTAGCAGACTCTATTGTTGTGTGTTAATGAGATCTGAATCTATACCCCGGAAACACATTACCAGAACGTAAACAAACAAGACAGGTATACGTTCTTGTTGACACTTAAGGAGCAGTACAGGTAAAGCCGGACGTACACAAACAAGACAGGTATACATTCTTGTTGACACTTAAGCAACAGCACAGGTAAACAAATCAAGTCCTTGTTTATAATTTGGGTTGAGATGCTAAGGTAATATTTCCATATGTTTTAAATATTTCACATTATTTTACCTTACTGATCATATATAAATTATAAGTATAATATTTCGTATGTCATTAAACAAGATACTAATTTAAACATCTGGAATTAATTAAGGATTTTCAAATATTCTTATAACTAGAATAGAAATAATTGTATGTTAACCAATATAATTAGGTATTGAATCTTATTAATACTTCTTCATTCAACGTCTTAGTAAACACACGTTCTTCAGGAGAGTTAATCAAGTTTTTATTTCATTCAATTCTTTTCACGATCTTGTGGTTCCTTTCAGTCTGTCCTCAGGCCCACCTCAGGAACACACAAAACACCTCCCCCTCCCCCACCCCCTCCTAACGTCCCCTTCTCTCTCACCTGTTCCCTCCCTCCCCTCACCTGCCTCCCAACCCCTCTCTCTCTCACCTATCCCTCCTCATTTGCCTCCCACCTCCTCTCACCTGTTCCCTCCTTACCTTCTTCTCAACCCCCTCCCCTCACTTGTTCCCTTTTCCTCTTCCTCCTTCATCTACAAATTATTTAATCATATTATGCGAAAAAATTAATAAAATCATCGCAAACTGTAAGTCATACCATTAGGTAAAAAAAAAAAAATAAAAAATTAGTTTGTTTTACAGCGGATGTATTTTTCAAGTCTGATTTCATCTTAATTTTATCCTGAAGGAATACAACCACTCAATCTACCACATCTCCCCCACGAAGCTTACATGACTGACAAGAGGACATACACTGTGTAAATTAGAGCCACACTTCGAGGGATGTAATTGACATTCATTAGTGTTGGTGCGGTCATTAACCCGTCCCTACCACCACACTTAATAGCCTCGTGATACAGCCAGATACAGTAGCTAGTGAGATGGAGAATATTAAAGGTGGATATCATGTTATTATCCTGCCTGAATATCTTTAGCTTCTATTAAACAGTAAAATTCCAAATAATTTACGTGTTACAGGACAATATATCGAGAGTGTCATGATATTATAAGAAACAGAATCCTAGTTGATAAAAAAATTCCCCCTTAAGTTTCAATTTATTTGGGGGAGGAGAGGGGGAATTAGTTCCGTTTCTCTTCCAGGTTCTCTCAGCTTGGCCGATTGGAGATCAGAATCTCATTCCAAGCAGACAAAAGAGGAGGAAACCCGCACAACAAAGTTTGGTGTTACGGGAATCTTAGGCTCTATCATGAAGACCAGCCCCCCGCCACCTCTCCCTCCTTCAGTCCCTCCGTCGGTCATGTCGTCCACACAACGATGTTATTATCTGTCCTGCCAATAGTGTTAAGTAGTTCATCTTCGTAATCAACAATAGTCTCTTTGATATTGTGTAAACGTCACATATAAAAAATACTCTTTGAATTTTCCATAATTTTCTTTTAATAAATGGACAATATTATCCTCATCGGCAGCTCCCATAGTTTCACGAGACCAAGTATATTCTCCTACTACTATAATTGCCAGAGTCACCAGTGGTAAAGATAACCTAACCTAACCTAACAATCTTACATTATATTTTAGTTTGGTTGGATTAGGTTAAGTTTGATTGGCACGTGTCAACTGTGGCCAGAGTTAGTTTACGATGGAGGTTCATGGCTACTGTGTGTTCATTACGATGTTTCTCTGGTCTTCCCTACCATGATAATTTAGCGCCAATCAATATTAAGTAACCTCTCCCTGAACACCTGTAACACTCATACAGGAGATGTTAGCTCCTCGTGTGTTAACCATAGTTGATAAAGTTTGTAAACACTCAAAGATTTGGTCCAACTTAAACATTTGAAATAACTGTACCCTTGTACCAGTCACCCAACAACTTTACTTCACAATACATTCGTTTCAAACAATATTAACTTGTGAAGTGAAAAATACTTTGTTTAAATTTATTATTCTGTTCTATTGTTTCAGCCATTGCTAAAAAAATATATATATACATATTTGTATTTAATATAGTAACCAGTAATAACAAATATTGCCATCCAGAAAAAAATAATCTATATATATTGTTTATATCAAAGGAAACCTGATACAAAGTATTACATTATTGACATTTGAGAGGTCAACAATGAACACTGATATTTGTTTTTTTTAATATTGCAATTTTATTCATAATTTATGACAAAATAATTTTAATAATTAAATTTAAATTATCCCAAAGTGATAATAAGAACAATAAATCATGAATCATTATTATGGTCTACCTGTTACCTGTCCTCTTCGTAGATCTTACGGGAGACTTAATATTACCTGGTGAAGATGGTACGGCTGTACCCGCACCCAGAACAGCAAAACCTTCTCGCCCTGTAGAGGTTTTCCACCTCTGAAGAGACAGAGGGGGTGTCTAAGGATCAACGACGTCCCAGTTAAGCTGGGCGTCGACTTCTGCGACAACGCGGCGTGGGAGGTCACCTCTCACACCGAACTAGGACACACTAAGGAACAAGATATTGAACAACTGATGGGGAACGGCGTCGTCCAAGACCCGACGGGGGAGCCACCTCTGCCATGGTCGGTCTCCTTAACGAGCTTCCCAACGAGGCTTTACTGGGGTGGGACGCCGTCCCAGTAAAACACTTCACCGCAAGGCCCACCAGTTGTTATGGATGTCAGTGCTACTGCCACCCAGCTAAGAAGTGCCGGGCTCGGGAGGTCTGCGCCAAGTGCGGGACAACTGGGCACCAGCACCACGCGTTTGGTGACCACCAATAAGTGTGCAGCTTGTGGTGGCCCTCACTCCTCCTCCGACCGGGAGTGTCCCAAGTGGAGGGAGGAGTGTAGGGTAACCAAGGTGCGAACCCAGAAGAAACTCACCTACAAGGAGGCTCTCCCTGCAGTAAAGGACCAAGGGAAGAAGAAAGAAGAAAAAAAGAAACACGAAAGGAAAAAAAAAGAACGTGAATCGAAAAATCTAGAACAAGAGGCGAAGAAACATGAATAAGAACTGCAACAAGACGAAGGAAAAGAAGAGCACCTAAAAGACATAGTAAAAGAAGACCAAGACGACGAATGGATAGAGGCCACTAAGCACAAGAAAAACAAAAGAAGGAATAAATAAACAACTGCTACGGCTGTAATAACCTCTGATGTCGACGGCCAGGAAACCATATCATCCATCCAGCACCAGTTGACAGTATCCGAGATGTTTTTAGCACCAGCTGACTGTTACTGTCTGCAGAGTGTTGTCAGAATCATCCCTGAGAAGTTGTCAGCAACAGTTGGCAGCAGTTTACTCTGCCGCTGCTGCAGGTTCCTCCGGCTTGTTTACTTCGTGGTGAGAAAGTTTTTCTTTTGTTGTCTTTGAGGATCACTTTTACCTCAGGTGTCCTCACTAATTGTCCAGGGAAGTGTTTGTTTTCCGCTCTTCTCCAGACTTACCCTCGGGCCCGGGGACTCTCTCACTCCCCTGGGAAATTGTCACTGTTTTCATTTTTAAGTTGCTGTTGTATTTTCCATCCTCTTGGCGTCACACTTCTGGGTGAACACAGTAGAGATTTATATCAATGGCGACACTTTTTTATCTTTAAGATTTAACTTATCATCCACAAGTAAAGTTGACGCTGCTACTGAGATCCTGTGTCGCACTCTGATGTGTCCTTCTGGCTGTTGAAGTCGTAGTGCATCTCCTTAGTATGTGTTCATGGTGAGGCACATCTCTGTTATGTGTTCATAATGAGATACATCTCTGGTATGTGTTCATAATGAGGCACATCTCTGGTATGTGTTCATGGTGAGGCACATCTCTGGTATGTGTTCATGGTGAGGCACATCTCTGGTATGTGTGTGTGGAGCATAATAAGTTTATGGTGCGGTTTAGAAAGTGTCTCACAAGAACTGTTGGTAGCATAAGAACATAAGGAGTCTGCAATGGGCCGGTTGGCCTGTGCATGGCAGCTCCTGTCGAGAGTTACTACCACTCTCTATCATCCATGAATCTATCTAGCCTTCTTTTGAAACTTTCCAGCGTTCCAGCACTTACTACATAGTTGCTAAGCTTGTTCCACTCGTCCACCACCCTATTTGTGAACCAGTTCCTTCCTATCTCCCTCCTAAACCTAAACTTATCCAACTTAAATCCGTTGCTCCGAGTCCTATCCTGCTCGGATATTATAAGAACTTTATCTATATCCCCTTTATTGATTCCTTTCACCCACTTAAATACTTCTATCATATCTCCCCGCACTCTTCGTCTTTCTAGGGAATGCAAGTTTAGTTTTTAACCTATCCTGATATGGAAGGTTTCTAAGTCCCGGATTCATTCTCGTAACGTAACTCCTGTACTGGCGGCTCTGTAATTAGACATTTATTTTTTATTTACGATATTCTCGATCCACTGTAATAGAAACTAAAACAGAAAAACAAAATCAATTTATATTTAAATTTCTGTTGAGGACACTGATCACCTTATTTCATTTCACTGTTTTTAAACTGTAAATATATTTCTATCAATTCTATCGTAGTTCATGATAGAATTAGTCATTTTGGGAATCAAGTGTGGTAGAGTCATCAATATCAAGTGTGGTAGAGTCATCAATACATTATGAAAACAAACCGTGTGGAAAAGTGGCCATGACTAACTAAACTCTGGGAAGCTATCAATGGCTTATAAACTGTTTTCGTGTGAGGTGGCCCAATGGATTACACGATCTGGGGGACTTAAGAGGCTTTAGCGGGTGGATGGAGGGTGTTTGCTTAAGCGCTCACACAATAAACATTCTAAGCACGCCTAAACATTCTTCCTCATCACCAAAAGAGAAAAAAAAAAAAACGGAAAAGTATATAAAAGTATTCAAAGTTCTTCAAAAAAATATACTTAACCATTAAATCATCTCTGCCCTAAAATTAGTTCGTGATTTGATATAACATTATGATTTAACGATACTGCCACTAACCAGACCGGGAATCACTGGTTGGTGTTGCTGTACAAAAACGGCTAAAGCCAAGAGATAGTCAAGAGTGGTTAGGGATAGTTAGGGATGGTCAGGGATAGTCAGGGATAGTCAGGGAGGGTCAGGGATAGTCAAGAGTGGTCAGGAAGTGGTGTTATCCCCAGACGATGTAGAAATTTTATAGAATGAAAGTAATGATGATAAAATTAATGATCATGATGACATTGTAGATGATTTATAAGTATGATGTTGTAGACAATTGTGATGGTGGTCATAATACTCAGATATCATAACACATTGATGGTTGTTACTGTATTAACTGTACGAAACTTGTGTACTAAACCTAGACTAAATATTGACTGTAATAACAAATGAATACAAGGTTGAGCTAATATTGTCACTGAGTAAAGTTGTGTATTTTTTTTTTACCATTCATAATATAATATTTTTAAAGACATCAAAGTCACAAGGTCACATAGTACATCCATTCAATAACAATACCATAAATTCTATCAATATTGTAATTAAAGTAATGCTGAATTATATAGTTTATAATCACAATATGAGGGACTATAGGAAGGTAATTTAGTCATCCATACAGGTAAATGTGTTTTCAGTTTAAGTACGACTACCTGGTTTTTGACAGGTATTATATCGGTTTGTGTGTTGTAATGTATCAATCTAATATGAATATTATTGATGAAAGTAATCTAACCTAACCTAATGTAACTTAACTTGATCTGACCTGACCTGACTTAACTTGACCAAACCTAACCTAACCTAACCAAACCAAACCTAACCTAACCTTACCAAACCTAGCCTAACCAAATCTAACCTAGCCTAACCTAACGAGTCTCTGGCAACATTGTATCGTTAGGTTAGTTTGATGTGCCGTGTATCACAAACATTTACAAATTTGTTATTCTTTCCTTCCCCCTCTAACTGGATTTACATATTATGCATAGAAACAAATACAAAAACAAGAACACAAAACAAAAAACATATACATTTTAGTGAAGGTCACCCCCACCCCCACACCCCACCAAAAAAAAAAAAATCATAGAACATTTGTTGTGGTCAGTGAACTAAATAAATTAACTGAGGATAATGAAGTGAAAATTATATCGAAGTATAATATTGTAAATAACTTCAATGTCAATAATGAATTTAACGGGAAAGTACATATTATTTAGAAAGGTAAAATATGCGTAATGGAAAATAATTATAATATTTCTTTCCTTTTATGAATAATTTATGTACCTAGTGTTGTTGTCTAAGATGTAATACAAGGTGAAGTACACATGGTATTACGAGCTTGAACTTTGAGTTTATGCACGACGCCAACTCGTATTAATCTTAGTTTAAGTAAGTGAGATGATTTTGATGACCTGATTACCTGAATGCGTCCTGAGCGGTACAAAGACTCACACTCAGTTCTTCAGTATAAGTGATGGGTGACCTATAATCTGAGTGTCACTATCAGATTATTTATTTTAAGATTGATGAGGCATTGATTATATCTTAACTCAAAAAGATACGACTGACAAAGATACGACTCATAAAAATACAACTCACAAACGACTCACAATTTATGACTCACAAAGATACGACTCATAAAAATACAACTCACAAACGACTCACAATTTATGACTCACAAAGATACACACACTATTCCGTAACCACTAGGACTATTTTACTGTTCATAGTCGTGTATAAGATAAAAATATTAACAAGAAATGAAGAAGAAATATATCTTTCTTGACGTCCGTGATGTGAGTGTAGTGAAGATTAAGAAAGAACTGGTCACATTTTCCAACGCTTGTTTAATTATTTACGTACAGAAAACGTCATATATGTCTCCCCTTATTTACATGATTCTTGAAGTAGCTCTGACATCATGGCCTAATTTTAGAAGCCCAATATTTCATAATGGTTGATTAAAGTAGAAGGATTCACCCTCTCTTGGCGTTACGGGAGGCGGCAGAGAATCAAAGGCTAATTTGCATATTAATTAAGAATTTCAGCAGGTATAACTTGCGTTAATTAGCCACCTGGATGATGTTTGGTAAAGGAAAGTCACCCTCTCTCTGATCTTCATTAACTAATCACCTCGCTGTTGGGTTAGGTTAGGTTTTCACTATTTGATTTTACGAGTAAGTAGTTAGTAGAAATGAATATAGATAAATACACACACACATGTATATAAAAACAGCAAAATAAACACACACACACACACACACACACACACACACACACACGTCAACAAACTCACCGAAGCGTTATACTAGTTAATAATTAAAATACAAAATTTCTAAATGATTTTCTGAACAGGACTACAGCAGAGAGATGTTTCGGGTGAGTTACTGTAGCCACTGTCTGTTATTCTAATTTAAACTACATGTAAATACTATGTCACAGTACAGTACACTCTAATGGTATTTATGATAGCGTAATAAAAATATCTACGTAAGGTTTTCTGTTGAGGATTGATAATTATTTTGAGTTGCATACGTGACTGAAAGTATGTTTGGGGTGGTGGATGAGGGAGGTGTGTTGGATGACGGATGAGGAAGGTGCAGTATGTTGGGTGGTTGGTGATATGGATGAGGGAGTGAAAAATGTTGGGTGATGGGAAGTGGATGAGGGAGGTGCAGTATGTTGGGTGATGGGAAGTGTATGAGGGAGGTGCAGTATGTTGGGTGATGGGCAGTGTATGAGGGAAGTATGTTGGGTGATCGGTGATGGATGAAGGCAAGTACAGTCGATAGTTCAAGCCCTGTTATATATAGTTCATTAGTATAAATCATCTGCTAAGCATATAATTATCATCGAATAAACTAAGTTCTTAATAATACTCCAATTCGTCATTATTTTAGAAATCATAGAAAAATTATAAAAAAAAAAGCTCCCATGTGTTACCAGTTTCATTAATATGTTAAAGCTGACCTAGACCTGAGTTTGAATTTTTTTTTTCAAGGCTTATTTTTGTGACTTAATTACAATACGTACACATCGAGTTTCCATCCTGATTTATCAACAATTATTTCCGTGATGAATTCGACTTCCTGGGCTGGAAATATTATCGTAAAATCAATCTTTTTTTTTTTTTGTCAGGTAAGGATAGTGTCCGGTTCTGAGGTTAAATAATATATCTATATATCATTAGGGTGATGTTTTGATTTTAAATGTTAATGAGGTAATTAGAGTCTTATTAAAACATTATGTAGATTATGTTTTATTCTTGGGATCTGTCGAACGCTGTAGTGATTATGAAGTCAACTTACTGTATAGTCTGGTTGGTCATTGTTTAAGGATTTATATAAGGTAAGGGTAGTAATGATGTTGAGGGTGATATCTTCAACCAATTTGGATAATATTAACGTGTGTTTTGTCTTGAGATACTTGTATGCGTGTTAGGAGAGAGAGAGAGAGGAGTGAGAAAGCTTATCTCAGTGGGAAAATATAACTTGAAATGCATCAGTGGGCGAGTGTGAGGAGAATATGTGTGTGTAGACCAAGATGGCGATAAGAAAACAAAAGAACATCTTGATTGAACTATAGGGAGAGAAAAGGTGTGAAGTGTGAGGGAGAAAGGATCCAACACCGTGAGATAAGGTCAGATGGTGAGAAGAGGCTGTAGGAGGAGGAGGAGGAGGTTCCGAATGTCAAATATTTATGGGTCATTCTTCACTATAGACCGGAGGAGCGTGAAGGGGGAGGAGGAGCGTGAAGGGGTAGGAGGAGCGTGAAGGGGTAGGAGGAGCGTGAAGGGGGTAGGAGGAGCGTGAAGGGGTAGGAGGAGCGTGAAGGGGTAGGAGGAACGTGAAGGGGGAGGAGGAACGTGAAGGGAAGCATTTAACAGACTGAAAAAATTCTCCCCACATTTTTACGAGAGGAGAACGACTATGAGGGAGCTGATGCTGTATTGGCGTGACACTTGGACATGCAGAACAAGAACATGAACAAAAAGAACAAGAACATGAACAAAAAGAACAAGAACATGAACAAAAAAGAACAAGAACATGAACAAAAAGAACAAGAACATGAACAAAAAGAACAAGAACATGAACAAAAAGAACAAGAACATGAACAAAAAGAACAAGAACATGAACAAAAAGAACAAGAACATGAACAAAAACAACATAAACAATATTTTAACTCACGACAACGCTCCTCCATAAAAGTGATGAAAAAAGAAAACCTCGAAGCTATTTCATACAATTTACAATAGATGGGAAAAAAATGAATAACTTGATGCATATAAAATAGTAAAAAACGAGAATATTTTTTTTTTTATGGTATATTGAAAACTGTCGGTCTGTTGGGTACCCGTAAAAGGTCAGAGAGAGAGAGAGAGAGAGAGAGAGAGAGAGAGAGAGAGAGAGAGAGAGAGAGAGAGAGAGAGAGAGAGAGAGAGGCCATAAACAATCATTAATATCATAAAAATATATTTAAATGATGAGTTTCACACAAAATTTAACTTAACCTAACCAAACTTTACATAACCTAACCTAACCTAACCTAACCTAATCCACTTCAGGTATAATATTGCTGTCTTATCAAAAGAAAATAAACCTAACGTGAAATGAGAACAAATTTAACCACATACGAATTAATTTCCATTGAGCATTGCCAATAAAAAATAGTTATCTAGATTCGGCAAAAACTTCAGTTGCTTTTTACAGCTTAATTGGCAATTATCCCTATTCAGTGTAACATCCACACACACACACACACACACACACACCATTGTAAAAATTATCAATAACTTGTAATACTGTAACACTGTCACTATGTTGAAATGAACTGTAGTTTGAGCTTTTCCCCATCTAGTTATTATATGTCTTATTTGTGTCACTTATGTTACTTGTATATTATTTGGCAGCCTTCTGGCTGCCAAGCTCTTTCAATAAACCGTTAATTATTATTATTATTATTATTACACATCCACACACCCACCTCCCCCCCCACACATACACACACACACACACACACATCCCACACACACACACACACACACACATCCCACACACACACACATCCCACACACACACACATCCCACACACACACACACCGTAAGACAAACACACCCACAAACTGAACAAAAACAAATGCGTCATCAACTCTCATTACTCAATTTTTACGCTGACGTTAAGAAACATTCATAAACAACGTGTATATTTTCTGGGTAAATTTATGTGTTCTCAGAATGAATAAACACAATTAAATTTAGATAATGTTTATTTTTTTCACTAATGTAAGAATAATTGATTTTCTTTTTTTTTTAGTATAAGGAAAATAAATAAAGTAAGGATTATTTGGGAAGGTTTCTGAGAGCTGGTAAGAGTAATGGACACGAGTCTTTCACTCCCCGGCTTGAGAGGTTGAATGTGTTGAAAGATTTTGGTAATTAATCTGCCAAAAACAACGGAAGTCCATTTGTGTGTCTGCCACACTCTCTCTCTCTCTCTCTCTTAGTGCTGACAAACTGTGTGTGTGTGTGTAAGAGAGAGAGAGAGAGAGAGAGAGAGAGAGAGAGAGAGAGAGAGAGAGAGAGAGAGAGAGAGAATATCAAACGTAAACACGGTACGTTACCACAAGCATAAACAACCACAATGATTTCGAAGGAATTTTTAGCTGCATAAAATATTACTAAGAAAAACCTTGAACCAGTGAACAGGACGACAACCGCTCGAGGAAGACGTACAGAACTCTTCCCAGCAGCGGCCAGCAACACAGGTCTATAAATACTACCGCTGACTAACACATTCCCCGATGGCTTTCACCTCCATTTAAATCTATTTACATTGAGTCGTAAAATTTTTTGTGAACATTATAAAAAGATATAACAGGAAGTGAATAAACTGGTTGTAATTTGTTTCACTTTGAGGTGACTTTTATTTGTTACAGGCGACTGTTGTATTTAAACTGGATTTTCTAAGATGAGGTGGAATTCCCTTTCTCCACACACACTATATATAATTATGTTGCACTAAATAGCGATAATTAACTTTTTGGAAACAGCTGATTGGCCATAGACAACGTGTGGATATTTATACTGCATATAAATGTATAGTTTCATGGAACACCTAAGTTAATCTAATGTGGCTGTCTTATGGTGTGGTAAACGACGTCTTAAATGTAACAGAAAATTTTATTATATAGGAATAAATTTTCATTAGTTATAACAATACAAGCAAAAAGTTATCTCTAATTAGCCAAAAAAATTTTAAAGCTAATTCGACAATTATCCGTATTTAGCGACACACACACACACACACACACACACACACAGAATGAAAACTCTAAAATAATCTTGTGTGACGTTCTTGAATTACTTCCACCACTTCACTCAGGCTCCTGCGATAGTCCAACATCATCTTGTGTACAGACCTTAGTGGCCACACAGCCTCCTGCCAGGGATAAACAATGTCATGTTTTCATACCATGGTTGCCACATAAAGCAACACACATCCTGGAAAATCATTGAAAGTCAGCATATGTGGGACGACCTCTGGGGCCTCGAGTCATACCAGCCATGACATTTCGGAAGTTGTGATGGACGTAGCAGTTCCTCCTCCTACAGCTGCTGTTGCTGCAGAAACATTGTGAAGAGGTAAGTTCCTCACAGTCAGGACAGAGCAGACAATGTGACAGGCGTTTCTTCCTGTTTCTTCTGGAGCTGCAGAGAACGAGGGATGATGCAGGAGGTGGTTCCTCTTAACGTCAAAATTGTAGAGGTCTTGATGGATGTGCCTCTTTCTTTTGTCTTTACCAAGAGGGCAATGACTGCCTGAGGGTGGATAACGGCGGTCCATCATTGAGAATAATACAGCCCCTGACCATAACTCACTGGTAAGGGAAACAGTTCACTCAGAGGACTCTTTTGACAACAATTGTTATATATATATGAATCGGAAACAGTGATAACGTAGTGGGAAGAAACGTCACTATATTATCATCATAGTGAAGAGGCTGTCTTAGTTTATGTCACGGCAGAAACAATTGTGTCACTGTTCTCCAAGCAGTTAATCAAAGTATTATCTTCAGGTTTGAGGGCTGGCAACCATGGCTCGCCACTTTAAACGTTTTTGAGCTGTATTTGACAATCATCCTAAATTGTGCATCTCTCTGGGGACGTAGCTCTTAATTTCGTTCATCCATGGTATTGTTTGCCTTCCCCTAGCCTCCTACTTCCAATTCTCCTCATAAATATCTCGAATACGATTCCCCTTGTCTCTAATTGCAGAGTCCCTAACGTACCCTTATAATCAAAGCAGTTTGCGGCACTGTACAGTTGGTAAGAGTTAATGAACGCAATAACATTCACACTGAGGTGAGGTCTAGCATCACCAGCAGTCACTACACACACTGACTTGTGACTGAGGTTAAGAACAATACCGGTTTACTTACAGGAAAAACTTTACACTGAGAGCTGACTATACATACATACAGTACATACATACATACATACATACATACATACATGTCTACCACACAGAGATCAAACCGACTACATAAACTATTATACCTCCTTGTCACTAATCAATATATATATGCATGACTTCGTTAGATCTAGAATATCTCGCACCGGGTACACACATGTCCACCTGACCAGTGAGCAGCGTCCCTTCCTATCATGGTGGGTGATGCTCTTTACCTGTCTGGCTTAAGTTTAATAATTATTTATGAGTGTTAGGTTTGTTCTTTACAAGAGTGTGGCATAAGTGACCTCTGCCTTTCATAGTTCATTGTAATGTTTTTTATTATTTATACCCCTCTGGTGAAGAAATAGACTGAGCTTCTTACCTCACCGAGTATCACATTTTTTGCTCTAAGACAACAAAGCTCTGACATTATAAACGATTCCCAGGCGTTGCTCTCGTGGTTATGGCAGTGTGCCACCCGGGGCCACCAAGAACTGCCTTAACAAAACAAAGACTCGGATAATAAACTACAATCTGGAAGTTAAAGTAGAAATAAACAGAACTTGAACCTTAAATATGAGAGAATATTTCATGAAGGTGGGAGTAAATACTATGGCTGCTGTGAAACACTTTTTGTGGGGCTTAGGTAAATGGACAGGTTTAAATAGTATTAGTGGATACGACTGTCACTACATTATTCAGGTAGTGTAAAAGCATCTCAGTGCTCGTGTAAGGCAGATGTTCGTTAGTTGTGTCTTAAAGGGATATTAGTCAGTGCCAGACAGAGTTCGCTTTGATAAGTTTAATGTTGACTTAAAGACTAGCGAAGAACTTTGGATGATTTTAAAGTTAGGTGATGAAGGCGTCTGAAGGAAGGTTAGTTTATTAGAGTAAAGAAAAACAAGATTATTCCATATTTAAGGATTCGACACACTATCCCTGGCAGCTTAATACACATCGTCATCACACTATCCCTGGCAGCTTAATACACATCGTCATCACACTATCCCTGGCAGCTCTATACACATCGTCATCACACTATCCCTGGCAGCTCTATACACCTCGTCATCACACTATCCGTGGCAGCTTAATACACCTCGTCATCACACTATCCCTGGCAGCTCTATACACCTCGTCATCACACTATCCCTGGCAGCTCTATACACCTCGTCATCACATTGAAATCAGTTCCCTACTACAGATCTATGAGAATCGCTGGAATAACAAGACTGAAGGGCAGATGAGGGAGAACCGTGTGAGGGTAAGCAAATTATCAGAGAACAGAAGCATGTTTTGGATAATAGGCCCCGAACGCTTCCTATTTACGGCTACATACAAGACCTTGTTGACGAAAGTGAGAGGCCTAGCAGCCCACTTGCCACACACACACTTTATAAGAGAGTTGATGGTAAGAAACGCTACTTCTTTTAGTCATAAGAGTACAAACGGTGACACATTATCCCTTAGTGTCAAGTAATCCTTATATGGAGCATTTCCCTTTAACCACAAGACTGGCGACTGCTCATTATGCCCTCCACTCTTAAATCCGACTATATATTGGACAAACACACACACACACACATCTGATCGACCCGTTGCTGCCTGCCTCAGTGACTTGTTCAATGAATCTCTTGCGACTTTCAATGGGTTTCACGCCCTCTGGCTTACAAGAACTCCAGCCAGCCTTCTGTGTCCAGTCATTATGCTCACACAGCTTTCTCTCTCTCTATTCTCCTTTGTTTAACGTAGGTACAGTACAAAAGGAACCTTCACTGTACTTTATATGTACGTGGGAACAACGGTTATTTCACCTCCAATGTTGTATGTGAGTAAAGCAGTATGTATGTATGTATGTATGTATGTATGACTGTATGTATGTATGTATGTATGTATGTATGACTGTATGTATGTATGTATGTATGTATGTAAGGGAGGACATAAATTATCAATGTCCAAAGTCAACAGCCTAGGTCAAGGTCAGCAGAGGAAGGTCAAAGTAAACAAACTTCTAGAATTAAGAACAAGGTCATTACTACACTTACTTTGATGCAGTTGTTAAATTTTCCCCAGTTTATCGAAGTTGTACTGTACGGGGTTACTCCCATCAACATTCATATGGACGCGGTAAATGTTGGTGAAGCATGATGTGTTAATAATGTAAATGAGATCATGTGTGTGTCCGACTCCAACATGAAAAACATTCACTGAACAATCCAATTAAATTTAATACTATCATTCGTTAAATTTTATTCTCGTGTTTGTGTTAAAAAGTTTAAGTTTCAATATATTTTAACTAGACAAACACAGCCACGAATATTAAATTACCTTCCTGTGTTATAGATAAATCGGTAGATTGTATATGACTGAACGTGGAGTGGTGGTGGTGGTGTTGTGGGGGGTTGGCAACACGCGGGGGGGGTTGTGATGGTTGGTTGTACTGCTATATGGCAACACAAGCAGTAATGGTTGTAGTAAATGGCTGAGTATTATATTAACTAATAACCATCACGCAAACGACGTCTTATTGTTTCATTGTGTAGAATTATCTCATAGCAGAGTTTATAAAGTCTTATGACCCAGACGAGAACACAAAATATTACAAGTTTATCATAACAGATGTAATGGCTGAGCCAGTTATTTTTATTAAATTATTTTTGAAACTGCTCTCACTTCATCCACCTTGGGAACAGTTTTCTGAAGATTTTGTTATTAATGTTTTTTAAGGAGGGTGTCAGGTGAGTCCACACACGCTACAAGGTCACGAAGATTAGTTACCTAGGAATGGCCATAAACTTTGATAATAATGAAGTACAGAGACTATATGAGCGTTTGGCTCATATAAATATAATACAAATTAATTATTTCATGCTTATCCGGTGGGAACTAATGGTAACGAGCTTACATACTGCATACATTGTGACCAACTCAAGATACTTTCGGCTGCGTGGCGGAAAGAACGGCCCCATGAGAGTCAGGCCCCGGAGTCTTTAGGTCAAAGGGAAGTTACCGTAAAACAATTCTCCTCCCGCAGGACTGACCGACTTACCCATGACGAAAGTTTGGCGACTGAGCGACAGACTGACAAGGAAAAGTGTTTAGGATCTGAGTCAGAAAAGATTACCCACAGGAGACGACCAGAAGATTATTGGGAAGGTCCTACTGAGCCAAGATGGAGGAGCTGGCATAGTGGTGTGGAGGGAGGGAGGGCATCTTGGGATAAACATTTCTTTATTTCTTTTAAAGAGTTAAAATGCCCAAGACACAAAAGTTCAGCTCTATATATGGTCATCACGTCACTGTCTTTCTCTCCTCATATTTTCCTTCACTGTGTAAGAGTAGTCGTCTAAATTTTACTCTCTGTAACTTTCTTAAAGGTTTTGTTTGTTTACCGAAAACTCTGTAAAGTTGACGTCAGTAAATTAACTCAGAGAAAACAGGTACATCCCGAGACCATTGTGGGAGAAGCGTAATAAACCAGCCCTGGGCCAGCCAAGTTGGTCGGTTAAACTCCGTCATTAAGACAACATCTCCCTCCGCCAGTCCCGGGTTCTGTTTCTTCCACTTTTGTTAATTTTAGTTAAAAACAAGTGAGCAACTCCCAATATTTAGGTGAAACAGCGCCGGAGACCCCAGCCGGCCGCCCCATTTACCGCCCCCAGAAGTTGTTGATAATCCTCTCTCTCTCTCTCTCTCTCTCTCTCTCGTTATCCCTGTCGTTTGTATGATGGTCTGAGCTCGGTACACCTCTCTATTATACCGCACAATATATCTATCTTCTACGACAAGATCTTCCCTGATAAAATAAATTTGACTCCCATCGAGAACCACCTTTGATACTTTTCCTTAATACGAGTAATGTTGTTCTCTCCCACCTCCCCACTTATTACCGGGGGTCTACATACAGTATTATCTATCAATGTCTTTTCAAGGCCTTCCTCGAGCTCCTCAGGTGACGGACAAGTGATCAATCATTCCCTCTCTGGTCTGCTATACTGAGGCGCTGCAACAGGAAACTCATTGTCCTGTTAGTCTCCGGTGGTTTTAATCTGGTGCTAAGGTGGGAACAGTGTACTAACCACATGAGTTGTTTATCATCCTTCCAGGTTAGGAGCGTCATGTGTCCGGGTGCTTGCTGTCCGTTCTCTATGGTTCCCTTGGGACTGGGCGGCCCACAGTTGTCAAATTCCTCTTGATAATGTTATTGACTTCAGCACAAATACAACACAGGAGGCCCTACAAACCAGAGTGTAGCTGTTGTATTGGTCTACCTACTCGTTGCCGTTGATTCGTTTGTAGGTCGTGTAGATAGGTGCGGTAAGATGGCCTGGGAGACCTTTAGGGTGACCATTACTACATAAGAGGTTTTGGTTTGACCAGTACGATTCCCCCAAGATGAGGGAAACTCACCACCTGGAGACGAGACCTAAGTCACCAGATGCTCCCTTGAACATGTATGAGGCAATCTACTCCACAATAGACTCGTCCCAGTTGGTTTGTTTGACTTCCATTGAGAGCGTTGACCTGGCTGCTTGGGGTGTGACAATCCTCCAATGAGTGTCATGTATATATGCGTGCGATATAACCTTTTTATTTACTTATTATGATATTATAATTTAATGTCATCAAGCTAACTTTTACCGAATGCAATTTTTAAGAACTTGTCATAAGTGGAATAAAATAATATGTCACAACGCGACGTGGAGGACCATGATGTTTCTGACTTGACGACAGAACAAATAATGGTGGCAGCTGCAGCACCTCACACAACAGTGCCTCCCGACCCTCATCATCATGTTGATGGCTATACCACTTTGTGAACACGGGACGGAAGTGTTCATCTGGACTCTGCTATAGGACTTACATTAACCCCTTGAGTACAATGACAACTTCATCGTACTCAGAAAGTTAAGTCATTGCACTCAAGGGGCTATAAACTACACTGAATTGGATTTCAAATAAAGGTAAGGAATAATTTCTTCAACAGCAGCAAACGACAGTATATAACAGCGTGGTCTCTCTCTCTCTCTCTCTCTCTCTCTTATTCACAGTCAAGACAAAACAATATGACACCTTGACATATTGACTGACGTGATTGAACTTCCATTACTATTAGGATATTGTGGTGATATTCTCTCACACATAAGACATGTCCCTCCCTCTTATTCTCCTCACCTCACCATTCATCATCATCTTTGTTTTCCATCACTTGTCTCTTCCCTCATTCTATTACTCGCTCATTCTCTGGTTCTCCTCGTAGTTTATTTTCCCCCCTTTTCATCTTCCCTTCAATTACTCAACAGTTTAGAGACATCAGCTTTTCATTATCCTCCTTAAGTGATTCATTCCCTCTGGTTCATTATAGATCTTTTACCCCTCACACCCTTCTTCTTCTTCTTCGTGTGTCTTCTTCTTCTTCGTGTGTCTTCTTCTTCTTCGTGTGTCTTCTTCTTCTTCTTCGTGTGTCTTCTTCTTCTTCTTGTGTCTTCTTGTGTCTTCTTGTGTCTTCTTCTTCTTCTCGTGTGTTCTTCTTCGTCTTCTTGTGTCTTCTTCTTCTTCTTCTTCTTGTGTCTTCTTCTTCTTCTTTTTCTTCTTCCCATACTTTAATAACTTGGGTGAGTCGAGGGGCCCCCCACACGCGCTGCCTGACTGACACGACTGAGAATTCCCATCACCAAGATGCCACAACCCACTGGTACACTGACCTGCCAACAGAGGGATTCAGTCCAGGCAAAAATAAACACCACATAGCCGGGCCGTTGAGGTGAACCTTGGCATCTCGACAGTCAGTATCCCCCCCCCCATGAACATTGGTTTTTCCATCTCAGGTCGGCTTTCACACTCCTCAGTCTTGCTTTGGTTGACCCTGGTGATCCTTTAGCTGCCAGGGAGGTCCATAGGTCTGGTGTTGTCCTCAGTGCTGCTCCTCCTAACGTTGTTCTTGCTTGTTTGGGTAATTTTCTTCCATCAGCTGCCTAACAGATTTTGCCAATCATCTACTGTTAAATGCTACAGTAAAGGCCATAGTTAAAGAGATGTTGTTATTTTTATTATTATTAGTGTTCTCGATGTTTCTCACTCCCTGGAATGTCGAACAAATTTCTATCAAAGGAGAAAGAGTGACAGAGAAAATGATATATAATAAGTTATTTTCAAATCTCTAAAATACATCTCAGGAACTGTAAAAATCTTTCGTTGTGGCTAAAGTTCCGGTTAATCTAGTTATCATGAAAGAACTGTAGCATTTTATTCATTCAATTCAGGTTAAAGGGTTTGTATACAACTATTTCTCTTTATAAGGTTTCAGTTAATTGTTTTCGTAAGTCGTACCAGATTATACTATATCACAACCCCACAACCTGTAACAACAACACCAGGTACACCATCAGTCGTAAGTATATCAGATAGTCTCCCATAAAACAACCTGCTTCAGCCACTCCTTCAGTATGACACCAGATATTGCTCTGCTATGTTCAGGAGTTTAAGATATTTCCTCAATGAATCACACAGATAATGGTAATATAAAAACAGATATAAATCAAAAGGCAAAATAAAAATAAAAAAAAATGAGACAGATTTATGTATTACGATTTCATTTATTATGCATTCATAGTCAATCAAAATTTTCATATTATTACGTTCAAAATGTTTCAAATATTTTCAGTAAGAGTTTCAGTATGGACAAATATAGACTACATTTCCATAAATAGAAGCCATAATCTTCGTTCAGGCTAAAAACATCCCCCCCACCAGGACCAGTGTGGAATAGAGGAGATGAAAAGTAACCAGCGAGGATGTTATTTCCACATAAAATGGTCATATACAAAATTTACAGCGGCAGAGACAAAGCTGAAGACTGTAAATCTGTTCTCCGATAAGACGCCCCGGGAACTGTTTATGTCTGGCTCTCCTACCTACCTACCTACCTCCTCTCTCTCTCTCTCTCTCTCTCTCATACAACAACGTATATATATCTGATAGGTTAGGTTAGGGTAGGTTAGATTAGGTTAGTTTAGGGTAGGTTAGATTAGGTTAGGTTATGTTAGGTTAAGTTAAATTAGGCCTTTAGAACCTTGGAAAAATGATAGCCAACTACACAACTGATTCGCATAATTACTTACTTTCTTAATCTGTATGGAACCTAACTACTGCACAATCATCTACACTACATCCACTACGCTATCACCTATATTTCTTCATGTCCACTGTCTACACTTAATCTCCTACACAACCACTACACTACTTACAATAAATTCACTTTACAAACATCTACAGTATAACCACCTCATACTTTACCATACCAAATACTAACTTTACCTTAAAACCTACAGTCGTTCCCTTCTAATAACACCTGTTTCGTTCATTAACTTCCTAATAATGGATACAGTTAAAGAAAATACTTAGGGCTACAGGTGTGTATCAATGACTGTAGTAACGCCTCAAACTAGACCCACGAGGACACAGGTATCACTCACAGGTAAACATCCCACAAAACTGTCCAGGTACACGCGATATGTGTTTCTGTCTTGACTAAAGTGATTAATCTTGTTTCTTACTGAGATATGGGTTAGGTTAGGTTAGGTCAGGTTAGGTCAGGTTCTCCTCAGGTGTTCGGAAGACCGTCAGGAACACGTGGGTTTTAAGGCCCTTCAAGTTCTCCCTCACACTGCTTGATCTAATTCTGTCCCGACGACGCAGGAAATGTGTGTGTGTGTGTGTGTGTGTGTGTGTGTGTGTTTATCCCCATGAGAGACCATTACGGGGCTGCCTGAAACACCCACCTTTATGAGTGCCACATCAATAATACTCTGCTCACCACCCTTCACTAGAGTTCTCCCTTTGCCTTGTATATTTCATCTTTGTTCTCTCTTTCTCTCTCTCTCTCCACCTTCCCTCCCCTCTCCTTTGCTTTCTTTACTTTCTCCCCTTCTACAGACTTCCCTTATCATTCTCTTCTCGGGGTTCCAGGGGCCAACGACACTGCAGCCAGGTCTTATAATTTCAGGCACAACGAATAAAATAGTCAGGTTGTAGTTCCAGGTACAGTACACTTAGGACATCGAGAGGTATGTTGCGACTCGTGGTAGAAGTAGATTACGACTCTTGGTTCAATGAGGAGAAATAGGTCGTGGTTCTTGGTTCAGTGACGAGACACAGGTCGAGACAGGTCGTGGCTTCTGGTTCATTGAGGAGAAACAGGTCGTGGCTCTTTGTTCAATAACGAGAGACAGGTCGTGGCTTCTGGTTCAATGAGGAGAGACAGTTCGTGGCTCTTGGTTCAATAACGAGAGACAGGTCGTGGCTCCTACTACAGTCTGGTGGCGGTGTACTCAACAGGAAATACGAACACCGAGACTTCTAACCTAGGCCGCGAGATTATGAAGCGGGTGTCATTATAGCATCATTAACCTTCCCTAATTAAGATCATAATACTGATAACCGTATAAGATTATAATAACTTAGTGGGGGGGGGGGGTGGGCTCCTGCAGGCTTATGGGCGTGGGCGTGTTTGTGTGTGGTGTAAGACTTGTTAGTGTGTGGTTAAGACCTATTAATGTGTGTTTAAGACCTATTAGTGTGTGGTTAATACATGCTACCACTCACAGCCAGGAAGCAAGTATGGGGAGTTGGAAGATTTCATAGAACGCCTTTTAGTGACTAAGGCGTTACCAAGGTTACGAGACGGTCACCTGGCCTCCTCAGGGGAATAAAGTTAATTACTCAATTCTTCATCAAAGGTGGCATGAGAAAACCCTCAATATCATAATTAATTAAACCTTTTAACCCGGAAGCCAGCGAGGGTCGACTAAGGTGGATATTAGCTCTTTGACTTACGGGAAAACTTTGATGGTAGAGACAGCAGGGGATATGTTGTGATGCTGAGCTGATTTAGACAACTGAGGCTATGTTGTGATCAGCTGGTGTCGACAACTGAGGCCATGTTATGATCAGCTGGTGTCGACAACTAAGATCTTGAGTACGGGGACCCAACTTTTAATAGTCAATCTTACTAACACCAGATGATCTTAAACACCTCAGAGGGTTTAACCAAATACATACTGGAATACATACTGTGATCCCATAAGGCAAAATATATTAATACATTGATAAGCTACCAAAACTCAGGAGGCGTTAATTGATGATCTACAGAACGAGTCATTGTGTTAAACTGTTATGAAGATGTAAAGACTCGGACAAAAGCTTCCCTCCCCGTGCAGTGAACTGAGTCATGGGAATGAGTCTTCGAACTTATTTTCTTTAACTATCGTCTGGTGAAGCTGTTTTGTGTTATCTCATTTGGGGTCGATACTGCTTCACTTAGGGAGGGAACATCCGAGTCTTACGAGATGAAATTTTTTTAATACCAGTATATAGCTCTATGGGGTACGTCTAAAACTTGGTTCCCTTCAATGTTACTAAAATATATATATAGTAACAGACATAACATCAAGCAATTCAACATATATTTTGACAACATCATCAACCCGCCATCCTGTAAACCCAAAGACCCTCGGCTTCACCTCTACTTCAACTCTTACCACTACGAGTTCATAAACCATTTAACTAAGACTTACACATATGGTCAGCCTCAGAGACTACTTAATTGGTGAACATTTGATGATCATTTATGCAAGTCATGTGCCGTCTTAAATGGACTTCTCGAGTCACCTGTGGCGGGGCTGAGGTGAAAAGGGTGGCGGAGTGATGACGATATCGTATACCACATAAATGTATTGATAACTTAAACGTTTATATTATTTGTGGAGTAATTATTCTATGGTAATTAATTATGTTATTAGGTACAGCAGAGGGAGTTAGAGGAGTATGTGATATTTATTGATTAGTTTTGATTAAGTTGTTTGTAATTCCTCAGGTTAAATTATTCGTATCTTATAGAGTGGAGAGCGGTGGTTGAGTGGATAAAACCCTCACATCCTGTCCTATTGATCGCTGGTTCGTGCCCAATACACCCTCAGTTCACCCAGCTATGTGAGGGTAATCGAAGGCAGTAACAGCTACGCTCTTTCGTCTTATATAGTGCAGTGTGCTGTATCCTCACTGCCTCTAACAGGTCGTCAAGCCTATGGGATCTATATTCAGATAAGGCTATGTTGTTTGAGTCACTGCTGTGTCTATATCACTGTCATGGCCTGCGTCACTGTTGTCTCTATATCACTGTTATGATCTACGTCACTGTTGTGTCTATATCACTGCCATAATCTGTCACTGTAAAAATCTAAATCACATTTTTTTCTGTTTTAGTTAATGAGATAAATTATTACATTAATATATGAATTAACTAATTATTCTGTAGGAAATTACCATGACAGTAAAACGATAAAATAATTAATTTGTGATAAAAATAAGATTTGGTTTATTACACACACACACACACACACACACACACACACACACATATATATCAAGCGAGACAAGAGATCAGTAGAAGTCACGAAGGAGGAGAAGAGGCAGTAGTAGGAGGAACACAAAACACGTTATTGCTCACAGCTGACTAGAGTTGGCAGCCATACCCTCGTCGGCTCCCCACTTGGAGGTTCCTCTATATTCATTGTTTATCATCCACATTTCCAGCCACTTTATTGACCATAGCCAGGCGCCCAGATGGTGCCATCACTATAAAAGATATGATGACGACACAATCAAGTCTTCCCTCCCTCAGTGTGGCTCCGTAACGAGAGAATAATCCGCTGGGTGGTGGTATAAGGGTAGGTGACGGGGGACAGATGAGGAGGGAGGTGAAGGTGTGTCAGTGTGTGATAAGGTGTATAATATTAGTCTTAATATTTACATTTTGCTTAGATGAACATATTAAGTGATAACATGACATATAACACTGTTCTCTGTCTGTCTGTCAGCATGTCTGTGTGTCTGTCTCGCCTTAGTAGCAGAATATAAGTATGAGAGCAATATCCTGAGTGACGTGTAGTATGTTGATGACGTGTCGTGTAGTGTGCAAATGACGTGTCGTGTAGTGACCTCTAAAACACTACACTGTGCTCATTCGGGTCAATATTCCACATTATTTTATCTCCACTTATTGACCCAAAATCTGCCCGCTATATTACACGCAGTCAATTGAACTGTTTCATATGTAATTTAACGTGTTATCGGAACTCCCAAATCGAAGTTATTCTGAACGCGTTCGGGGTTAAACAATTTATTGGGATTTCACGCGAGGTCCACTACGCTGAATATGCACATTCCAAACTTTCATTTACAAACAGTTATTAGAGGGGGGTGAGGGGGGGGTAGGGGAGGGGGGAGGGGTAGGGTAGGGAGGGGTAGGTGAGGGGGGAGGGGTAGGTGAGGGGGGAGGGGTAGGGTAGGGGAGAGGGGAGGGAGGGGAAAGGGAATGGGGTGACCGCATACCAAATCCTAAAAAAATATATATTATTAGGTAAATAGATCGACACCTGAACTGTCCACCTGTTGTTATGTGATGGAATATTTCAAAGTTTAGTTTTTACTTTATATCTATTCAAGTTATTTCTAATATTAATATAGTTGAAATTATTTAGTATATGAGAGATAAATATATGGTATTATTTAATTGGTAGGGACAATAGTTTATACAGTCAGGTCTTAAGAGTTCACGAGGTACCAATACCACAGGCTGTTGGTGTGCTGTAACTCGGTGTAGGTCGTATATAAAGCACATATTGGGTTGTCTGGGCTCAGGTTGTCGTGGTACCACTAGTAGTTAATTACATCACCAGTTGCCCTCCTCCTGACAACCTCTGATCTCTCACAGGTGTCTTGTCTTGTTCGTCTTGACTATAAACCTAACCTAACCTAACCTTGATACTGTCATATTCGTTTGTTATTTTATTTCATGGTTACCGCAAGAATTTAACACTAAAAACAAGTGACCAGCGAAAGATTTTGTGTACAGTCGGAGGGACAAGAGTTAACTCCCCGTGATAAAACTGAGTCACGGGAATGAGTCTCTGAATTGACTTACCCTGACTGTTTCATATCATTTAGGGTCGATGCTGGTTCATTTTGGGAGGGGGTGAACTTTTGACCACCGACTATACTGTACATGTAGAGACGAACACGGATTCTACTGGAGGAATTACTTGGATCTGACATCATCATGGAAGCAGAGGCCATGAGAAACACATCCAAAGGTTATAAGACTAAAACTAATTAACATAATGTATTAAGTTGTACACAGTTTTATTATATATGGATGATCACTCAGTCATTTTAGTTTTAGCTACGGCCACTCTGTTATTATGGACGTAATCACGGGAACCAAGTCCAGTAATTAGTTTTGTGTGACATATAGGTGGATAGATGTAGTGTTTAATGTTTTGAATACCATTATAGTTATATATGAATGTGATATAACAACCTTCCTGTAGTAACACTTAGCTTTATATATGCAACTGGAGTCATGAACGTATACATAATTAATAAGAACTTCACTCACTTTTATGGTTTATCTACAACACTATGAAGAAATATTTCATTCTTCCTCGCAATATATTTAATGGTAGATAAAGCTATTAATCTCCTTTCTTATGTATATTATAGAAACTAAAGTGTGTGTGTGTGTGGGGGAGGGGGGGGGGTAGCATAAAAACCATTGTCACATTACACAAAACAAGTGATTATTATTACTTCACTGTGTTGTACCCTGTGTGCCACTCGTTATGTTGTGCACTCATGACACACAACCAACAGAGTAATGATGCAATGAATTTCTGTGTTTGTTGCAATTATTTCATTTTTAGCCTCGCTGGTATGACGAGGAGAGGAGCTTATGTCTCTCTGGCCCCGGTGTTATTAGGGGTTAGTCGTTGTGGTGGGGGCAGGATATTGTTTAAGGTATTGTCTGTCTGTCTGTCTGTCTGTACCCCAACATAACTCGGGAGGTTTGATCAATATGTAATACAGTTCACCTTATACACTTCTGATGTTAATCCCGCTATAGTTGACCAAGCGTTACCATCTTAAGAGGTTCACTGTGATAACACGTATGATAGTTTTTCGGAGGTTAAAGAAAACGATAATATGAGACAGTGTCCAGGGGTGACTACCTTAACTTGAAGTAACAGCGTCACTAGTTCGATGATAACGGGTCGAGGTCAGAGTTTGCTCGGGTAATGTTTATTGTAATGGAACGTCATTGTGCACTATAAGGGAGACAATCTATGTATAGTTGTCATGCACTTTACCATATTCCTATTCAATCACGATGAAAACTATCATGTGTATGACCCGTGTACAGTGTCAAAGGAGGTACGATGAATATTGACCATCAAAGAGAGAGAATGAACATAATGTATATTTATTGATAGATATCTGACACACACACACACACACACACAGAGCAGTCATCACCAGGCGAGTGTGACACAGTGGTCGTCTCCTCTTGAGTGTCGTCTGTGCCCTGGTCACGTCCAGTTCACCCTCGCGTAATTTTTTTAACTAACTTAAGTCAAGGAATTGAAGACAGCCACGTGTAGTGTCGGCCAGTGCCTCTTGCTGGCCTATTTAAACTCTATGTTATATATTTCCGTCAGGTAATAAAAGCAGAGCAGCTGTGTGACCATCTACCTCCACCAGGTTATAAAAACCTATTCAGTTCACTTGAGAGTCCAGACAAGAAGGGTGGGGAGGAGGAGGAGATATTAAGCTTTTGTCTGCGTCCCTCAGTGAGTGACTGTAACTACGGAGCCACGTGACTGGTGACGGGAGGCGAGCATTGTCAGCGGCCACGGTGTAATGCTGGCTCATATGAAGCAGTGCAGTACAGTACAGCACGCTGTTGACTCTTGTGGTCATCACAAGACTCACGGTAGACGAGAACAACAACAGCTTCCCCAGTTTAGGTTTGTCTTGCCATTTTCTTAAGTTTAAGCGAAATAAATGGTTTATTACCTCAGTAAGATAATATATCACCTATTACTACATATTCAATTTAGTCTATGTATTCTCATTTCTTTATTTCATTTTCCATAAAACATTTTGCCTTGCCGAGGTAAAAGAAATTTTAAAGTTTTTAAGAAATCCAATTTTATACTCGTTAGCATCTGCACAATTGGAAATGTGATGACGTGTCATCCTCCTGGAAAATGTCTTCAGAATTTCAATTATTCTTCAATTTAATATTAGGATCTCCGGCGACTAGGATGACAGCTGATGGAGGGTGGTGGAGGTTCCTACCAGACGACACGTGTAGTGTGTGGAGGTTCCTACCAGACGACACGTGTAGTGTGTGGAGGTTCCTACCAGACGACACGTGTAGTGTGTGGAGGTTCCTACCAGACGACACGTGTAGCTTCTGTATGTTGCGATTGTGTTGGTGATATTAGTAGTGGTTTTGGTGGTGGTGGTGGTGATTGTGGCAGTGGTGATAATTATGGTAATAATTATGGTGATAATTATGGTGGTAGTGGTGGTGTCGCTAGTGATTGTGGTGGTGTTGGTAGTGACAACTGTGGTGGTGGTGGCAAATCAACATACCAATTGACAGTGTGTTAACTAACATGAAAGGTGGTTAATAATGTAGTGACAGGGGGCAGGTTGGTGGAGAGAGCCAGGGATATATATATATATATATATATATATATATATATATATATATATTATATATATATATATATATATATATATATATATATATATATATATATATATATATATATATATATAATGTGACCTGGAAAGAAGGCAGAGTGAGAGACTAAGAGAAAGTGAGAAAGAGACACTCGTCCGTCACAGATGTTAAAGGTGAGGAAGAATGAGTGCAGCCCGTGAGGCTGAATGAGGACCAAGTCCGCCAGATGAGGAACACCAAGTGAGGGAACAAAAGTGCCTCAACATAAAAGACACACATCTGTAAAACATATGACAATGACGCTAATGGACGATGCTGAGGAGGCCGTGGGTCACCCATGGTGGTGGAGGAGCGTGGGTCACCCATGGTGGTGGAGGAGTGTGGGTCACCCATGGTGGTGGAGGAGTGTGGGTCACCCATGGTGGTGGAGGAGCGTGGGAAGGGGGGGGTCAATAGAGGTGAGAGAGCAGATACAATAAAAGTGACCGACTGAGCTAACAGAATAAATTATTAATTCTGAATTTCAGATTGAGGGAGACGGAGTATATATATACAGTGAGTGATGGTGACGATGACGCGAAACAGAAAATGTGTAAAAAGTCACTAAGAGACAAATGAAGATAGATGACAGTGAGTCCCAAGGCCAGTATGGTGGCCAAGGAGGACCACTATGGTGGTTTAAGTCTACTAGGTTAAGCCCATTCCTCCATCTTCAATTAGAAGAAATATTTATTGTATAAACTTGTGAGAATCACTACACTGCGTAGCTCCCAGTAGTGGTATGAAGGTAAATTATAATGTGCCCGCACCTCAAGGATGGAACCCCTCACCCTCTTTAAAAACACATCTATATTTGTGTCCCTTTGCCATGCACGACCACAGCTTTTAAAATAACTTACAAAAATTTGGTATGACCGAGAATAGTCAGGAACGTCAAAATTGGAGGGTGGAGGGGGCGTCCACTCTGAGGGGCCGACCATCAACATAAAAGCGGGGAGTCCTCCTGTGCACCACCACAACTTTTAACAGAGAACTGAAAATTGTTCTGGTTATTTTTGGCCTGTGCACTTAATTCTGGCCAAAGGCGGACAATGGCATGCAGGTGCTGGTGTACCGCAACTGTCCTTCAAGTGCCCTGGTCTCTCGCTACAGGGTCTCGTCACGTCACCCTACGGCAGGTCACCAACTCTCTACATTTCAACTTACTCTCTGTTGTAGTAAAATTATATTATTATTATTGTCATTATTATTATCTGTCTGGTGCAGGAAGCTTTAATACAAACTCGAGGGAAAAGATAAATCATAAAAGAGGATTACTCAAGGTATGACGAGAGTGATCATACATACAACGGGATATTTTTATTTAACACTCACCTCCCCACTCCCTCCTACACGCTAAAAATACTTTAGTTTGTCCTGGTTGGTTCTTCAGCTTTTTCGTACGTGAGGTCAGGAGGGAGACTTATTTTTGTGTGTCTCAGTCGCCTAAATCATACTTCTCTCACTATCTCCCCGTAACTCATACTACTCTCACTATCTCCCCGTAACTCATACTTCTCTCACTATCTCCCCGTAACTCATACTTCTCTCACTATCTCCCCGTAACTCATACTTCTCTCACTATCTCCCCGTAACTCATACTTCTCTCACTATCTCCCCGTAACTCATACTTCTCTCACTATCTCCTCGTAACTCATACTTCTCTCACTATCTCCCCGTAACTCATACTTCTCTTACTATCTCCCCGTAACTCATACTTCTCTCACTATCTCCTCGTAACTCATACTTCTCTCACTATCTCCCCGTAACTCATACTTCTCTCACTATCTCCTTGTAACTCATACTTCTCTCACTATCTCCCCGTAACTCATACTTCTCTTACTATCTCCCCGTAACTCATACTTCTCTCACTATCTCCCCGTAACTCATACTTCTCTCACTATCTCCCCGTAACTCATACTTCTCTCACTATCTCCCCGTAACTCATACTTCTCTCACTATCTCCCCGTAACTCATACTTCTCTCACTATCTCCTCGTAACTCATACTTCTCTCACTATCTCCCCGTAACTCATACTTCTCTTACTATCTCCCCGTAACTCATACTTCTCTCACTATCTCCTCGTAACTCATACTTCTCTCACTATCTCCCCGTAACTCATACTTCTCTCACTATCTCCTTGTAACTCATACTTCTCTCACTATCTCCCCGTAACTCATACTTCTCTTACTATCTCCCCGTAACTCATACTTCTCTCACTATCTCCCCGTAACTCATACTTCTCTCACTATTCGTCTCCCCAAGGAAGTCACATATAGCTCCCCACTGCCTCCCCAAGGAACTCCCAGATGTAGTGTGTCAGAGAAGATTCCCTGTTCTGTAAAGTGCCTTCTTCTCCCCCCCCCCTTCCCCCCTCCTCTCTCTACTCCCCCTTCCCCCCCCTCCTCCCCCTCCCCCTTCCCCCCTTCCCCTCCCCTTCCCTCTTAAAATCTCTGATGATGTTAAAGTTGACGAGATAAACGTTAGCCATAAAATATTCACACATCCTTGACTATCTGAACAATGTCACAAGGCAGGCAGCCATTATCGACCTCTGCCACTCCTCCTCTTCCTCCTCCTCTTCCTCCTCCTCCTCCTCCTCCCCCTCTTCCTCCTCCTCCTCCTCCTCCTCCCCCCTCTCCTCCTCCTCCTCCTCCTCCTCCTCCTCCTCCCCCTCTTCCTCCTCCTCTTCCTCCTCCTCCTCCTCCTCCTCCCCCTCTTCCTCCTCCTCTCTCGTTTTTTGTCCATTGCGTCGTTAACCAGTTGCTGTTTTTTTTCTTCTTTTTTTATTTTTTTTTATCTTTTCTGTGGTAGGTGAGGGAGGGTGTGGTAGGTGAGGGAGGGTGTGGTAGGTGAGGGAGGGTGTGGTAGGTGAGGGAGGATGTGGTAGGTGAGGGAGGGTGTGGTAGGTGAAGGAGGGTGTGGTAGGTGAAGGAGGGTGTGGTAGGTGAGGGAGGGTGTGGTAGGAGAGGGAGGGTGTGGTAGGTGAGGGAGGGTGTGGTAGGTGAGGGAGGTATGTGGTAGGAGAGGGAGGGTGTGGTAGGTGAGGGAGGGTGTGGTAGGTGAGGGAGGGTGTGGTAGGAGAGGGAGGGTGTGGTAGGTGAGGGAGGGTGTGGTAGGAGAGGGAGGGTTACCTGAGACGACTGAGGTCAACACAAAGGGGAATTAACTCGTGTTCTTCATTAAGCCTTGTGACCTCTGACCCCAGGTGAGGTTAGGGGCGAATCAGGGTGAAGCGATGGTGGAGTAGAGGGACTGGGAGGGATGGAAGATGAATCAGAGGCACCAGGAGGAGGAGGAAGAAGAGGAGGAGGAGGAGGAGGAGAGGAGGAGGAGGAGGGGATCTGAAATTGACTTCCTCTGGTGTATGAAATGGATCAACAAGAAGACCAGTAATCCCCTCGTGTGTGTGTGTGTGTGTTTCACGGAATCTCTTCTTTCCTGCATTTCTATTATTATCTCCTTTTATCTCCTTCCCCTTTATCTATCTTCTCTTTCTAGTTCTCATTCGTGAGGGAAAGAAGAGGAAGAAAGAGAAGAGAATAAAAGAGGAAAGAGACAAAGAGACAGAAAGAGGGAGAGTCTCTTCTCTTCTCATGATAAAAGAGCAATGGCGTTGTGTGTCGCTCATATAAACACAGTACTGGGTTGATTTCCCCGAGAGAAGAGGTTCGTGGGTTAGGTTAGATTACCTGAGGTTGGGTTAGGCTAGGTTAGCTTAGGTTGGGTTAGGTTAGGTTAGCTTAGGTTGGGTTAGATTAGCTTAGGTTGGGTTAGATTAGCTTAGGTTGAGTTAGGTTAGCTTAGGTTGAGTTAGGTTAGCTTAGGTTGGGTTAGGTTAGCTTGGGTTAGGTTAGCTTAGCTTAGGTTGGGTTAGGTTGGGTAAGGTTAAGTTAGGTGTGAGAGAAAGGTAATCTTAGGCAAGTCATCTGTCGTCATTTTTGCTCGTGTTATTCCATCAATTATTGTAAATTCCATTTCACATTATCCCTACCTTACCCAATGCAACTCTTAGCACTAAAAACAAACAAAGATAAACAAAAAACAAAGAAATAACTTAAAGAAACGTGAATTTGAAACATAACAAGTGAAGCGTTATCTGCGAGTCTCTTGAACAGCGATGCAGCACCAGTTCAACAGCGATGCAGCACCAGTTCAACAGCGATGCAGTACCAGTTCAACAGCGATGCAGCACCAGTTCAACAGCGATGCAGCACCAGTTCAACAGCGATGCAACACCAGTTCAACAGCGATGCAGCACCAGTTCAACAGCGATGCAGCACCAGTTCAACAGCGATGCAGCACCAGTTCAACAGCGATGCAGCACCAGTTCAACAGCGATGCAGCACCAGTTTAACAGCGATGCAGCACCAGTTCAACAGCGATGCAGCACCAGTTCAACAGCGATGCAGCACCAGTTCAACAGCCCACTCAGACCGCTTCACTTGTGACTCAGATCGTAGGCAGGAGTGAGTTCGTCGTCACTTTCACTTGGCGACAATTTCTCATATGTAATTGTGACTTACTTCTTCATTTTAAGACAGTCCTTGTAATATATTCCAATAAGGGACTTACATTATGATACAAAGCGCCGCCTAACACGGAACTTCATGCTACATAAACTGCAATATTATACCCTAACTTTTGGTGTTGTGTTGTGTTCCTGGGTAAGGTAGTGTTGTGCTCCTGGATGAAGTAGTGTGGATGTGTGTGAGAGAGAGAGAGAGGTGGGGGGGGGGGGGGGTCGTGTAGGAGTGTTATTAAGCCCGCCAAGGTGCTGGGGACGGCTATGTGGGGCTCTGAACAATAGACCGTCCCGGCGGCAGCTTTAAGAACCTGACAAACATCTCTCGATTTTTGTTGTGAGTTCACTGGCTCTATTGTTAAAGACGCACACACCTATTTTCAACTCCCTTATATTACTAGGTTTCAATAATCACGTTTTTCTTCTCGATAAAACTAAAATAAGTAAGAAAAATTGCGTAATATTTTCTACGTAGTATTACAAATATTAAGTATTTTTGAATAGATTATTATTTGGAAATCAGAAATATAAAAATAAGCATTAGGAATATATATAAATTACATTTCTAATTGAGTGAAATTCATTATGATTAATTGTTTGGACACATTTAAGAGTTAATTTCAGTTTTCGCTGTTTACTTCAACACACACACCACCATCTTAGACAAGGAAGGAAGCTCTGGTCTCTGTTCTCAAGGACACCCTGATCATCTTCAACTGGAACAAAATGAAGGTTTTACCCGCCATCCTCCACGCCTCCAGAGCAGCTTAACCTACTCGCCCTCAAGAGGTTTTTCACCTCTGAAGAGACAGCGGGGGTGTCTAAGGGTGTCCGCCGGCCTCGTAGTTGCCTCGTGTCACCTTTTCGGACTGGGGACAGCTGGCCCAGTTGAAGAACATCCAGACCATCAACGACGTCCCAGTTAAGCTGCGCGTCGACTTCTGCGACAACGCGGTGTGGGAGGTCATCTCTCACACCGAACTAGGACACACTAAGGAACAAGATATTGAACAACTGATCAGGAACGTCGTCCAAGACCCGACGGGGGAGCCACCTCTGCCATGGTCGGTCTCCTTAACGAGCTTCCCAACGAGGCTTTACTGGGGTGGGATGCCGTCCCAGTAAAACCTTACACCCCAAGGCCCACCAGGTGCTGTATAGATGTAAGTGCTATGGCCACCCAGCTAAGAAGCGCCTGCACCACGTGTTTGGTGACCACCAAGAGGTGTGCTGTTTGTGGCGGCCCTCACTCCTCCTCAGACCGGGAGTGTCCCAAGTGAAGGGTAACCAAGATGCGATCCCAGAAGAAACTCAACAACAGTAAAGGACCATGGGAAGAAGAAATAAGAAAAGGAGAAACAAGAAATAAAAAAAAACAAGAAAAAGAAACAAAAAACAAGAACACCAAGACGACGAATGGCTAGAGGCCCCTACGCACAAGAAAAACAAGAGAAGAAGGAATAAATAAACAACTGCTACGGCCGTAATAACCTCTGATGTTGACGGCCAGGAAACCAAATCACCCAAGCAACTTCAACTAAAAAAAAAAAGAAAATTAATTCAACAAACACAAAAAAATCATAAACTGTAATATTAAGTCTACATATAATGATCTAGAAGACAAACACTCATATCGACTTTAGTTTCTTTGCCCGGGGTGAGTAGTGTCATCAGCCTGGGTGTTGCCGCCGCACAGGTAAGAGCAAAACACCATGATTTTGTGGACTGTAAACTTGGTAATCTTTTCAATTCTAGTGTTTTCTGACCAGTATGACCTGTAACCAGTACTGTGTGACCTGTACGAGCCAACACCATGCATTTTTTACTTACCAAAATTGATAACAAATATGCAAACTTTACATAAAAAAGTATTAAATGTTAGTGACCTCAATCGCAAATAAGTGAGTTTATGAATTGAAACAAAACTCGTAAACATACAGCATCATTATGGGATCTAGTGAGGATGAGGAGAGTGCTGGCAGTAGTGACGATGAGTGTCGTTGACCTAAGGCTCGTCCTCCAGGTTTAATAATCACCATTAACCCACCTGGTTGTTAATCCCCTGACCCAACATTTACTCACTAGTTCCAAACAAGCGGTCGTTTTGCATTATCCAAATTACCCTATCAAATGTTAAGCACGTATTATGTTCAAAGGTCTATTGTAGGAATATCTCTTTTAAATATCAGTTATATTACTAACAGGGAAATATTATATCAGAGGTTTTTGTAAGTGAAGTCAAAGTGGATATTTTACTAAGATGTTTCATGCTCCTGTTCCACTGTCTATAACCGCATTCGTCACCACGAGGTTTAACATGTCAACTCAGATTTCTACTGCGACTTTAAATGAATTAACAGCTGATAATTGGACGGATTCGCCATTCCTTAACGGTAAGAGTCGGCAAATGGAGACAAATTATTATTTTCTGGAACTACTGTATATATACGTGATCTTGGTTCATGTAAAACAGTTTATGTACAGCGGGAGTGTAGATCACGTGCTAATGCTTACCCTCCACCTCTTAGACGAAGGTATCCAAACTACAACAGGGACATCACAGCACTTAGGACACCTTCAGGACACCGCCTCGCCTTTACCATAACCAAGACAACAAAAAAACGGACACACATTACTTAAGACACCAGGACACCACAGCACTCGACGGGAGGGCGGGGGGGGGGGGGGGAGGACCTAATGTAATTTGTAAGCAACAGCGCGCACTGGTACACCTAGGACAGACATCAGGGATATTTATTAAGGATTCTACCACCAAGAGATCCTCCGAAAACTATCTAATTGTTTTATAAATATTGGAAGTTCCTTAAAGGTTGTATAACGCGACAAAACAAACTAAGAGATGTATTGAGTTTTCTCAGTTTAGTTTGTAATCATTCTATCATACATGCTCTTCTTCTTCTTCTTCTTCTTCTTCTTCTTCTTCTTCTTCTCACACGTATACATCTTCTTCCCCTCACACCTGCTCCCTCTCACACCTGTTCCTCTCCTTCACACCTGTTCCTCCCCCTCACACCCTCTGCTCCTCTCCCTCACACCTGCTCCCTCTCACACCTGTTCCTCTCCTTCACACCTGTTCCTCCCCCTCACACCCTCTGCTCCTCTCCCTCACACCTGCTCCCTCTCACACCTGTTCCTCTCCTTTACACCTGTTCCTCCCCCTCACACCCTCTGCTCCTCTCCCTCACACCTGTTCCCTCTCACACCTGTTCCTCTCCTTTACACCTGTTCCTCCCCCTCACACCCTCTGCTCCTCTCCCTCACACCTGTTCCCTCTCACACCTGTTCCTCTCCTTCACACCTGTTCCTCCCCCTCACACCCTCTGCTCCTCTCCCTCACACCTGCTCCCTCTCACACCTGTTCCTCTCCTTTACACCTGTTCCTCCCCCTCACACCCTCTGCTCCTCTCCCTCACACCTGTTCCCTCTCACACCTGTTCCTCTCCTTTACACCTGTTCCTCCCCCTCACACCCTCTGCTCCTCTCCCTCACACCTGTTCCCTCTCACACCTGTTCCTCTCCTTTCCACCTGTTCCTCCCCCTCACACCCTCTGCTCCTCTCCCTCACACCTGCTCCCTCTCACACCTGCTCCCTCTCACACCTGCTCCTCCCCTCCTCACACACTCCCTGGAAGGACAACACAACTAATTACGGTAGGCGGTTCACTTAGCACCTTCAACACCTTGACGCTCGCCTGACGTGTGTGCCGGAGGGGAGGGAGGTAAGACGATGAGAAGAGGAGGAGGATGAAGAAGACGTGTTAGGTATAGAAAACGGGAAACGTGGGTTGATGACACTGGTCGAGTAGGGAGTGTTGTGAAGGCTCCAACATCTCTCCCCCTCCCCCTCTTCCCCCTTCAACCCACCCTCCTCGTCTCCCTCACCTCCCACACCCCCAAACACATGAGACCCAACCCATAATACTGGACCTCCCAAAGATTACACCTCATAGATAATTTAAAGATTTGTTGTTTTCTTAAATAGATCCTTCACATAATGTACTTACTAGTGGTAAAAAAAATTGATATGCCTCTTAATGTTTCTGCAGTCATACACGTCGCCCTTTTATACGTGTTGGAGAGAAATGATATCTTTGCCCTCGAGTCCTCTGGCAGGGTTCCCAGTTCCAACTCTCCTTGTGATATTACAAATTATACTCATCCACCTTTACCAGGTCTCTGCTGCCGTTGTTTATACTTCTCTGATGGAAGATCTTCACATCCGGTTGTTCCTCATGCGACGAACATATATATTACCGGTAAAATATTCCCTAGTCTTGTATCATAACTTACATAAAATAACATCGTTCCCTCACTTCAACCAATCGGAGTATCAACCTCATATCTGATGTTTGCCGACCACAGCCCTTCACTCTAAACGAGATCTCAGACTCTGTTTACCAATCCACCCTTAGGTCTTGTAACACCTCTCACGGTCTCACTGTTTATAAGGTAACATAGAGCTAACAGAAGCCACCATTATCAACAGTTTAGCTCTTACAGGCAACAGGTTAAAACATATTAATCAAGAATTAAATGGGTTCACAATACACTATGCATAATATATTACGTGAGGTAGATAAAATATAGTTGTTTAATGGTGTACTTACTGTAGTATTGCGTGCAGGGGTTGAGTGTGTGTATTAAGCTTACTATTGTTTATTTTTTCGTAATATAGAGACATATAATGAGCCCATAGAGGAAATAAATGTATAGACAAATATTTATGATTCATTACGCAGCGAAATTTAATGTTTTGTAGTGGAGTTAAAACTTTCATATAACGTAATTCTCTCTCTATAAACCGGTTGGTGTTTTTTTATTATTTAACGGATCCTCGATACAACGGGTTTTCATCTCTCTATAGTTCGTAATATGAGGGTTTTAACATCTAACGTACCCTCGAAATAATGGTCTTTCATCTCTCTATAGTTCGTAATATGAGGGTTTTAACATCTAACGTAACCTCGAAATAATGGTCTTTCATCTCTCTATAGTTCGTAATATGAGGATTTCACATAACAGACTCTCAATATAACGAAATATCCTCCCCAAATAGTTCGTTAAAATAAGAGATTTCACTACTAAAAAAAAAATAATCCTCAAATCAACAATGAAATATTTCAAAACACAGATTGGGAAGAAAAAAAATATAAAATCTCTTCTTGTTATAAGCATCTCCTCAAACTTGACATTAATAAGATAAATTAAATATGATTCACTTCACTCAATAATATATTCATGGCCTTTAAAGTTGACACACTGTTCTGATACAAAATAATGTCCATGGTCCTGGCAGAGTCCCTAGTCCTGGTTAGTCCTGAGTATGGCGTTGTTTATGGGGTAGTCATGGGTCTGGTTATGCTTATGGGGTAGTCCTGGGTCTGGCTATGCTTATGGGGTAGTCATGGGTCTGGATTTGTTTATGGGGTAGTCCTGAGTCTGGCGTTGTTTAAAGGGTACTAGACTACGGGGTGACTGAGAGGGGGCGTTGTCTCAGGTCTTCATATAGGGGGAAGGCTCTCGTCTACGTTTGGGGTGAGTAAGAGGAGGGGTGTGAGGAGGTGGGTCGTAATGAAAGGCAAATACAGCAGGTGAACGGGTCTCGTTGGTGGTGTTTGTCAGAGGTCCACAAGATCAAAGGCTGCCTCTGGTATTCATCACGACCAATAATTATCGCTCATCAAACCACCAACTGATATACTTCTGAGGAGGCCGACATGTGTTGGTTCCAGATCTTATTAACTTACGTAATCATGAAGGAGAGTTGAGTACTTCCTTATGTCTCACCTGGAACTTTGGGAATGGAAGTCATCAGCACTCAAATGTTACAAACTATAACACATCTAACGCGACAGCGGAGAGCTAATATGAACGCCAGAGTGAATAGAAATATCATGAAGTTCAACAGAAAACGACGACTGAAAGAACACTGGTGTATCAGGTGAGTGTTTAAATCAATATTTCTCCATCAGTGAGTGCCAATTACAACGACATGTACTGAGCTATTGACATGGCTAAACCTAACCAATTTTACTTCAATTTGGTACAATAAAAGGACCTGAGACGTAAGAGCCACAGTAACACAAATGAATCAATTCTTTTCCTTCTTTGAGGAACATTCTCCATCGGTGACAAATTTACATAGAAAGTTGTTAGAACCGAGAAATTTAGTTCAGCAAATATGGTTGATTATGGTAGTCTTTGGTAGCTTGTCACCGGAAATAAAACTTCTTCCTTCAGTGACCGACAGACTGAGGAAGTGAGTGAGTGACCTAATGGTTCAGAAAAAAAATAAAATAAAAATTGAATGTTGTTGTCAGATTCTACCACTGAGGAAACATCGTCTGCACCAGTAATACTATATAGCACCTTGTAACCCTTCTGAGGGGAGCAGAAACAGGACACCCCCACTCTTCATCACTGATACAATGCTTCCTTATCTTTCTGGTTGAGGAAACATGTACAGGAATCTCTCTCCCTCTTCTCCACCACCAGGAATCTCTCTCCCTCTTCTCCACCACCAGGAATCTTACTCACTCTTCTCCACCACTACCAGTAATCTCTCTCCCTCTTCTCCACCACTACCAGTAATCTCTCTCCCTCTTCTCCACCACCAGGAATCTTACTCACTCTTCTCCACTACCAGTAATCTCTCTCCCCCTTCTCCACCACTACCAGTAATCTCTCACACTCTTCTCCTCAACCAAGCTAATACTCTCCACTGTATAGCTAAGTAAGATACCCTACAAGAGGTCCTCAACTCTCTAGGCAAAGAATCAACGCAAAACATCAAAATATTAGGTAAGAGATGAAGACTTAACATTTCAACTCAAGTTATGTTTGACCCCTTGATCCACCCTTTCATCTCCTGATCAGGTCACAAAGAATAACTTTTCCGGACAACAACTTCTTCTTCTTCTTGACTCCTTTGCTGTAACAACTTCTTAACTTCTACAGTATTATCTCATGAATTTACTGTTTTAGCTTTTCCTCAACCGTCTGTAGGTTTTACCAACTGAGACAAGGCATTTGAAGTCTTCCAGGTCCTTGACTTTAGTTTTCCAGCCCCTTGATCAGTCTTCCAGCCCCTTTGACAAGTCTTCCAGCCCCATTACCACACAATACACTCTCTGGTACACTCACTTCATCTCCTTATTTTTTCCACCTCAAGTCCTTAGTATATCATTATTGAGCTTACTAGCCATCACCTGGTTGTGTCCTAACCTAACCTAAGGTATGGGTCGTGTTTAGTGAGGCATTACATAGTGATCTTGTCGAGTGAGATAATTATGATATATAGTCACGTTAGCATCAGAGACATCAGTACAGGGAGAATGTAAAGTAAACGTAGATAATTTGTGTCATATTTTGAAGCCTAGAAGTTGTTATTTTTGTTCACTACGACCTTAATGATATTGTAGTGACGTAGTGAACATGTAAAGTATATGTTGAATGTGACTTTCTACCTTCATAACCCCCTTTTATTTTCTTGTCAATTGTATGCATTTCGTTGAGCCCTTTGGTTAAGACAGCAGAGGCCTTCTCGTGGTGCGGGGTCGTCGCTGCTGATGGCAGGAGAGCGTCGCTCGGTGAAGAATTTTGTGCGAGGTGATTTATTACCTGTCGTCATGGTGTTCGTCTTGGATGGTTCATCAGACAATATATCAAGGCTCCTGGCTCTACAATTTATATTATTCAGTCCATCAGTAAAGTGAGAGATCAGTTGTTGTGTAGTTTGATAAAGTGTCTTATTTTGTGAATGATTCAGGCGTTAAGTCATCAAGTCATAAACCACAGATCTTAAATTACGTTTTCGCTTATTATGGATAAATTACTGTTTAAGAAATAATTACACTGTGTAGCTCCTCCTCCCTGTACCGCCTGCAGGTGCTGCGAGAAGTTCAACGTTACTATGTTCGTCTACTATTTGTCCGGCTGATATTTATGGACACAACAGTGACCAAGTACTGTGACGAAAGAATAAAATATTTTCACTTTTGGACTCATTCTGTACACCGCCCCTCCCCATCCCGTTTCCATATGTAAGTGTAAGGTGGTACACTGCACACTGGGGATAAAATTAATGTAAAAATTTAGTGAGTTTATGTTTAGGGGTAAAACTATTCCTTTCAGTATACTGTAGGTAAAATGAAAGGAAGTTATAGTTCTGTTTACGGTAAGAAAGTAGATGATTGTTTTGAGGGTGTCTCTCCCCCCTCCCCCTCCCCGCCTGGCGTAAGTGTCGGTGAAAATCTTGGGTAAACCACTTATAATTAGAGTCCTGCTCAGGAGTTGTAGTCCTTTGTGTAAGCTGGAGTAACTAAAGCAGCTATGAAATGACTGGGTTACTAAAGTGTATTTTGAATTATAAATGAATGGCTGAAGTGAACTTAGTCGTGGGGCCTGTGTATGAAAGTTGTTATAAATAGAAAGTGTAAATATTGTTCTGTGTTGATGGTCTAGGAATGAGTGTTTATGGTATTGCTCGCACTAAGAGGTGAACTGTATATTGTTATGCTTTAATGTGTTGACCGGAGTTAAAGATTATTAAATGCATCATCCACAAGTCTTTAATAATTAGCAGCTTAACTGAGAGAGCTTTAGGATACTGTACATTTAATAAATACAATGTACTTGGTGGCAGGATGTTACTGAGTATGTTAATGCTAGCTTGTGTCCTGGAAGATATTTTGGCAACTGGGTTTGATAATACTCGTATAGTGTGATACTCTCACCGTGAGGAAGAGAGAGAGAGACAAAGCGCACACTGGCTGGGAGGTGATGGTGAGGAGAGAAGTAATGAAGATTAATGGAGAGAAAGGGGCGGCTGTCTTTACCCAGAATTAGATATATATACCCCATTAGGCAACCTTAACTACGAAACCTAGCGGTGTCTGTCTTCATTATTCTTTCTGTGGAAAATATAATAATGATCATGTGACGTGTTTATTTATATTCATTATTCTTGAACCAACATTATTAAGCGGAGAATAAAGTTGAGGAACATTATATAAGGGAAGGAAAAGATTGACAAATTCAGTGATCTATAGCAGTGTAAAGTGGAGGTGTCTAGTGACCATACCCCAGCCTAACGGGCGAAGGAAGGGGTGTAGGAGGGTGTGGGTTGGAGGGTGGGGGCTAGGAGGGTGGGGGGCTAGGAGGGTGTGGGTTGGAGGGTGTGGGGCTAGGAGGGTGTGGGGCGAGGAGGGTGTGGGGCTAGGAGGGTGTGGGGTTGGAGGGTGTGGGGCTAGGAGGGTGTGGGGCTAGGAGGGTGTGGGGCTAGGAGGGTGTGGGGCTAGGAGGGAAGTGTGGGGTAGGATGGAGGGGTGGTAAAGAAGCTAAATATGATAGGCAGTGACCTGTCTACCTATGTTAAGACACAGTAAGTGCAATGAAGATTAACGGAGCATTACTTCGGAGGGGGAAGTATAGGTGCCAGCGTTAAGCCACTCACCTCCAGGGTTCCTCTTAAGCCACCACCACTAACCAGATAAAACCCTCTAAAACACCAACCACAGTAATTAGCTTAAGACATAACATAGCCACTCTATCAGCTAAGGTAGTCAGGCGGGTCATCTAGCAATCTTCTACCTCCTCCTAAACTTCTTCAATGTCCGAACTATTCATCCTCTTCCTCCCTCTTCTAATCTTCATTCACCCTTTCTCTCTAAAAAAAATAAAATACCAATAAAAAACACTACACCTCATTGGGCCAGTGTCACAGCTACCCACCGGGACACCCCTCACCTGTGACCCGTGATAATACGTACACAGATAACAGTACAACGGCAATCATTCTACAGTTTAGTGATCTCAGAGTCAAGATACCTTTGTAAATCCATCATAAGAGAAACATGTATTGTATCTTCCAGCTCAATTGTACTGAACTCTGCTGAGCTAACAACATGACCACAGGCAACCTAAACAACCCTGATACTGTACTACCAACCATGAGTATCGTGGTACTGTATCTACCTGATCTGTGTAAAAGACCTCGCCGCCCTTAACCAAACATCAAGCCTTGTCCACGGCCTCGGTGACTCCCCAGGCAGTAATAGAACACAATTTCTACCTAAAGTTTACGGGAAATAATCTCCTCTGAGATGATGTTATCGCTTAAACATATCCAACCAGAGCTGGTATCCCACACACAGAGATTCAGAATCCATCTCTTGTATCTTAGTTAAGGTTATGAAGGATCTTCTGGGAGCTCTAAATCTTCACAAGAGTTCATTTTATAATCCAGGAAGCGAAGGTTTCATTAGCAGAGGGAAGTAACACCAAGACACCGGACATTATAATATTGTTTACAACTTCCCCAGTTTCTCATAATAGTCTAAGTATTAATTAATTTACACATAAATATTGTAATATGTGAAGCTTATTAGTGGTGCTGGTATTGAGGAACGAAAAGTACAGTATTATGTGATTATGACAAGATCCTTCAGCTGACAGACCTTTAATCCTTCTCTAACCTAAAACTTGTCAGCACAGGCCGCTAAATCACTACACTCACTAGTTTTCTTAATTCATCCGCCAACTTTGAGAAACACCAGTCAGTGATTCAGGTAACAGAGGAAGGAACACACGGGTCCTTTAATGGTATAAATTCAACAAAAGTTCGTAAATACCCAACTGGAATAATCACTTCGTGGAAAATAGTCAACGAGGCATAATTCCTGGAAAATATTGTTACCTACATTGTTGTCGACACTTGCTACGCTAAAGACTTTCTGTTGACCGTCGCAAAGCTCTCAATATGCGCTCGTTTACACTTAATACGTACGAGAGGAGTTCATTCTCTTGTAACGCTTCTTACAGTGTGCATCTGAGGTACAAGAAGAGCTCAATAGTACTGTTTTTTGTTTCAGTTGGTTAGGTTATGGTGAAGGATGGTGACATGTTTACTGTGTATGGTGAAGGATGGTGACATGTTTACTGTATGGTGAAGATGGTAACAGTTTACAGTGTATGGTGAAGGATGGTGACAGTTTACAGTGTATGGTGAAGGATGGTGACAGTTTACAGTGTATGGTGAAGGATGGTGACAGTTTACAGTGTATGGTGAAGGATGGTGACAGTTTACAGTTTATGGTGAAGGATGGTGACAGTACACTATAAAAGCCTTCACCATACGATAAACTCAACATTGCCTAAAATATCTCACAATAACGAGTCATCAAAGTCGGTGTTGTGGCTCTGGCGGCGGAAATAAAATGAACAATTTACAACAAAACGTGACACTAACGTCTCCTTGTACCACATTACGCCTAAAATACCCATCGGCGAACTGTCGGGCGGGTTCCCGATGGCGTCCTGGTGACCCGACTGTTGTGGCCGACGACCCGACAGTGTTACTGCTGTTGTGGCCAGGGACCCGACAGTGTTACCACCTTTGTGGGCGAGCGTGGTAGTCTGGCCGAGGACCCGACAGCTTCACGACTGTTAAAGCCGAGCGACTGGGTGGAAGGGAAGAAGGGCCCTCGGGTGCAAGATTGATCTTATTGTTCTCATTGTTAAGAACAACAGCGAGAGAGTCAGAGATGGTTTACAAGATATTATCATCCCCACAGACCCCGCGTCTCCGCTATAAGGCAGATGGAAAGCCTGCAAGATATGTCCGCTCGGGTGACCCTGAAAGAACCAATATCAAACTGCCATTTTCCTTCTGGTGAATCAATCATGAGAAATGAGCGGCCAGAAAGGCGGATCCCGACACCACCACGACCATCAGCGCCTGATTTAGTCTTACTACTATGATGCTACTGACTTAGTGACAAAGATAGAGGGAGATGATATGGCCTCTCCTGGAGTGAGGTGCAGCTTAATGTTACTGTTGACTTTTAACAACGATTGAAAATTCTCTGTCATAAAAATCTCACTAAGAAGACAAAGAAAACTTGATTGCAAAATATTACAAGTAAATCACCAAAGAAACTTTTAACTATAATACAAACTTCACATATACCAGTGAGCAGGAGCTACAAGACCCTGTTATAAGGCACAAGTTCACTCACATCAACTATATACAGTACATCAATCTTCTGGCTAGCCTCTCCCTCCCTCCCTGTCTTAGACGACTGGACAAGACAGAGTAGCCAGCTCGGCGACTCATCTTAAGTCTTGACACAGTAGAGGCAGGACTTGATAAATTAACAGACTTTAGAACCGACTATTAATTTATCTAACCAGGTGAAGTGTTTAGGTAACAGAAGGATTCGGTAAAATCCATCTAAAGTTTAATTTCACAATGAAGCTTAGATCTAAAATGACCTACGAGTGAATAACGACTCAAGGAAATATGTTAAACAATGGAGAGAGAGAGAGAGAGAGAGAGAGAGAGAGAGAGAGAGAGAGAGAGAGAGAGAGAGAGAGAGAGAGAGAGAGAGTCACACAGGATATAATGTGTATCACGAAAGGTCATAATGGATGTTACAGGAAGTATACTAATGGACGGTGTCTTTCCCTCTTAACTCCCTCCCTCACTCACACTCCTCTTCACTCCCTTCCCCTCCTATTCTCCAAACACCCGACGCCTCATACTTCATAAATCCCTATCCCTCCCACACCCCTCTTAACTCCCTCCTTCACCCACATGCCTTCTAACACCCCTCCCACACCCCTCTTAACTCCCTCCTTCACCCACATGCCTTCTAACACCCCTCCCACACCCATCTTAACTCCCTCCTTCACCCACATGCCTTCTAACACCCCTCCCACACCCCTCTTAACTCCCTCCTTCACCCACATGCCTTCTAACACCCCTCCCACACCCACATGCCTTCTAACACCCCTCCCACACACCTCTTAACTCCCTCCTTCACCCACATGCCTCCTAACACCCCTCCCCCCTCCTTTTCCTAACTACCTTCCTCTCCCAAACTCTCCCTTACTCCCTCCACCCACCCAGGTCTTCAAAAATATCTCAGTTATGGTAATCTCTCTCGCGTCATGTCTACACAACACAAGACCACCCTCTCCCCCTTGCCAAACTTCTATTCAACAAATACCCTTGTTCTTACCAGGTGACTGATATAGAAGCCTCCTTGCCACCTTGAGTTGTCTGACGGATGTGATATCGAACTCCTGCCAAACTTTAGGTGAGAATAAGTAGTTTGAGACAATATATTAAACGAGTGACACCTGGCAGAAAGATACCTGTATGTGCTGCTGTATTTTGAGTGACACCTGGCAGAAAGATACCTGTATGTGCTGCTGTATTTTTAAAGTGGCATTGAAGTGATTCTTATCAATATATAACATAATTATGAGTTACTGTAGTTTTCTAATATACAGCCTTCTCTACCAACCATAGTACAGGTCACATAGCCTGCAGCACCACCTACAGTACAGGTCACACAGCACCACCCACAGTACAGATCACACAGCCTGTTTCATCAACCATTGTACAGGTCACACAGACTGCAGCACCACCCACAGCACAGGTCACACAGACTGCATCACCCACAGCATAGGTCACAGCCTGCAGCACCACCCAGAGTACAGTTCACACAGCCTGCAGCACCACCCACAGTACAGGTCACACAGAGAGCAGCAGCACCCACAGTACAGGTCACACAGCCTGCAGCAACACCCACAGTACAGGTCACACAGCACCACCCACAGTACAGGTCACACAGCACCACCCACAGCACAGGTCACAGCCTGCAGCACCACCCACAGTACAGGTCACACAGCACCACCCACAGTACAGGTCACAGCCTGCAGCGCCATCCACAGTACAGGTCACAGCCTTCAGCACCACCCACAGTACAGGTCACAGCCTGCAGCGCCATCCACAGTACAGGTCACAGCCTTCAGCACCACCCACAGTACAGGTCACACAGCCTGCAGCACCACCCACAGTACAGGTCACACAGCACCACCCACAGTACAGGTCACACAGCACCACCCACAGTACAGGCCACACAGCACCACCCACAGCACAGGTCACACAGCCTGCAGCACCACCCACATCACAGGTCACACAGACTGCCTCACCCACAGCATAGGTCACACAGCACCACCCACAGTACAGGTCACACAGCACCACCCACAGTACAGGCCACACAGCACCACCCACAGCACAGGTCACACAGCCTGCAGCACCACCCACATCACAGGTCACACAGACTGCCTCACCCACAGCATAGGTCACACAGCACCACCCACAGTACAGGTCACACAGCACCACCCACAGTACAGGTCACACAACACCTCCCACAGTACAGTTCGCACAGCACTATCCACAGTACAGGTCACACAGCACCATTCACAGTACAGGTCACACAACACCTCCCACAGTACAGGTCACACAGCACCACCCACAGTACAGGTCACACAGCCTGCAGCACCACCGACAGTACAGGTCACACAGCATCACCCACAGTACAGGTCACACAACACCACCTACAGTACAGGTCACACAGCACCACCTACAGTACAAGTCACACAGCACCACCTACAGTACAAGTCACACAGCCTGCAGCACCACCCACAGTACAGGTCACACAGCACCACCCACAGTACAAGTCACACAGCCTGCAGCACCACCCACAGTACAGGTCACACAACACCTCCCACAGTACAGGTCACACAGCACCACCCACAGTACAAGTCACACAGCCTGCAGCACCACCCACAGTACAGGTCACACAACACCTCCCACAGTACAGGTCACACAGCACCACCTACAATACAGGTCACACAGCACCACCTACAGTACAAGTCACACAGCCTGCAGCACCACCCGCAGTACAGGTCACACAGCCCCCAGATATAAGTACAGGCTCCTCTCTGCCCCTATGTGTTAATTAGTGTAAACATGAAACTGTTTACCACACACCAACAAAATTAGGAGATAATGTCGCTACCAAACATAATTATTGCTAATTGCAAATTTTGACTATCGTGTGTTTTGTGTTGCTGCCGCTCTATAACTGTTTATTAGAATCACCTGGGCATTAGACACCCCTTTAACCTAACCTAACCTCAGTGAGCTGCTGTCCTAGTGGTAGTATTAACCTTTTGCCCGAATTAAAAACAAACAAACAGAATAATTCGCTTAGATGACATATCATTTTCCTTTATCTTATTGCTTGTTATATTCCTAAACTAGACCTAACCTTTATAATTATCGTATATCTAGTCATTTGAGACAGGTGCGTATACTGTATATGTATGAGCATGAAGATCAATAATTTACCCATGCCAGGATCAGTAGCTTTTAGAGTATAATCAATGAACCGCATGCAAAATATATCGATACAAAACAAACATCAAGACGCAGCCAACAGGGGCGCCTGATGTAGAGCAACAATGTGGGTGGTGCCGTATATTCTCCGCCACTGTCAGATGGCGACCTGAACGAGTCCTTGTTCCTATTTTCTGGTCTCACAGTGCAGGAGGAAGGCATCATTATCATTCTGGTGACTCCTGCCTCATATACCTCCCTACTTCACTCAGCACTTTATAATATATCCTGAAGAGAAACCCTGACTTTATGAGACAATCTATCAGCATAGGAAGAGTCGTTTCATAGAAAATATTGCTCTATAACTGTCTGCCAGAATCACTCCGGGCCAATGTTTATGAAATTACAGTCACTTAGAACTCGGGAGGAAGACTGTAAACTGTCATAATCAACTGGTTTGTTTTTGATCTTTGTAACTTTTGTTTTGAAGGTTATACAACACTTTATGACACTGATCTTAAGGAGAGTTCCCCTTCCTCTTGTAGCTCTTGAGTGTGTGTGTGACACTGTAATCTGAATATGAGGTACTGCTTCACCTGTCAGTGTTGGAGGCTGTGGTATGGAGGAGGAAGAACCATTCTATTGTTACTGTCCAAGAACTCAACTTAGGAGATGATAAATCTTTCTCCCTGTGACCGCTGCTGTTCAATATATTTTCCTCTCCAGTGTCAGGGAAGGTCGAGGTGATCTTATATTCTGCTGTTTGTGCGCATAACAATGTCGTCCGAGTTACCATGTTTGTATTTTATCTCAATAAGTATATCTATTATATACGAGGTGGATTAAGATTATAGTTCAAGCTGAAGTTAAGAGATAGTTTAAACAGATGTTACAAGGAAAGGTTAAGAGGGTCCAATAGTGATGACTACCAACTGGGTCACTGAGGATACTGCTCACTTACTACTAAACCTTTGGGACGTAAGGAAAAAGCGTGGCCAGCACTGCACTCGACCAGTTTCAGTTCCACAACTTGTATAATTAGGTACCCTTTTACGGCTGGGTTGACTGGGAGTGCCTCGGGATCGAAACAGCAACCCCTAGGACAGTGAACGAGTGCTAAATCCACTTGGCAATGGCGCTCCATACCATTAAACTTGCATGTAGCACGCCGCCATGTGACACAGAGGCACGGCGGCCCGGGAGTCATGACGGGTTGCCCTGTACCGACCCCATGGCGCGGTGATCAGCAAAGGGAGGGCGAGCTGCACCTGATGTAGCTGCTGCCTCACTTTTTTTGGTCACCATCCTCACTCTACACACTGTAGGAGCTCAGAGTGGACAGCGTCTATACTTGCTATAAGATATAGTGACCAACGGGAGTATAAAGTCTGTCTTGTACAGTACTAGATAGGTATCAAAAAAAATAACAGTGATTAATGCTGTAGTGCTGTACGAAGGCTTTCTACAGTGTAAATTGTTGACATTTAAACAAGGAAACAACTGTGTGTGTGGGGGGGGGGGGGATATGAAGCCTCCACAACCACACACTTGTTATATTATACTCTGTTGTTTACTCTCACCACACATTTGTCACGCTCCTCAGTGTTTACTCCGAAAACACACATTATTAACTGCAATGGAGAGCATGTGAACTGATGCAGTTCATAACTAAGTAACAACACCATGTACAGAACCGAGTAACAACATGATGTACAGATCCAAGGAACACCACCACCACGTACATCAGTAATATTAACTGTTACTGGTGTGTATATCAAAATAATAATTTATAAACCATCTGTGATTTTCTTCATCAGGTGCCACGGTACTCGGGTGAAAACAGCGTCTTGACCGTAATTATATCGTGAGGATAATATAGGTGTGTCAACTAAGGGGTATTTATTATATGGATCGTGGTGGCAAACACGCGGGTAATGTGGCCCTCTGTACCCATAAATAGCTAAATTTGCCGCTACCAATAATCGTATACAAACAGTGGGCGGGTGTAAAGGTTTACCTATTAACACTACCAACACAAGAGTCCCATGCATTTACATTAATTGCTCCTAAAATGTTTACCGAGGATATGCATCATTTTGACGTGATCATTTGATATTCCTGTTAAAATTTAATCAAATTTTGTTGGACAATGCTGTGGGATTCTATATTAAATTATGCTTATGAATGCTTGTGATGCGGCGATAGCTGTTGTCACCGATGGATAATCACAGCGGCCGTTAGTAGAATAGTATAAGACTCACCTAAGCGGTAGAGTACGGGAATTACTGAAATATTTATGCGAGTAGAAATATATTTATATGTATGTATGGTCTCTTTCTCAATGGCTGTGAAGGACATGGAGCCATAAGCGCAACGCCCGGCAAGAATTTATTGATCAACAGAGCCGTTCACTGATTGGGAATGACTACGGGCCTGGAGATGATCAGTCGGGTCCTGGTGAAGTATAGCACCCAGAGGGATCCGCTTGTAGCGCCATCATGACGTGCTTCTTCACCCAACAACCACTTATGCTCCTACTTGGTGCCGTTTCTCTGATCAACGCAGTTACCTTCTCTGATCAGGGTACACTGTGGCAGCCGATAAGTGTTCACGTGTCGACCCTAAAAGACCCAAATCACTCTGTGGAAGCCTTTACTGTGGGAAGCAAGGTGATGTGTGCAGCCATAACCAACCAGACATTTCCCGATGGTCTCTTCTGCTACGACGAGGGTCATTGTGAGCTACACGACCTCCAGATCCAAGCCTCCAACGACACGTGTTCTGACAGCGGCCCCGCCACCATCTGTTACACGCAGGATCCATCAGGTTAGTTTCTCGTTATTTTTCTTGTCTTACTCAAAATAATTTATTTTAAACGGCACATGGATTCTCTTAAGTGTCCTGTGAATGCTCTTCTGGTGAGTTCATTAAGTACTGTTTCATTTAGACTTCTGGGTTAACTTATCAACAGCAGGTATACTATTTAGCAACGGAGCTCACCCAATTGAGCACTTTAAAATTTTTATCCTTTTTATATCTCGCCTCAAATTTTAAAGGACTACACAAGCTTAGCCATGACCATTGATGAGCATTGGTTCTTGCTGACTGGCTTCCACAGTGTAGTGGCTATCAACATAATTACACTTGGTGGTCATGTTATATTTTTATTGCATGTGTCATTTTAATAATGCACTTTGACAATATGGTATTATAAGACAAGAAGTACCACTAGTCGACAAAACTCAGGTCAGAACTTCATATTCCAATTACTGCATGACATAATCTTAAACGTAGATGTTTATTTGCCTCACATTAATGATATAGTACTGCTGACGTACGGTAGGTTAGGGCGTAATTAACGTATGAAATACAACACTATCGCAGAGACAGTGAAACATGTTTACTGTTCCTTCTCAGTTGTGAGGAGCAGACCCTTCAGCATAGTGAGTGGCCTAGAGGTCTTGGGCCACCTGCTGGAGGTCACTACTCCTAAGACTTGGGCAGACGCTCGTGCCTACTGCCAGTGCCGAGGCGGCGACCTGCTTGTTGTACCAACAAAAGTTGTGTTCCTAAACATGGCAGCGAAATATGTGTCAATCAGCAGTGGTAAGAATATTAAGCTATATTAATTAAGAACTAATTAAACTGAATACTTATATATCAGGCTATATGTGGAGCTACTCTCATCATGGGATTGGAACAATGTCTCTACAGTTGTCCTTTGCGGTGTCTCTTAACGTATGGGTTTTTGAGTTACTATCTGAGATTGGAAGTGAAATTGTAGATTCTGTTCTCCAGTAAAAACTCAAACTAGTACTTATGTAGTACATAGTTCCCTGATGTATTAGTATATTAGAAATTACTTATGAATATCGTTAAAACAGTTTTCTGCAATAAAAATACCTCTATAGAATAATGAAGAGAATAGCGATATTTTACTGTGAATGAACTTAATACAATATGTCAGGGTAAAAATATTTGAGTAGGGAAAAAAGAACAAACGCCATAAAGAGGAAAAAACTGGTGAGTGAACTGACAACGTATCTTGCTTACAGAGGATAACATATGGGTGGGTGTGGTGGCCAGGAAGTGGCTGGATGGCCATGCAGTAGACAACCAGGAATGGAACCCTTTGGAACCTAACGAGGACCCCAACAACTGTGCCCGCATGAAAAGTGTATTTCACAAACCTTACCGACTGGCAGACAAGACCTGTTCCAACCAGTACTCCTTCCTGTGTCAGAAATAAACACCTCAAACTTTGAATAAATCTCTTGTCTGCAGTACACACCCACACACACCTGTGACATGTTAACAAAGACCGCGGACGCTCCAGCATAGCAGATGACATGAACCCAAACATGGTCACCACGGGAGATACGACGGTGGCATAATTACGATAACTATTTTATTTCTTCGCCTACAAATAGCGTAGAGACGCAAAACTACTGCCAGATGATCAGTGTTCGCTGTGTTTTTACCCCCTTATTTCGCTCGTCTTTCATGCCCTCCCCACTAACGTGTAATTACCCCTGAAACAATCATAATTCTGGACGTGCAAATTGAAAATGCACCAAATTATAACCTAACCCTAACTTATATAATTGATACAAAATATGATCAAGTTACAAACACTGGGGACTTTGTACTCACCACAATCTTCTGTCTGTATATATCTTGATCACTTGCCCGGGACTCAAGTTTTAATCTGTAAAAACATAAAACAAGTGTTAGATACTAGGATCTACTGCAGTAAGTAGCTATGCTCCTTAAAATACCTAACTCTTGTAATAAAAATTTTCCTATATTAATGATAATGGTTTTGTTTTGCTATTGTAAACTTTAAAATAATTATGTAATTAATAATGTACAATGGTAATATATAACATTATAAATAATTTAGATATTGCAGCCAGTATGGTAGAAAGTTGGAGGAACAATATATTAATATTTTTTTCACATTGATTTCCTTTATTGGGTTGAAAATCAAAATATCTTGTAGACCACCTTGGCGTCTTAGGGGAAAACTGCTGATATGGTTTCTGTTGACTGTGCTAACCTGCACGATTACAGGCCACATCAATAATAAAACGGAAATTTGCAAGTTAAAGGCTGAATATAGCGCCTCCTAAATTCTTTATTTTTTCGTTCTATTACAAAGTCATTTGGTCCTACCTTGTCTGTGTAAACAGAGAACAGTATTACCAGCTTATGACATGTACATTGTACACGATAAAAAAGGGCACAGGATACACTACGTTACAAAAATGCATAAAGATATTTCGGTATTATTGCAGTTTCACACCCAATTGGGTTAGAGCAATTTTGGGTTCACCAGAAGTTATATTTCGTCAATTACAACAACTTTTTCTAATACCACTTCCGTCGCAAATGGGTCATAACCGATATGGTAAATTCATGCATGAAATTCAAAAAACGTAAAATTACCCCATGATGCTTCAACAAAGTTGCTTTCATTGGTACCAAATATCAAAATACAGAAAGTACTTTTTGTTTAATATGGCGTAGACGGCTAGGAAATTAGGTAAGGTTAGGTAGGTTTCTTTGGTTGGTTAGGTCAGGTTCTATGGGGGGGGGGGGGGGTGTGATAACTCAAAAACGACTCATTTCGGACAGAAATGAAGGTCAAATTCGAATGAATCACACCGTATACCAAGGGAAAGAATACCTAGATTTCTGGTCAAAAACCAATTGGTAGTGAAACTGCAATTTTACCGATACTTCTATATCACTATCCTCATGTTTACTTTGCTGGAACAGATATTTGCTATCGAAAAGGAGAATATGATAAGACAAGTTTGTCTGAGTATTTGTCCTTGTAAAAATAATTCATATTACGGTACTTACTGACGTGGTGTTGCTGGTGACATTGTTGCCTCTTCTAGATAGCAATAACTTTCACTTAACACACAAATATGCCCAATAATTTCTTCAAATATCACATATCACTTAGCACATTCACAATCTGTTTGGTATGAAAGAATATCGGTATTTACATCGTAAACCATTAGGTAGGAGTTTTCAGAAACGTATGTTTAAATCAGTCGTTGTGGAAACAACACTTTATTTTCTTTGATTAAAAGCTTTCTGATCTTTCCATGGCAAAAATTTTATCTTGAATGTTTATGGCACGATTAGTCTGAAGATTATAAACAAAAACAATGTTGGAAAGCACTTAATAGCGGAATGTTGTACAGAAACCATTGACCGGCCTCTCCATAGTCTCCGACTCCCCGTAGTCGATGGATAACAACAGAGTCAACATTCACGTATGTGTGATTATTCTCACAGTGTCTCGGTTAGTTCTGTGTTGTAATGTTGACTATACAAGATAAAATAAGGTAGGGTTTTTTAATTTACTTGTTTTATTTGTTTATTTTTTGTTTTGTTCATTTGTTTTATTTATCAATCTCGGTAAAGAACTTAGTAGTAGTTTGGCGTCTGCCACAAATCTGCCGAACAGTGTTCCCAGATTTGGCAGTTTACCACAGGAGCCTAGCCATATGACGTTTTCTTGACTTGTAAGTAAATTCCTCCTTTTTCCCCACTCGTTCCACGTTCAACACTGACACCGTATAATCAAAATATTTAACTTTAATGCCACATATGTTGCAAGTGTCAAATAATAATGGTGTGTAATGTCTCGTAACCTGGTCATAGATATCTTAAAATAATCAACCAAGGAGGAATATTTCTAACTGTATACAATATTGTTTTATTTCATTTACTTGCCATGTTTCAGGTAAAAGTCCTGACGTAACGAGGCGTATTCCAGTGTTACGTTAGTTTTCAATTACATTATTATATTTTTTTTGTTGCCTCAGGAATAATTTATGTAAATGTGCAGTATAGAGGAAATAAAACCGATATAAAAAATGATTATCAGCATTGTAGAGCCGTAAATTTTACATATATAAAGGGCACAATACTTTTAATTCGATACTTTGATCTTGCTGGGATATTTGGCGGGTTTTGAACTGTACTTGGCGTTTCCAGATACCTTTACCTACTTTTACATTTTTGTTGATGTTTACTTTTGACAGAACTATTGAATGGTTTGAAAAACTGACTGGAACCGTATCACATTTTACTATTTTGTTCTCAAGCCCCTTAATATAAAGCCTATCAGTTCTTGACCCATATTTATCCCTAACATATGTAAACTCAGTATAGATAATATTCCATTGTGTATAATATGGACACGAAGTAGTACCTTAAGCTGTGTATTCTTATATTACTCTATTAATTATGTATAGTAAAGTATTACAGAACATGTATTAATCCTATGTAGTATTCCCATTTATTATGCACCATGTTATGTATGTGAATCATCATATTTACATATTATGTATTCAGCTTGTGAATGCTGGCATCTGTACATGCCAGTGTGGAGTGATATAGAGAGTTGAGATCGCTATTCCTTATGGTGTGGAAGCCAGTTTCTTTGTTCCTCTGTATATATCTCCGCACGAGAATAAGAACCTATTTTCAAGATAACAAGTGTTTGTGTATACCCTCAGTAGTGTAGAACATTTTGGGGGTATCAAAGATAAACATAGATGGCGCAGTGAGATTTCTCAGTGAGATTCAGAGTGAACTTAGCCTTCCCGCCGGACTGTGTTAATGGCGTCTCGTCTTCAGCTTCGCCAAGGATTTACAGCCAGACTACAAGCCTCAGGACTTAGTGTTGTGAAGTGCTATGCTGTGTACAGTGCTGTGAAGTGCTGTGTATTTTAATCAGAATTGTCTGTGCAAACTGCAGTCAGATGACTGAGGGAGCGGCCCAGCAGTACGTCCCCTCCCCCCTACTGTCATTGGGTAACTGAGCAGCGTGCATTAAGACAACTTCGGTTCGGTTGCGACTTGCGCCCAGCTGCCTCTATGTCTGGCAGCGCGCCAAGCCTCCCGGCAACGAGCCATGCACACACACACACTCACAGACCCACTTTATATTAAATTCTTGCGTGTAGGGGGGAGGGATGTGTATGATACGGACACGAAGTAGTACCTTAAGCTGTGTATTCTTATATTACTCTATTAATTATGTATAGTAAAGTATTACAGATCATGTATTAATCCTATGTAATATTTCCATTTATTATGCACCATGTTATGTATGTGAATTATCATATTTACATATTATGTATTCAGCTTGTGAATACTGGCATCTGTACATGCCAGCGCAGAGTGGTACAGAGAGTTGAGATCGCTAGTCCTTATGGTGTGGAAGCCAGTTTCTTTGTTCCTCTGTATATATCTCCCGTACGAGAATAAGAACCTTTTTCAAGATAACAAGTGTTTGTGTATACCCTCAGTAGTGTAGAACATTTTGGGGGTATCAAAGACAAACATAGACATTGAGACTTTTGACTCGTGGCAGAGATCAAACATCCAACAAGTGGTGGCGGTAACAATGATCTAAAAATATTTTGACCATGGTGGCAACGTTGTGTTGTTTTCACCGGTGGTTCAATGCAAAATTAATGCTTTGATTAAATAATTTAGAACGGCAGGATAAAATATCAGCATCACTATTTTTATATTAATATTCGAATGTACTGTATGTCAGCATTTTACGGATAATTATGAGTTTTATCACATTACAATAATTCCACTGTATTTCTGATTTTGTATTTTTTTTTCGAAAATTTGAGCTGGGGCGTAAATATGAGCAATTGTGTAGGTATACTGTACTGTACAGTACCACATTTTATACCACATCTTGTACTACACCTTGTACCACGCCTAGTACAGTTGGGGAAATGTGTTCCTACACCTCCTGTGGTAATCCGTGTCTCCAAACGGCACCGTCGCTGTAGTAGAATCACTTTTAATGAATGAATGAGTGTTGGTTGGTGTAACGACGGACGTAATTGGTGGATAGGTTTGCTATAGGTGTAGGTTGGCTGCTTGGAGACACGAGTTCCGTAAGAACACATTTCCGCAACTGTACTACGCGGGTGGCAGTCCTTTGTAACCTCATGACAAAATTTTTAGTTCTGTTACAAAGTAAACTATTCGAGTGACCAGAGGATTATAATTCTTGTCTCTAATCGAAGGCAGTGGAAGTGAAGACACAACTGATGACTTGTTTATAACTTCTCTGTTCCTCACCACACGGCCACGTGAAGGGGAGAGAGGAGGGTTGTGTTCACGGTGAAACATTTTGCTACTGTGATAATAACCTAAAGTTGTGTTTCATTCTTAAATTGTTGGACATAATGAGTTAAAATAAGACGAGTTTGTGTATTAGTAATGACCAGGTGAAAGAAGGTGATGTTTTTAAGATAACACCTGAAGTAGCTAAGTGTTATTTGACAGCCTTTTATCACAACCTGGTAACTTGTGACTAATAACGCTTATGGGTGATATGTAATGAATATGTAGAATGTGCATATAACGAAAGAGAGAGAGAGAGAGAGAGCAGTAAAATATAGTCTACATTAGTCCTCCTGACACTCGCCTCCTCACCAATCTTTAGGTTATATGAGAGGATTTCGTCTCCACAGTGCTCCTGAAGGGCGGTGAACGGTAATGACCTTTTATCAAGTTTTAGTGACGAGTTATTTATGGTTATGATGGAAGTTCGATTGAATGGATTTTGTGAATAGTTTTGAACTTTTTTTGTAGAATTAAGTTCCTGCGATGTACTGTATAAACTTGGCTGCAATATGTGTGTATGTGTGTGTGTGTGTGTGTGTGTGTGATTTCAGGTCTCTAACTACTTCTGTTTTGGAGCTATAGTTGGAACTGTCAGATAGATAGACATATTCACAGAGATAGATAGATAGAAACCTCCTTTTATTTATATAGATAGATATATACCGTAACCCGGCCTCGGTATGGCATATAACTATTTGTTGGTCGTAAAATAAATATTATTATTACAATATTTTAAGACAAATTATTGTGGTTGTATCGATAAGAAAATTATAGTTTAGTACTATTGTCTTGGAATAACAATATTTTAAGAACATTTTGTTGTAATCACCGTGAATATTAACGGCCAATAAAGGAAGAAGAATAGTATTTTAGCCAAACTTTCATTAGAGTATAATTAGGCTGAGTGTGAGAAGGGCCGACGACAGGAGGACCAAAAGGGTGAATAAATTAAAAGATTATATGTAAGTGAGACAAACGACTTGTACACACACACACACACACACTGATCCTGGTGTGTGTGTGTGTGTGTGATTTATCTAGTACCAGCAAGAAGGTATATGCCACACACACACCACAACCTGTCCTCATGAGATCATTTGAAATCATTATAAATAATTACTTAACATAATTCCAATATAATTTAAAGAATCATCTAATTATATTTCAATATATAAACAACATTATTTACTACATCATAAAATAGTTTCTGGAGATCATGTCAAACTATTTCGTCTAATCACCTGTGTTTTAAATTATGGTTCCTAATTACCTCATCAGTATGAACAAAAAAACATTTACCTTAATGACTCTTCTATACCTGAGATAATTAATACACCTGGAAGAGAACACACCTGAATATATACAGTACACTAATGACCACACTTACATAATGAATATAATTAACACACAAGATACATTTACTTAATTCTCATCTCATTAATATAGAGTTTAATTATCATCATTACACATTTTCACATTTTTTTACGCATATTTTATAGAGAAATCGTATTGTTTTATGTATATTTAAATAGTTTTCTTTAAATGGTTGACAACGAAGTGTGGTCCAGTAGCCAAGGCAGCGAAGGACCTGGAGAGGAATTTATTGTTTATTAAATGCGATAAATACAGCACATCCCCGAGAGTTAGTGGTCACCCTCTCCTCCTTGTGGTGATAATAACAACTACTCTACTATCCCGTACTGACTCTACATAGTTCCTTTTCTTGTATTGTTGTGTATGATTTAGAATACCTTAGTACTGCCTTCAGCTCAAGTGTATGGTAAGGTCCTCAGCTCAAGTGTATGGTAGTGTCCTCAGCTCAAGTGCATGGTGTTTTCCTTAACTCAGGTGCCTGGTGTTGCCCTCAGCTCAGGTTCACAGTCTTGTCTTCAGCTCAGGTTTACAGTCTTACCCTCCACCCAGTCAGATGTAATAGCAGCAAGAATTAGAAAGAGAAACTCGTAATCCTCGTCATCAAAATTTATCCCATGAGGATTTATGTATGAACAGTTGGTTGATAAAAGTATTAACCCATACAGTATACAGGAGGTCGGATTAGCAAGGGCGGGATTATCAAACACATCCTTTATAATCAAGCCTTTGGTAATCTAAGCTTCTCTATGTATGACGTCACACGCATGCGTTATACGTGGGACAAGAATTTATTGATCATAAAAGGTACCATAAGAGACTCCCGTGTGTGTGTGTGAAGTGTTGACTCTCTACCTGCACCTGGCCTATTATAACAACACAAGGACCCGAGCGTTGTGGCAGCATGAATCTCCTGTTCACTCCATCACACGTATTTCTACTTGGTGCCGTTTCTCTGGTCAACGCAGTTACCTTCTCTGATCAGGGTACACTGTGGCAGTCGATAAGTGTTCACTTGTCTTCCCTAAAAGACCCAAATCACTCTGTGGAAACCTTTACTGTAGAAAGCAAGATGATGTGTGCAGCCATAACCAACCAGACATTTCCCGATGGTCTCTTCTGCTACGACGAGGGTCACTGTGAGCTACACGACCTCCAGATCCAAGCCTCCAACGACACGTGTTCTGACAGCGGCCCCGCCACAATCTGTTACACGCAGGATCCACCAGGTTAGTTTTACTCAATCACCATCTTTCTTGTTGTTTAGGAAGTATGATCGAGTTATTAAATATTTGTAATATTGGATTATATTGGATTTTCCCTGATACAGTATAGGCGAAACAAGCAGTGTGTTGTAGAGAGAGTTAAGTTTTCTTTTTCTTCTCAAACATAGGCGTTGCAGCTTTCAGCACAGTGAAGGGGCTAAGGAAACTGGGCGACTTGCTGGAGGTCACCACTCCCATGAATTGGACAGACGCTAGAACTTACTGCAAGTGCCGAGGCGGTGACCTGTTTGTTGCGCCTTCACAAGAAGATTTCCTGCGTCTGACGGCACATTACCGGTCAACCAGTACCTGTAAGAATACTCTCCTTTTCTTTGTTTTCTATAGGTGGAAGTTATGGCATTTATGGTGACGTCTGTTATTATATCGACAGCGTGTTATTAGTTAGTTGATGTTTAAGGCCTTGTAGTCCCTTGGTGGAAATAGAAGCGAATCTCTTAATTAGTTTCATCACCATTAGATTAAATACACCATACGAGAATGTACACGACTGTTTATAGATGTTTATTATTATTCGACATTTTCATATGACCACAACAAAAAGCTTCCTAGCATGAGTGTACCGACAGGAAACTCTAAGAAGTTCAACGGTAGATTATTATTATTATTATTATTATTATTATTATTTATCAGATTTAAGAACCATGTGGCAGGTGTTTGTGAGATTTGAATTGAATATCTAGTTGAATTATATCTACTTTTGACCAAGCCTGAGATTGAGTCAATTTTACAGAGGCACCTTCTGTGACAGGTTGATTATGTTCCTGCTACACAATATTAAGTGAACATTTATTATGTGTGTTCTTATTTATATTTACATTTTCGGTATCACACTGTCATAGTGAAGTCCATCCCGCTGAAATAGAATATCCAGACAGCAATTGTCTTGTGGAGAACATGGGATGTATGTGAATAAGGCAATGACACTACTTTGGTAAAATAGACACGGATCATAACATAAATGATGTAGATGAAAATTATGGTAGGAAAGACACAGGAAGGCTACAACTGGAATGAGAAACTCTAATTAAAATTTCAGAAAAGACGCTACTGAAATGCTTGGAGTGGTCAGGTGTGATCGTCAACCCTTCAGATTGGTTGATTGAATTAATAATGCCTGGTGGTGGGTAAAAATAACAGGTCGTATTAAATTAACGTTGGTTTGTCTTTTGCTGACAGTGGCTAGCGTGTGGATGGGCGTGAAGAACAGGTTGTGGTTGAATGGACGAGTTATTACCAAACAGGAGTGGCACTCATGGGAACCTAATGGTGACCCCGACGACTGTGCTCAAATGTCCATCGAGAACTCCACCAAATACCGCTTGGGTGACCGGAACTGCTCCACACAGTTATCTTTCTTGTGTCAGAACTAAAGTAGTGGGACTCTTCTTCTGTAACTAACGCACATCGCCTGAGAAAAGAGAGGAAGGAGCGTTCGAGGAAAATTTGGGGTAATTTTACATTAACTCTCTAGGTAGAGGTTGTCGTCTTCTACCGCCCGTCTATTAGCTGGTTTAATGATTTTACACTTTTTTATATTGTTATATATTAACCCAACCCAACCCAACCCAGCCCAACCCAACCCAACCCAATTTGAAGACTCCCTCGAGCTCCTTGGGTAGGAGACAAGACTCCTCGTATGGTGGAAGCGTTCTCTCTCCTGATCACTATGCTGAGGTGTTGGAACAAGTAGCTCGATGTTCTGCCGTTTTAGATGGTTTCAATGACCTGGAACCCATATATAAATAAGTAAACAAAAACAATTACTTTATAGGAAATATTACCAACATACAGTAGATATCAGGAGGCCAGGTTATGTTGTGACCCTACCTAACAGGTATCTAGATATGAATAATTAGTATCCATATTCTTATTAGAACTCATCAATCAGCTGGTGTAGGATCTCCTCTTGTCTGAACTCATCAATCAGCTGGTGTAGGATCTCCTCTTGTCTGAACTCATCAATCAGCTGGTGTAGGATCTCCTCTTGTCTGTTCCTTCAAGTGTCCCATGTCCTTCACTCATCAGGGACCCGAATGTCTCTCTAAGTGTCCCTGGCTGTAAACATCAGGTCAGGAGCGCCGTAGATAGATGAGTGTGTAGTGTCGCCTTCATAACAACAGTAACCAGCCAATGGTGTTTGATGTAATGTATCGACCTTTTGTGGTGACTCAATTTCTCTACGTTTAAGTTAACCGAAAAAACAAACATTAATTGGTGTCCACTGGCTGATACAGATTAATATACTAAAAAGAAAAGTTTATTTACTATCTCTCGGTAATGACTCGGTGTTAGAGAGAACTTTTAATCCAGTAAAACCTCCATATAACGGATTTCTGTCTCCTTATATTCCGTTTCACATATAACAGATTTCCGATATAATGGACTTTCATCTCTATATATAGTTCGTTAGATGGAGGTTTCACACATATAATAGACCCTTGATATAACGGATTTTCTTCTCCATATAGTCCGTTAAATAGAGGTTTTACAATAGTTGACAACTTTAGTTTAAATCATGCTGAGTATAATGGTGTGTGTGTGTGTGTGTGTGCGCGTGTGTGTACACTAGCTATATACTTTTATTGTTTATGAACACCAGGCTCTTTGTTCTTGTTGTTCTTCATCTTAATGTTCAAGTTGTTCAGCACTTTATGTCCTTGTTATTCATCCGTGTGTTCTAGAATGATGGTGGTTGTTGTTCATATTTATGCTCTACTTGTTCATCACTGTGGTAATGGTTGTTCATTTCTATATTATTGTTCCTCACTATTCGTGCTGTTCATCACTGTTCTTTCTGTTCATCAATATGGCGGCTGTTGTTTATCAAGTTGTATACATTGTGTTTTGTTAGTAAATAAAGCACTAAGGAGATTTCAACCTAGATTAATATTTCCTGTTTAATTTAAATCTTATTATCACTAAAAATTTTGGGTTAAGGATAATAAGTGTGTTTTATGTTATATTATGAAACTGGAATTATTATTATTATTATTATTATTACCCAAATTCTGTAGCTTATATGATAAATGTCAAATTATATAAATATTATAAATAAACACACTCGTTTCACTCATACTTCCATTACAGGATATGAAGGTACATAGCATCAGTGTGGGGTGATCATTAGTGGTTGGCTAGTGCACAGTGGGGAATACAACCTCGAAAAACACCCTCATAAACAATGTTGATTCGTTTATTACACCTTTATACACCCGTTCTAGTTAATTCTTTGTCTATACTCGTGCTAAATTAACATAGAGACGGGGACTCATTAATGATCATCACTTAAGAGGTATGGTAATTAAGATGGTTGGCTAGTACACAGTTGTAATGATAAGACTCCTATGTGTGTGTGTATAGACTTAAGGTGTAAATTAATGTTTTTTGTTGAAGTAGAGGTTAATTATATTAGGGATAGTGAAGGTACTTGTTATAGTGTGAGTGACTTATTTTGCCCAGACATACTGAGACTTCCACTGTAAATGTCAGGATGTCTTGTAAAAAAAAGATATACAAATGCACTGACTTTCACACACACACATTGAAAAATATTCTTTTGTAAAATGACCCATAAAATATAATGGACCAACAGCCGCGGGGACAGGCAGCACTCACACCAAAAATTTATTGTGTATAAAAATATGAAAACAAAGTGTCACTCCCACTGCAATACTGTAGCGAAACCTCGACAGGCGATGATGAAGTTGATCTTCGTCGTTAACCAATTTTAGTTATAGTTTACCAGGAGAGAGCTGATAACTTGTCACCTCACCCAGTCACTAGAATACGGTGGTCGCTAGAGTAAGGTGGTCGCTGTAGTGAGGTGGTCGCTGGAGTAAGGTAGCCACTGGATTAAGGTGGTCGCTGGAATTAAGTGATGTGTGTGTGTGTGTGTGTGTGTGTGTGTGTGTCTGTGTGTGTGTGTGTGTTAGGTGTGGCAGACGCAAAAGGCGACGCTGAAGGAGGACCTGCACCAAGAGGCTAGGTAACGGGTGGTTGGACGGGGTATGCAGGTGCCAAGACAAGGAAAAACAATTTAGATAAGAAATGCAAGGAGAGACTGACAAAAGAAAACCTCTTGGTCCTAAAAGGTTTTCGTTTGAGAAAGAAAATAAACTGGTCATGAAAACGTAATATTGATTCATATGCATAGAAACCTGGAGGTGTGTTGTGTAAAGGTGAGAGTGGTAGGTGGGCTGTGTTGAGTCTGTTACGAGTTGGGGATTTAGAATATAGTTAAATGTCTACCCAGATCCCAACAGGTAACAACAAAAAAAAACAAAGACAATCGGACTATAAAAGGGTAGACAAAGGATGCGAGTTTGTGTTGTGTATAATAAAGTACCATAAATTCCTTAACAAAATATTCAGCTTATAAATTACCCTTAACCATACTTAACCTAAACATTAACAGTATATACATATTTATACAACATACGATAATTTGAAGCAAGTGGACGTGGGGGAGGCAATACAAGATTACAAATACTTAAGTGTGGAGCTGCGATGGCTGACGAGCAAGGCTGAGTATGGTAGAAGACGGTAGGTAGTCACTGTGCCGTAGATTTAGAGGATAGATGATCCTGTGGTCACTTCCCAGAGTGTACTACTCTCTCCTCGAATTGGAGCTGACAAAGAAAACTTTGAGGAAGTGACGCAACAACCAGGATATGGAGAAGGGAAACCCCGGAGTGGTAACTAAGACGAGTCATACTCGTGTTTCGTCCCTAGATGGCGTTGCTCATGGTGCTGGGTAGGTAGATCAAGACAATAGATGGCGTGGTTCGTAACAAGTCTGTGAGGCCACTATGTATATATGTATGTATGTATGTATGAGCCATTATTAAGAGTCAAACAAACTACCTTTACTGTATATCAAATCCACCAGATTACTGAAGAACCCAAACAATAGCAAACTATTCTCTTCTACCTTTTAATACATTGAACTCTAACCTAACCTAACCTAACCTAACCTAACCTTGCCTAACCAAACCTAACCTAACCCTGCAGGCTCCAGGCTCAGGTGAGATCCATTCACTCGGTCTGATATAATTATGGCTCTAATGATCTTTTTCCTGTTATCTTTAGACTTTTAGATTATTTCTTCACATCATATTTTTTTTTTGAGGCTCGTAATGTTGTGGAAAATCTGCTCTCAATCCCTTTATGAAACCTGAATTATTTTTTGTTATGAGAGTGTTCAGAGGGTTTATTGTGTGTGTGTGTGTGTGTGTGTGTGTGTGTGTGTCTGTGTGTGTGTGTGTGTGTGTGTCTGTGTGTGTGTGTGTGTGTGTGTGTGTGTGTGTGTCCATGTGTGTCTGTGTGTGTCCGTGTGTGTGTGTGTTTCTCTCTTCATTTCCCGGGTCCTTCAAGCAAGAAACTGAAAAATAAATGTATTGTATGACTACAAAGATCTGAAATATTAAAAAAGAAAATGGATTGTCACATGCACCAGGAACTTTATTTACATTGGGTAATCAAAATTATTGTCTTCTTTATAATGGCTCTAACGACCCTCACACAACAACGACAATAACAACAATAACAACACACAAAGAAGACAACAAAAACAACAATACAACACAAAATAAAAACACGCAACAGAACGCAACTTAACAGCAACACAATACAAGGCACAACAATTACAATAAAAACATAACACGCAATACAACAACAGCAACGAGAACTAAAACAACACAACACAACACAACACAACACTCAACAGCAAAATACGACCAACAGACAACAAAACAAGAACACACAGCAACACACAACTTAATACACAACACACATACAACACAACACCACCCCACACACCACCCCCCACACCACACCACCCCCCACACTACACCACACCACACCACACCACCACACCTCACCACACCACACCACCACACCTCACCACACCACACCACCCCCACACCTCACCACACCACCCCCCACACCACACCATCCCCCACACCACACCCCACACCACACCACCCCCCACACCACACCACACCACCCCCCACACCACACCACCCCCCACACCTCACCACCCCCCACACCACACCACCCCCACACCTCACCACACCAACCCCCACACCACACCATCCCCCACACCACCCCCCACACCACACCACCCCCCACACTACACCACACCACACCACACCACCACACCTCACCACACCACACCACCACACCTCACCACACCACACCACCCCCCACACCACACCACACCACCCCCCACACCACACCACCCCCCACACCACACCACACCACCCCCCACACCACACCACCCCCCACACCACACCACCCCCCACACCATACCACACCACCCCCCCACACCACACCACCCCCCACACCACACCACCCCCCACACCACACCCCCCCACCCATTATTAATATCTACTTCTCATTCCTAAACTTTACGAAATTATGATTTATTGTGAGAAATATTTCGCTTATTAATTTACTTTATTTTACCATCAGGAAGTCAATTAAGCTACCAAACTTTAACATATATTAGTAAGAAAAAGCGTTTAGTATTTCCTATGGGGGGGGGGGTGTGTGGGGGTGGGTGGGGGTGGGGGTGTGGGGGGGGGTGATATAATAGATTTCTTTCGATTATAATTTGTAATTTTGTCTTCGTTTGCTTAATTAATGTGTTTATCATCGGCTGCCACAACATCTCGCTAATGACCTTATTACTACCTGATGCGTACCGTCATCTCTGTACCGACAATACCTCTTATTTTTGTTACCTTTCTTAACCAATTCCTATGGTGGTATTTTCTTTAATTGATTTCATAAATTTTTTATTTTTTTATTTTTCCTTCATCGATAATACCTTTAATATGCTCTCTCTCTCTCTCTCTCTCTCTCTCTCTCTCTCTCTCTCTCTCTCTCTCTCTCTCTCTCTCTCTCTTTCTCTTTATACTTTAACCCTTTGAGTACGATGACTTTAACCTCTTCAGTACGATGGCATTAACCCCTTGAGTTATTGTCATTGTATTCAAAGGATTAATGCCATCGTATCAAGGGGTTAATTTCACACCTTCCCCTTCTCCACTCAGGTATGTCGTCTCGTCTTCCTTTAACTAACACCGTCATCACAACACTCTAATACTGTATTGATTTTCCATTGACAATCACCTCCAGTCACCTGTGTTTTCTTATTTCTTGTTCATTTTAAGTTTCCTCAGTTATCATTAATGTTTCCTTTGTTTTGTTTTCCTTAGATTCGTTTTATAACCGATCAGACGAGTTCAGTTATACAGTCTACTACAGTCAGGCGAGGGAGAGGACTCTGGACTGGTGTGTAACTGGAGATGAAAATAAATGTTTGTTTAGTTAAGTAATCCAGAAAGTGGTTCCCTGGATCGGTTAGTCCGCTCCTACCGCTGTTGTGAGGCCTAAGGTCTGACAACACACACACCCGCGGTTTACTCTGAGATCAAAGTCTTTAGGAGTTGTACTAATGTATAAGTGGGAGAGCTCTGTGATTGTTACGTGTTCGACCATATCTCTTTGACTTAACCTAACCTAACCTTTGACTTAGCCTAACCTTTGACCTAACCTAACCTTTAACCTAACCTAACCACCTAACCTTTGACCTAACCTAATCTGACCTTTGACCTAACCTAACCCCTTTGACCTAATATCCATTCCTTTCAGTTTCCAGTTCACTCGAGGATTTCCCAAGGGAGAAGGGAAAGAATGTGAGTAGCCTCGATCATCGGCTACAAACCAGGATATCAGGAGCAATCCCATAAACATAGCCTGAGCACGTCTTGGCCCACTCCGGTTACCCAAAGCCAGCAAGAAATTGGGAGGAAAGAGAGACGACAATGCTCCCTAGATGTACAATTATCTCTCTCTAACCTGGATATAGGAAGAGAAACTGATCGTATAAGCTCACTATAGGGTCACGCAGTCTTTGTAAATATAGGTTAAAGTATTTGATGATAAAGATTCTTACCGTAGTGCAGTCTCCTTTACTCTCAGGGTTATGACACTCAGGGTGATGCAGTCTACTTGAGGTTATGTACCAGGGGGAAACTGTTTGGTGGTGTAAACTTATATACGAGAGGTGATGGCTAGACTGTTTTCTCTCCCCTGCTGTTGGTAATAGATAATAGATCTTTCTGCTTCATGAGAAAGTTGAAGCATGTTTTATCTCACTGTATTAAAGAGAAAGTTATATAAAGGTGTTAAATATATTATAGAAAGTAAGTAAAAGTAAGTCTGTCACACTGCTTTTGATGAGAAGAAGATTTATTAGGCAAATTATATAGTTTTATAGTTTGATATGTTGTAAAAAAAAAATACTCATAGCGACTACCTGTTTTGTTACCATAAAATCCACACGTCCAAAGTTTTGTATTTATGGATCTAAATTAGTTAAATAAACATTACGCCATTACACCTCTCGTCAATATAACACCAGACAGAATATGGAAGATTTAGCGGAGTGAAATTTGTAGGATAAGACACAGTGTTCACGCGTCACATGTAAAGAACGAAATATCTTGTGTAGTTGCTTCTTCTCTTCGACGTTTTAACATGTCTCACATAAATGGGGTCATATGTGAGACGTCAGACGCTATTTGTCAGACTAGTGTGTCCTGGCCTTCATCCTCTCAGTAAAAAACATGACAACATAACATAGTGTAGTTATTTTACACAACCCGGAAACAATTAATGAAGAGAAGTATGTTATTGTTTATTTCTCAAGCTCATAGGATATTTCTCAAGCACATTTATTATCTTGTTATCTTAAAATTTCTTCTTCCCATTCCATTTAGGTTCTCTTTCCTACTTTATTTATTTACCTTCGTTATCCCTCAACATTATATCCAGCAAAAATTTCATAAAAGTAAACATCATTTTAGATTAACGCGTCAATGTCCAACGCTACTTCCCATTATAAATGCAGAACCATTTATCGTCATAGTGTCAGAGTCACCACCTAACACCATAATATTCGCTGCCTGTGTTATATTTCTACGGGAAGTTCACAATATATATACGAAGGAAACGCCATTCTCTCTGGTCTTTCAGCCATTGTTCAGTGAAGTTTACAAACACACAAAAACGGTGGAAATAACCTGGCATATTCGTTATCATACTATATTTTCCTTACCTCTTTAGCGCGTTATAAAATGTTTAGTTTCTATTTCCTCTCACAGAAGCGTCCGTAATCACATCCTGCCTGTGTTGGGTGTCTGTCTGTCTGGTTGGCTGGCGGGCGGGCAGACACTCCTATCCGCTCTACAACACCTGACACTTTCCAAATTGCAGCTTTAATCAACAGAAACATGATGTACTGCTCGCTCTTTATGTATACAGTAAATATATCTCAGTATTTTAGGGATAATCTTCCAATTTGGACCTAAAGTACAACAGATACTTGCGAAATAGGAATAACATTTTGCTATCATTGTTATATAGCTTCGTGGAAATGGGTGAAATTATGATCAAATTGAGTCTTATTTTATTTCACAGTTTTTTTGTTACTTTATCTTAACTACCCTACATTTAGGTTAGGTTAGGTTAGGTTAGGTTACTTTACTCACCATTAATGCCATAATGTTAAGAGTATCCATTAAATATTTCTATATTTCTCCTATTTATACATCAAATCAACTTTTCCAAAACATGATAAATATATTGTAGTTATCGCTAGGTCGCAATTATGCCCAGAACCCCCGTGACATTTAAATATATACAGGTGAGATGGTGCCTGGTGGCCGCCACTCAATATTCTGCAGCACCTCCCACATTCACCGTCTCTGTGCGTGATATATAGGTCCTCCTACCAGCCTCCGCCGCCACACTTTTTCACAATTTTCTTCGCAAGTCATTTCCTCCTGCGACGCCCTGCCTCACTGTCTGTCTGTCTGTTTGTTCTAGCCATAGGTCCAAAACGGAAGTAGTTAGAGACCTCAAACTTTACACACATATTACATAGGTACCAAGGTTATGCACCTTAGTATTACTAGTGGTCATGGACCCGGGGTGTCTAGGAGGGCAAACTGTGTCAGTGGGGTCTTCTAAACCTGCAGTACTGTACTTACTGACATTGATAACAGAAACACCTTGCTCTTTTCTTTTTCTAGCCTTTTTCACACATCCTTCTCTCAGCCTCATTCGTGGTGCCAGGTGTGGTAGAGTGGCCAAGGTGTTTTCCTCCTGCATGGTCCAGACCTTTATTACCGCACAAGAAGCTCAGAGGATGTTACACGTCTTATGTTGATGCACAAGAGATATTGGTGTATTGTGTTCCCATCAGCTGCTGCTTTCTAGTATTGGTTGTTTCATCTGTAGTGGTGGTAAAGGTGTGCTCGTCCAGTGATACTCACCAATAACCAACATACATCTGTTTGTACAGCAGTTCTTCGTATTTCCCAGGAGACCCGCTGCTTGTACAGCTGTCTCGGGATTTCCCAAAGGACCAATATATTTTGATAATATTTTCATGTACAATAATAAAAATATCTCTGTCTTTTACAGTGTTGATTATATAACAATGTCTGGGTGGACTATGGTAGAATTAGTTAGTCGCTGAGACACAGTGTTTGGACAAGGAGATAATTGTTGATACTGACTCTACTGAACACAACCCCGGAGAAACTGTGTCTGTCTTAACACAACATCTTTGGGGTTTGAAGGGCGTTAGCACAGATCACGTGAACTTTAAAATATGAAATAAGAATTCTTTTGTTTACTGAGCACATAGATGTCTATTTAAGTTAAGACAAATATTTCTGAGATCATTAAATACAAGGTTGACCCACACGTCTGACTCCCTGGCTCAGGAGTAGTGTTTGCTGTCGTCTCAAGGGACTATTGCCATCCAGACTCTACGACTTGAGTTAAAGTGTGTAATAGTTTTGTCCTTGGCTATATTGCCGGGTTAAGTATGGGACCTTCCAATAATAGCTTAAGGGAACCAGGCTGTGAGTGGGGCAACTGCTCTAGCAACATTTTAAGTGTAACTCTACGTACTCATAATGCTGTAATTCCTGGTGTAATGTCCATATTTTTCTTGAGGGCGACGCGACGGTTCAGCCAGAAACTCGTTTTAAAGTATACGAGTGTTCGACACAGTAAAAGCGACAACATACTCTCAGTAGATTGTGTCTAATGGCATAATTAATTTACTATTTTACTACATCAGTAATGTCTCAGCACACAACTTATCATGGATAATGAGATGACCTTAGCATATTGTTATTACTAAACCAAACATTGTAAACGGTGTGTGTGTGTGTGTGTTTCTGTCTGTGGTTGTGGGGGGGGGGGGGGGTCAAATCCACGGTAATGCGTTTGTATAGTTGTCTTGTCTCAGGTTCAGCTTATGTACATCTTGCAGTAGTGTATTGTACTACATGGCGACATGTGGTGTAATGCTCGCCTCTCAAGCGAGTGGACCCGGGTTCGATTCCAGGGGGCAGGGTGAAACTATGGGCAAGTTTCTTTACTCCATTTGCCTCTGTCTACCCAGCAGTAATTGGAAACCTGGATGTTAATCGATTTGCGGATCGTATTCCGCGGTAATGGTTAGCCAGTGCAGTTGGCGAGTTGTCCGGTCTTCTCAGACTATTCCTTGACACTGGGTCATGCAACTCCTTAACTCAGGGTGTGGTTGTTGTGTTGGCGAAAGTTTCATCACCTTAAACAAATTCACGCCTAGGTGGCCCTTGGGCAGTCCATCCTCACTACGCGAGGGGTAACCATTATTCTATTATTGTACTTCGTTTGTACTGAACATTGACCTCCCTTCACTCGCCTCCTGCCAGAGAACATTGATCATCTTGGTAACAACATATATTACATGAATTAGGCGAGAAAAAGACGGATATATCCAAGAGATATTTATTAAACTTTACATATAAATGTAACATATCTTAACACTTCTCACACAGGATCTCACAGAGACAACAGCTTAACGTTAGTCCTATGGAGGCTGCGTTTATGTATTACACCCAACTATTCTTCTAGCTAATGAAGATGAGGCCCAGTAAAACAACCCAAGTGGTCAATACAGAATTATTCAACTCATATATACACGGCTTTTGGGCATCAGTCGACCTAGAGACACACACATTTTATGCGGGTTTTTATTTTGTATTTATTTTTTATTACAAAACATTTCAGAACCTGGCGTCCATAAGGGAGAGGTGGTCGCTTTCGGTTATAAAGGAGGCCCCATAAGTCACGGTCAAAGCTGAAGGTAACACACACACACACACACACGTCTCGGCCTCCACGTCTGAGGAAACATACACACGACCCTCATTACAGAGTGTCACATGTGGGACCTCACGCGCCACACCTACATATGACAATTTGTGTCACATGTGGGACGAAACGCGACTAATCCCACATATGTGTATATGAGTGTGCGTCACAAGTGGAACTACAAAATTAATTCCACATATGACTACATGTGTGCGTCACATATGGGACCTCGCGCAGTAAGTTACATAAGGGACCACGTGGGCGTGCGTCGATTATGGAGCCTCGTATGGCAGTGTTGGGGCCACTGTTATATCCCGAAAGACTAAACAGCAGCTAGTAAACTTACTGAGTAGGAGGTGCGGGAAGTCGCCTGCAGCCCGGCCCTCGGTGTGTGCCTTCAACACTTATAACATTAAACACTGTAACATGAACCACTGTTATGTTCACACCTGATATGCTCGCCGGGCCTAGTGGAGGGAGTGGTGGTGGGGTAGTGGGTCAGTATTAATGTATTTGGTGGTGGTGGTGGGTCAGTATTAATGTATCTGGTGGTGGGTCAGTATTAATGTATTTGGTGGTGGTGGTGGGTCAGTATTAATGTATCTGGTGGTGGGTCAGTATTAATGTATCTGGTGGTGGTGGTGGGTCAGTATTAATGTATCTGGTGGTGGGTCAGTATTATGTATCTGGTGGTGGTGGTGGGTCAGTATTAATGTATCTGGTGGTGGTGGGCGCTGTATCCACTCCACCTGGCTGCCGCTCCCCTTATGTAATGACTCTGAATTAAAAACAATACTAAATACGTGTTAATAGATGAACTTGTTGATAGTGAAGGGCTGGAGAAAGACCAAATGGATAATTGACGGGTGTCTGTGTGTGTAGACATCAGGGGTGTGTGTGTGTGTGTGTATAACTCAGGGTATGTATATACGTCACGCGTATACATGTAAAGGGAGACTAATTAGGTGTATATGTATAAGGGGGGATCAATCAAATGTAGTGTATGGGAGGATGGAGGAAGGTGTATTGATGTATACATAAACAGAGAGAACTCATTAGCATCAACAAACAGCATAGTGTGGCTGGCTGGCTGGCTCATGTGACGTCACTCCTAATTACAAGTGGATTCCAAAATTATGAAAGTCAAATTGAAATCATAATCATTACAGTAAACTTTCTAAAAATGGAATGTGAAAGAGAGATTTTATATTACCACATTAAAAACCAAAACACACATTAGAGAGTAACAGTAAAACGTTATTTGATGAGTGAAGTGTGTTATATAATTCACTCTATAACCATTTATTATAGTCGATCTATCAGCAAAAAAAAAAAAAATTACACAAATATTGAGATAATAAGATCATAAGAAAATATAATTATATGAGTTATTTTGAGGATGATGAATAATACACTGAAGGCAACATCAGTGTATAATAATTATTGATGGGGTTTGATCTGTAAGAAAAACAAAACATGAGATTCAGTGAAGGTGTCGGGGTGTAGTGTAAAGCACCAGTTTTATTATTCTTCTGTTTTCTCGTTTTTCCTTCTATCCACTGTCTCGTTGCTAGTCCATTTACGAGAGAGAGAGAGAGAGAGAGAGAGAGAGAGATTACCTTTACCACTCTTTTATCATGTCAGTTACAAGGGCAAAGTACAGAAAGCTCCTCTATCTCTCTCTCTCTCTCTCTCTTTCAATAACAAGTATATAGAGACACTGATAAATTCGTCTATCTTTCTCTCCTTTATGATCATCTCACTAACAAGGTAAAAGTGAGATAAGGCAGCAGTGACCAACACAACTGCCTTGTTAACACAGCATATATACTTGTCTTGGGGGAGGGGAGGGGCGAGGTTGTGTCTGCCACCTCGTTAACATCAATACAACAATCAACAACAGATTCATCATGTATAAGACAACAACATACTCGGCAGCCACCAAAAAATAAAATAAATAAATAAATTAAAAGCGAGTATAATACATTACATGGAAGTTTAATAATTGATACACCTGGTCACTTAACACTGTCTTATATTGATGGACGTTACCTGACTAGAATTATGTGTCTTGGGAATTCGTAAGTCCTTCTGTGGGTGAAAAAGTTCTCTAGGGTGGAGTATGGTGTTGGGTGTGATGGTGGGGTGTGTAGGGATGGGTGGTTGAGCTGTGGGGGGATGTGTGTGTGTGTGTGTGTGTAGGGATGGGTGTTTGAGCTGTGCGGGGATGTGTGTTTGAGCTGGGGTATATCATAGTGGCTGTTTGAACCTCAGTGATTGAAGAAATATCGAGTATGAGAAATAATGCTGAAATTCATCGAAGGAAATATATTTTTAAAACACTCTTTTAAACAATATCTAAATATGAATTTCATATATTTGGATTAATCATTTACATCATATTATTAAAGTAGTCGAAAATTCTAATGTGTAATACATAACATTCGGTTTTTAGAAGTGAAAAACAATTAAGTTATGAACCGACACACTACAGCAGAGGTTGAGAGCGTAAGTGATGCTCCTCAAGCTGAGTCTTCCTTCACCACCACGCCTTGGGAGCCCTCGTACTCGCTCCTGCCGGCCACTCTCACCTGTGTACCTGGCACTACTCTCTACTCTCCACGCTCCAGGGCAATAAAAAATTAAAATATATTCATATATACAATTCTCAACTAACGTACAAATGGTTATCTAGATGTCAAGTTTATCGTGTACACTGTTTGTCGAGGGAGTTGATTCAAACACCTGGATTTATATTAGCAATAATATCACATCCCTACTGGATTACACTTTTCCAAGGCAGAATGTCTGTCACCTTCATTCATGTAGTGAGTTCTCACTAGAACTTCACTTCTGTCATTGCTTGTTCTAGCTTCAGTCTACATCAGGGTATTCTGCTATGAGTTTAGTAATGTTTAGATTCACAGGACTGAACACTGGCGGGTGATTCTTATCCATTTTTTTGTCATCGTTCTTTGGTAGACCTGTAATGCTTCAGTAAGACCACACATAACATTACGGGGGCGGGAAGTCAGAGTCACCGAAGAGAAATGGTGGGTAAGACGGCCAGTTGTCGGGCAGTGTGAAGTATTCTGGTGATGGCGGACTCTCCCGTTTTTCCTCAGGTGGTGGTGGCGGTGAGGGCGTGGGCGGCGGGCTCTTGTGTCGGACGTCAATAGGTGGAGGAGGAGGTGACGGAGGAGGTAAAGAGGTAGTCTCTTCCTGTTTGTCATCGGAGGCTTGTGAAGGAGTTTCGTGTATTATGTCAAATGGTGGCTCCGGTGAAGGACTTTTGTGTATAATATCAAACGGTGGCGCAGGAGGAGGACTCTCTTGTCGTATATCAAGTGGTGACTCAGGAGGCGGACTCTCCTGTATCACATCAAGGGGAGGCAACATGCTATGTATGCAGTATATTTCGCTTCTTGGAATTGAAGGTGGATGTACAGTTTCAAGTTTCACTTCCGCATGTATTGTTGATTTCTGGCACTTTTGTTTGGCTGGTAACGGCGGTGTAATAGGAGGACTTTCTGCGTCGAAGAAATTGGGTATTGGTGGAGGTGTGGGAGGAATGTCGTCATCGTCAAAGAAACGTGGTATTGGTGGTGGCGTTGGTGCGTGGTCGTCAGGTGCTGAGCTCTCCGGCATAGTATCGGTTGGAGGTTGCGGTAATATTGGTTGTTGGAGTTCTTGGTGACTTGGTGGTGGTAAGGAGGTGGTGGGAGAATCTTGATATGGCAGCACCTCATTTTGGTCAGCCGCGCCTACTGGTGTTGACTTTTGGGAATCTTCTGAATTGTCTGACTCTGGGAGATCATACTGCGTTGGTGATTCTGAAGAGTCTTCATTGGGGAAATTTGGGAGAGGAGGAGACGGTGATGTATTGCAGAGGAACGATATGGAGCTGTCGTGCTGTGAGTTGCTTGCTGATGAGGAGGTCTGTTGGCGATCATGTGGCGAGGAAGGCGTCAGCTGTAAATTAGGCGACAGTGGTGGAACAGAGTGAAGACTGCCAGGAGGTGAATAGTGGCTTTCGTACTGGAGCTTGGCCGGTGACAGAGTAATAGCACTCTGCTGACCGACAGACGAGGAAGACAGACGCCTGCTTGCATGTGACGGGGAGATGATGGAGCCTGGCGGTGACGATGCTGAAGAGTGTTGCTGTAGATCGTTTATATAAATCCATCTACAGTCTGGAGGAGGTGATGGGGACTTTTTCTGGTGGAGATAGACTGATGGGTAGGTGTTTATTAGATGAGCAGGTGGAGACGCTGGGGAGCTGCGACTTCCCGGTGAACACGCTGGTGTATTTGGGTGTAGAGTGGGTGATGTATCACAGCGGAAATCTGGTGGGGGTGAGGGCGACGCCTGATGCTGCATACATATAGGAGACGTTGGTGAGGAGCGAAGATCATGGAGGTCAGTGTGTGACATTGACAGCAAGGTTTCTTTATAGCGGTGATCGGGCATAGGAAGAGTCGAAGCTTCGTGTCTAAAATCAGGAGGTGGTGAAGGCGAGGTTTCATGTTTGAAATTTGGTGGTGGTGAGGGTGAAATTTCATGGAGAAAATCATGTGATGGTGATGAGCTGGTGTTGCTGGGACTGCTTGGAGGAGCTGGGAAACAACTTGGCCATTCCATTTCCTCTAACGGCTTGTAGGACTCCCCTAATACCTTCTCACTAAGAGAACTTTTTGTATCCTCTGCTTCTTCCTCCTCCAGGTGACTCATCTTAGTGATGCTCCACGTTGGACTGTTAGCCTTGTCTGACGCAGGGCTCAGAGAAGGCTTGCGATCATCATCCTTAGATTTTAATTCATCTTTTTCTTTCCTCGGACTGAGGAGTGGTGGAGGACTGTGTGTCCCATTTGACAAACGAACTCCTGGATTATGAGCTCCATTAGGGAGACGAAGAACAGGCAGACGCCGCACCCCATTATGCTGACAGGAAGGATTATTTCTGGTGCCATTATGAGCAAAACGCATGCGGCCACCGCCAGTGTGTGAAGGTGCGCGAGGAGTGTTCCAGCCATTGATAAGAGCAGCAAGTCTAGCTAAGAGTGCAGTCAACCCCGGGGGTCCGTCGTCCTCCCGGGGGGCGTATTGTCAGACTGTTGTCTCAAAATCTACGTCGATACAGTCAGGATATTCTGGTGGTTCTGGCGGAGACTCGTGGTGGCCTGGAGTTAATACTTCTTCACTACACCCACTTGCTCCGTTACGTTCATGTCGAGTTTTCCACAGCGTCCAGCCCCACCAACCTGATAACACTGAGATACATCCAACAGCCAGACCAAATGTTAGCCAGAGCCATGGAGACAAAGCCATGAGACACGTTACAACGGCTTCGTCAGCACCTGACGGACAGTGCCACGTCCCATCACAGAAGAGGGAAGCACTGATACAAGCGTGTACGGCAGGACACTCAGTGGCGCACCTAGTGGCCAGCCAGCGTGGTGCTGCCTCCACCCAGCGAACATCCACTGCTTTATGTTGTTGCTGTTGGGATTGGCCTGAGAGATATGCGGGACGACTGAGTAACACTACAACAAGAGATCTTGCTGCTTCCCCCAAGTAGTCTAGCGATAATGGCTCATTAAAGCCCTCAGAGAACACGTGAACTGTCTCGGCTGCTCCGGGAGATACACACACTGCACTAAGTGGTCTTGGATTACCTGGCTGGTACACGTGAAGCTCAGAACTCTGGCACTCTGTCGGTGCTATCGAGTCATCAGCTGCTACTAGATGGCCATGAGCTGCTACCTGCAAGCCTCCTCTGATAACCTTACCAGGAACTGAGACCAGCAGGAACCGGTTAGCCGTTGGCTGAAGAAGCCACGGGTGACCTCGGCACGGCCCAGGAGGTGGTCGTAGGGCCAAACTTAGCGTGCCAGCTTCGCCTCGAACTATTCTGTCTTCTTCACACGCCTCAATTTCGACGAATTCGTATTCTAGTTCGAAGCTGAAGTGTGAGAAATCATCGAAAACATCCATACCTACAACAGTGAAGGTGATGGTAAGGGAGGCAGAGTAGGAGAGTAAGGTTGCTGGAAGGTAGATGCCATGGCAGATACACGCCTGTGGTAGCTCTACACCTGGCCAGGGCCACTCAGACACCTCCAGGCGAGCACCGCGACCCTCCAATGCCTTAGGTCGCCCACATGCCTGTAGTGGTGTTTCGCGTCTTGGGCACGACGAGTTGTGGGCGTAAAAGTAGATGAATGTGATCCTCACTGCTTCATTAGCTTTACCTTGCAGCGTATATCTACACTTAAGCCTTGTTGCTCCGAACTTGCCGTACAGCAAGTTATTAGCAGGTGAGGCAAGAAGGCCCTTTTTGCTGCGCTCGCTATTGATAGATCTGTCGCAGGGCTCAGGACGGTTGAGAGCTGCAGCTCGGGGACCCGCGTATACAAACTCGTAATGGAGTCGGAACTCTAAATCTGCTACTGTTGATGGCAGCAAATAGTGAATGGTGAGTGTTGCATGAGAAACAGATGTTAAGTAGCTCTCTTGGGGTCCACAGGGCCGTGTTCTGTTTCTTCCAGGACCGAGCTGCTCTCGGTGACACACCCTCACGCCCAGAGGGCCACAGGTGTTCTCTAGCATTTCTCCGTCAGACTCTGCTCCTTCCACCAGTACTACACGTGTCCGGCAGTGAGGACCATCACGTGACAGAGGTTGAGTGTAGGTAGACTTAAGACGGGTGAAGTAAAGCCAGATCACTTCGTCTGGTCGACCCCGGAACTCATATACACATTTACTATCTCTTGGAAGTGAGTGTGCCACGTTTTCAAAATGTCCGTGTGCTGCCTCGAAACTGGAGATCACAAACTCACACAGTTGGTCGGCATAAAGGAAAGAGTTTTTAGGTACAAAAGCCACGCCAACATCTAACTCAAATCCAGGATGAGTTCCTTCTGAGTAATCGAAGTGCAAATTGTCAAAAGGAGAGGTCTGGAAGACAAGTAAAAGTTCTGCCCCACTGGCTGTGATACGAGGCACCTTTCCACCACCGCAGAAGCGCATCAACAATCGCCGACTCTCTCCCTGAATTTCATATACACTAAGAGTGTCTCCCACGACGTCACAGTCACCATTCAGCCATAGGTGTAGGTTGCCGTCACAAGCAGCGTCGGTGTGTTTAATGTGGACCCTCCCTCTCTGAGGTTGACCCACACTTACCAATGCATGGCGACCATGGGGCACTGTAGCCTGTCTAATGATGTACTGGCATGTTACATTACGAGGGTACAGGCCAGGGTAGTTAGGCGACTGCACTCGGCACTTACGTCGGTCGCAGGAGTCGAAAATCCGGTCACATACAGTTCCCGGTCGTGCCACGCCCAGGTATTTGGCGCTGTTCCAAGGCCCGTACCGCACGATGGACTCGGCCCCCAACAAGAACTTATACATAAGTCTTAGCCGAACTTTCTTTTCCCCGATGGTATCTTGCTCAGGCGCTGGGACCTCGAGGGTGACGGAGACAGTACTGGTCTCACTGTAGTAAACATTGTGGTCGCTGCTTCCCCCGCACCAGAAGCCGCCGATGTGGGGTCGATGAGCCTCGTTGACGGACATCTTACCCTGGGGACACCCACACACGTGATGCGAGCGAAAGGACCCCAGTACTAGGTCACGGAAGACGAGCTGCACCAGATCACCGAAGATGTCCCCCGCCGCCACGAAGGTCATGTGACAGATGAACGGAGGGTGTAAGGTCTCCGTCTCGTTTAAGTCGATCTCATAGCTTCGGCCTACCTCACCGTAGTACGTCACATTGCACGCTGAAACACAATGACAATATTACCACTTTATTTACAAAGGCGGCGTCATGTGTAACTCTAGATTACTGTAGTTGAATAATTGAATTTCTCCTTAATCTTATAAATACATACATTTTAATGCTACCTCCTGTTACCTAATGGGTTACTTTCTATAAGCATTGTTTATATACATACACATACATATATACATACAAGCAAACATATACATATAATAACAAGTCTATGAAATGCAAGCAGTAGCGGAATATTAATTACACCCATTTGCATTCTAGTGTATAAAAGCATTCTGTTATCGCTTCAGTTTGATGCTTTACTACAAACACATACAGTAGTTGTCTTCTCAAGGTAAAATAATTTGAAAAATCTCTTCCTTATATGACTCATTATTGTTCTTCTTTGTGACCTTAATAAAACACTTGATGATATTCTCCAGAACGTAATAATTTTGTTCCTTAAAATTTGTGTCCTTGTTAGTAGGTTAAAGACTAAATCAGGGAAGGTAACAGCAAGACGAGACACTTAAAAAGAACACCAACATTACTTAAGGAACATAAGGAAGTGACACAGTCGATAACATTGAAGTTGTGTTTCCTTGGTGACTTCTTACTTCTAACTCCTATTACTTAGTTCAGAGAAATCCTAAAAAAAAAAAAAAAAAGTAATTTCTGTACATAATATGAATTTTAATAAAACACAAATCAAATAACAGTTTAGTAATGTATCTTACTTGTTATAGGAAGTGTTAATTAGAATCGTAAATTACTTGATATCTAATAGTGTAGTTATTATGATTTTAATTATCATATTAATTTACTTACGTCTGTCAATTGAAATTAGTATGTGACATTTTATTAAGTTAGTGTTTTTTTTTTAGTTCAGGGTGTTGTGTGTAGTGTAGGTGGCAGTCCCTCCTCACTCCGTCTTTCTCCAAGTGGCATTGTCAAAAATCTATTCAAATTGCTCTCTCTCTCTCTCTCTGGCCGCCACTGTAAGGGATATTTTCCTCTACAATTTTCTCCTTAAACTAAAGACAACAACAATTATCCAGGTCACCGCTGCCTAGTATGACGTCATCAGCCACCAAAGACCTTAAAATATTCATGTAAATTTTGAAATCAATACTTGCGAGGCTTAACACCTGTGGCCGTCACTCAGATAATGTTCCTCTGGCTCTGTCTTTTATGAGACTTAAGTAAAAGTGTATGGGACTGGAACAGGACATCACTTCACCTGGCGCCACTAATGATGAGGAAGTAATCATTATACACACCTGCGTTGAGTACCTGCCACACTAGACGACCTACGAGTACACCTGTGTTGACGCCTACGGCACCAGACAGACATCATTACAGTGGAGAAAGAAGTCCTATTTTACTCCTAAACTACAGCAATACAGTGAAAGGAATGTGTGGTACAGCGCTACAGAAGGAAGGAAGGTACAGTAGTAAAGAAAGGTACAGTACAGCACTACAGAGGAAGGAAGATACAGTACAACACTACAGGAGTAATCAGTTATAGAGGGAGGTAGTAGGAGGAGGAGGAGGTGAACCTACGGGTACAGTTAGGCTTCTCGTCAGAGCTGTCCCCGCAGTCGTCCCTGCCATTACACACACGGTCCTTGGGCACACAGCGGAGATTGTCACAGGTGAACTCGCTAACGGGGCAGGGGCTGTGAGTGGCCACATTACCCGCCGCGCCCACCATCACCACCGCTGCCACTACCACCACCAGCAGTATGGCCACCCCTGCTGCGCCTGCCACCTCTCCTACCGCCGCCACCACCACACGCCCGACCCTCCTCACCATTACACATCGCCACACCCTGTACGGGAATAAGAAAAATATATTAGATTAATTGTCAACGAAATTATCATAAATAAACACAGTAACTTTAAATACAAGGGTCGTGTACTGGAACGTGGCGTGACACAGGCTGGGACGTGAAATGACACAGGTTGGGACGTGAAATGACACAGAGATGGACTTGACACAATTCTGCAATGCCTATCACTGTCGAAAACTAAATGTTGACTCCGTAACCTTACAAGTCGATAGAGAAAATCCACACTAATTATTATCTATCTATGCTACACCTAACCTAACCTAACCTGAAATATCAAGAGCTTAGATAATTTTTATTTCTCATGTTAAAATATTCCTCCATCACCAAATTGTTAGGTTTACCGTATAGTTATGTGTGTGTTATTGTATCCACTAAGATTATACTTTATACTAATATTTTGTTAGTATCGTTAAGGTCGTCGTCTCTTACAGTTATGTTAGAGTTGTGTGAATACTACAGTGTTCATCCTTAAGTTACACGCTGCCTTAGTCAACCACGGAACATGTAACATGACACTTACACATCTCCTCCACCTTTCAACACTCGGTGGCTCACTTGCTTCATATGAGCCACACAGAGTCTCTCTCACTTACTTCATATGAGCCATACAGAGTCTCTCTCACTTTTTAGTTTTCTCAGTTCGTTGTTCTCAGTACGAATTATGTTACTTATAGTCATCACATTTTGTCCCTGAGGCTCACACAGTGGATGTTTATGACCTTCCATCAACTCACACAGCCAGCAGCTTAACAATATATCTATTTTAACTGTCCGCTACACCATTTGCTCACAAGAGTGATGTGCTTAACCATCTGCCGGGTTCCTTCAGTCAGTGCTAACATTTAGGTAGATTTTACTATCATTTTTGTTCATACACATTCTTCTGTCATTTATGGCTGTCTACTTTCTGTTTCATTCCTCAATGTTGTAACAAATTTCATTTTAACTTTGTAATTTTTGGTCTTTCGTTTCCCTTTCATATATAAATTTGTTTTGTTATTAGTTTCTCTTGCTCCCCGGGCTCTGTAGTCTCGCTCCAGCAGAGTCGGTGATCTGTAGTTTTGTTAACCAGAGGTGACGTCCATCACAGTCATCTATGTGTGTACACCCTACCAGGTAGACTGTACATTACCATAAAGGCCACATGGATTGTCGTCCTATAGTGTGAGCTGGGGTAGCGGAACAGCTCCTCTAGATTCGGGAGGCGGGTGCCGGAACTGTCAACGCAAGACACACTGCACTGAATATAGCCAACACGAACTCCAGGAAGCCAGATTTAATCTATCCTGAACCAGCGGTGCTCAAGGCAACAGTGTCGACTGATATTTGGTTTACACAAACTTTAATATCCAGCCACGGAGAAGTTTTTTTTGTTTCTCAGAAGTGCTGCCGGCCATTATGTCTTACGACCCTCTTGATGGACCAAGTGACGACCACTTGACCTATAACACGACGATGCCACTTGTGTAACGACCCTTGATTTAAATCACGACGATGCCACTTGTGTGACGACCTCTGGGCTCATGCTAGGTTAGTTCTACCATCAGCACCCGGGCTGCTCACGCCACACACACACACACACACACACACCGGTAAAAGGAACCTTGATAAAATCTCGTTAAATTAAAAACATCACAAAATATATTTGGCTAAACATCACATAATAAGTAACTGTTTGACCTACACCCACCGGGGACGACTGTGTCCCAAGCTATACTATTTACCCGTCAGCGCCTCGGGGAGTTAAACACTTAAATGAAAAGTACAGCCAGTAGGAAAATATCAAGTGTGCGGTTCGTGGACTGTGTTAGGAGGAAACTTTGTGCCCGCAACGTTGAGAATGGTTGAACCTCGCCTAAAGTACACCACAACACGATCACTTGTGGGGCGACCTTAACTTCTCTATGTCCATCGTATGTATATATATACCACCAGGGGGGGGGTCATGGTTCACTAAGACACCACCAGGGGGGTCATGGTTCACTAAGACACCACCAGGGGGGTCATGGTTCACTAAGACACCACCAGGGGGGGTCATGGTTCACTAAGACACCACCAGGGGGGGTCATGGTTCACTAACACACCACCAGGGGGGTCATGGTTCACTAACACACCACCATGGATCCTCACAGGGGGGAGGGGGGGAGGGACGCTTCGTGCCTCAAGCGAAAAAAGTGATGTAAAAGACATTAGCTTATTAGCAAAGTTGTGTTACAAAGTTATAATTAATGACACGAGGACGACGAATAACGTGTTACAGAGCCATGGTGACTGATGGTAACCAAGACAGTGATGGTGTTACAGAGCCATGGTGACTGATAGTGACCAAGACATCGATGTATTAGAGATATAGTGACCGGTGTTGCGAAAAAAAATACTATAACTAAATATCACAGGAATCATGGAAAGGTATTTGAATCTCTTTTAAAACTGCCTCAACTCTCCAACAGTAACTAGATAACTTTAGATTCACTCGAAATTGTTTTATAAGTACTGTAGAGAGCCAGGGAATATTCAAAACCTCGTTATATATGTTAATGAAACTACCTGAGCGTATGAAATCCTCTCTAATTCATTTTAACGCCAACGAGACCTTCTAGAATTGTTGGAGCTACCTTATGTAAGTTTATCAGTTCGAGGTTTTATGTTTCATTATGAGGATATTATTCAACAACTTTGATTTGATATTAATATATAGTATACCAGATCTTTATTATCGTGAGGCAAATAGGTTTAAAATTTTGTTAATAGGATTTTTCACATCCCAGAACGTAGACTTTTCTAAAGGAATCGTATCAATGTGTCTAGGCTGTGATAACTCCGGTCGCTCAATACACTCAGTAAAGTACTTCTTCCACTTCCCGCCTCTGCTACTGGCTTATACTCTCCCAAAATATGTTATACCTCTAGACTTCACTGTCGTAAAGTCTCTTCTCGTTAAACTATAAAGCCAAAGTGATTACCGGACGTAATGAATCATTAAGCCATCTCATTATCGATATTTTAGCTTATAAATTAAATTCTGCTTTACTTAACAAATTTTCCAATATATATTTTTTTTTATTTAAAGAGACTGAGAAGCCTTTGAACCGGGATGAGATGTCTGATTATATTGTGAACAAAGCAAGTGGCTATAACAGGGGATAATTACGTTTCTTTGATAAACCAGTGAAGAAGAAGATAAAAGAATGATCCCACAGTCAATATGGAGTCTCAGGAAAACTTTATAAGAGTGGTGCGTCCCTCCACAAGGAAGACTCACGGAAGGACAATTTTACTGGAACTGTGAGAGAGACACCTGGAAATATTTATTTTTTCTGCCATGAGGAAAAAAAATCAGAGAATTTTTTTTAATAGAGGGAAAAGAGAATATTGGAGCTTGATGGAACACTAACTGTTAACTGAGCTGAGTGGACCACATGGATGAGACTAACTGTTAACTGAGCTGAGTCAACAGACAATACAGTCACTGAAACTGTACCCAAATAGATTAGTTTACGTAATATAAAGAAAATATAACATAACAGATTTAAGGCCATTGGACACATCAGGAATATAAACACTCTAGATCAACCAGTGTCTTATAATGAATACATATAAACTAAACATATTATACAAAACAAGATCACAAATAACAGTAGTTTCTTTTGTGCTCTTTATTGGTTATTGATTAAATATATGGGGCAATTGCAATCACATAACGGTATAGAGAAGAGATAAGTTAGTTAGAATGTCAGTGTGAGTAGAATTCAGGTTTCATCAGCCATATTCAGCAGCTGCAGAGAGTGAATTAATGTGTCCATCTCGAGTCCTCCTACCTCTAGTGTTACAGACTGAGTAGTTGGTGTGGCTTAGAGTACGGTGAAGAATCTAGCAGTTGTACTAATGTGTTCAGGAAGATGCGGTCGAGGGTGTGGTATCGTGAGGTGGGAGAGGGTGTGGTGTCGTGAGGTGGGAGAGGGTGTGGTGTCGTGAGGTGGGAGAGGGTGTGGCGAGGTGGGAGAGGGTGTGGTGTCGTGAGGTGGGAGAGGGTGTGGTGTCGTGAGGTGGGAGAGGGTGTGGCGAGGTGGGAGAGGGTGTGGCGTCGTCCTGTGAGGTCAAACATGGCTTGCTGAGTTTACCCCATCCATATCTATCTTCTACATTCCTTCATTATTAACTGAGGAAAACGAATAGAATTGCATGAGCGTCGACGGATTCCTTCACATCTTATACTCAAAATTTCAGAAACAATTTCCCATGTCAAAGCACAACCAGTTTGAGTCCTCACCTCTGCATCACCACAGTGCCACAACCAACACCCACTCTTGTTCCACCACACTTACTACCTGGAGTATACGAACGAATATTATTGTGTTTGTGTACTGATGAGTGACGGGTGTTGTGTTGTGTTGTGTGTGTACTGTCTCGGACACAGTGTTTCAGGTACGAGAAAAAAATTGTAATTATTTCTTGTTGTCATTCTCTCGTGGAAAATTGTCTGGCTGGAACGAATTGTTTTACTATTTTTTTTAATCTTGTATTCTTCCTCGTTACTTATTTACATTCTCCTCTTTTTAAGCATTATATCTCGTCCCTTATACACTGTCCTCCAGAACTTAATAAAAATAAATTATCAAGAGACAGAAACAAAATTCACAACTCAAATGGTAGAGGACCTTAGAAACCATCTTGGGGGATAGCTGAAAATCCTCATAGCTGAACTAGTTTCCCATTTCCTCCGCCATGACTGACGTTTCTGTCACAGTTTATTTCTACACCTCGAGGCCGCCCAAGTCTCTCAGTTTTACTAAATGAACTTCTGAGATTGTCACACGAGGAGAATATTTGGAGCTTGATTCTGGTAACCACACGTTACCTTCACTACCTGCTACTGACACCACACGTTACCAGTACCACATTTAACAGTACCATGTGTTACCAGTACCAAATGCTCATAGTACCACGCGTTCACAGTTACCAGTGTTATCAGTACTACGTGTTAAAAGCACCACCTGTAGTCCGTAACATGAATTAATAATGTAATGTTTTGTGTACAAGTCGTTGATTTAAGACACAGTATATAAGGGGGTGGCGTTAAAGTCAACTATAACAGGTATACGGTCAATAGTATCTTGTGTTGTTGTATAGTGTGTGTGTGTGTGTGTGTGTTTATCCCCATCAGGTACACACAGTATAGTTTATAAAGCCACACACTTAACTATCACGAGTTGTCATTATAAATAAAGTAAATCACAACTATTTCTCATAATATATTTAATATTTTCAATGACAGACGCAGAAGGGTCACGGGAGTCAAGAGAGAATTACTCAGACCTCTGGTAGATAAATACAGCCTAATGAGTAACTTTATACACACATAATTCACTGTACATTATTACGATCATAAAATTGTGAAGAATATGATTGTTTTGTTTCAACTCTCGTGAATTTTTTTTTTTGTTCTGGCATAATTTACTGTCCACTTCACGCCAAGGTTCCAGCACCACGCCTGGGAAAGTTAGTATAATATATTTTTGTTTTTTTTAACCAAGTGTTTCAGCCGCCACTTACCCCTTAAAGTTACTGAGAGTTAGACGTTATAGCCTTAAGTATATATCTCGTGCTGTTTGGTTTCCATCTTTCCCTCTCACTTAACTCATACACCTCCCTCTCACTTACCCTGTCATACACCTCCCTCTCACCTACCCTGTCATACACCTCCCTCTCACCTACCCTGTCATACACCTCCCTCTCACTTACCCTGTCATACACCTCCCTCTCACTTACCCTGTCATACACCTCCCTCTCACCTACCCTGTCATACACCTCCCTCTCACCTACCCTGTCATACACCTCCCTCTCACCTACCCTGTCATACACCTCCCTCTCACTTACCCTGTCATACACCTCCCTCTCACTTACCCTGTCATACACCTCCCTCTCACCTACCCTGTCATACACCTCCCTCTCACCTACCCTCACCATACACCTCCCTCTCACCTACCCTGTCATACACCTCCCTCTCACCTACCCTGTCATACACCTCCCTCTCACCTACCCTGTCATACACCTCCCTCTCACCTACCCTGTCATACACCTCCCTCTCACCTACCCTGTCATACACCTCCCTCTCACCTACCCTCACCATACACCTCCCTCTCACCTACCCTGTCATACACCTCCCTCTCACCTACCCTGTCATACACCTCCCTCTCACCTACCCTGTCATACACCTCCCTCTCACCTACCCTCACCATACACCTCTGTTACGAGTTGGGGATTTATAATATAGTTAAATGTCTACCCAGATCCCAACAGGTAACAACAAAAAAAAACAAAGACAATCGGACTATAAAAGGGTAGACAAAGGATGCGAGTTTGTGTTGTGTATAATAAAGTACCATAAATCCCTTAACAAAATATTTAGCTTATAAATTACCCTTAACCAAACTTAACCTAAACATTAACAGTATATACATATTAATAAAACAATAGTGAAGCAATGTGGAGGTGGGAGAGGCAATACAAGATTACAAATACTTAAGTGAGGAGCTGAGTTGGCTGACGAGCAAGGCTGAGTATGGTAGAAGACGGTAGGTAGTCACTGTGCCGTAGGTTTAGAGGATAGGTTATCCTGTGGTCACTTCCCAGAGTGTACTGCTCTCTCCTCGAATTGGAGCTGACAAAGAAGACTTGGAGGAAGTGACGCAACAACCAGGATATGGAGAAGGGAAACCCCGGAGTGGTAACTAAGACGAGTCATACTCGTGTTTCATCCCTAGATGGCGTTGCTCGTGGTGCTGGGTAGGTAGATCAAGACAATAGATGGAGGGGTTCATAACACCTCCCTCTCACCTACCCTGTCACACACCTCCCTCTCACCTACCCTGTCACACACCTCCCTCTCACCTACCCTGTCATACACCTCCCTCTCACCTACCCTCACCATACACCTCCCTCTCACCTACCCTGTCATACACCTCCCTCTCACCTACCCTCACCATACACCTCCCTCTCACCTACCCTGTCATACACCTCCCTCTCACCTACCCTGTCATACACCTCCCTCTCACCTACCCTCACCATACACCTCCCTCTCACCTACCCTGTCATACACCTCCCTCTCACCTACCCTCACCATACACCTCCCTCTCACCTACCCTGTCATACACCTCCCCATCACCTACCCTGTCATACACCTACCTCTCACCTACCCTGTCATACACCTCCCTCTCACCTACCCTCACCATACACCTCCCTCTCACCTACCCTGTCATACACCTCCCTCTCACCTACCCTCACCATACACCTCCCTCTCACCTACCCTGTCATACACCTCCCCATCACCTACCCTGTCATACACCTCCCTCTCACCTACCCTGTCATACACCTCCCTCTCACCTTCCCTGTCATACACCTCCCTCTCACCTACCCTGTCATACACCTCCCTCTCACCAACCCTGTCATACACCTCCCTCTCACCTACCCTCACCATACACCTCCCTCTCACCTACCCTGTCATACACCTCCCTCTCACCAACCCTGTCATACACCTCCCTCTCACCAACCCTGTCATACACCTCCCTCTCACCTACCCTCACCATACACCTCCCTCTCACCTACCCTGTCATACACCTCCCTCTCACCAACCCTGTCATACACCTCCCTCTCACCAACCCTGTCATACACCTCCCTCTCACCTACCCTCACCATACACCTCCCTCTCACCTACCCTGTCATACACCTCCCTCTCACCTACCCTGTCATACACCTCCCTCTCACCTACCCTCACCATACACCTCCCTCTCACCTACCCTGTCATACACCTCCCTCTCACCTACCCTGCCATACACCTCCCTCTCACCTACCCTGTCATACACCTCCCTCTCACCTACCCTCACCATACACCTCCCTCTCACCTACCCTGTCATACACCTCCCTCTCACCTACCTTGTCATACACCTCCCTCTCACCTACCCTGTCATACACCTCCCTCTCACCTACCCTGTCATACACCTCCCTCTCACCTACCCTCACCATACACTTCCCTCTCACCTACCCTGTCATACACCTCCCTCTCACCTACCCTGTCATACACCTCCCTCTCACCTACCCTCACCATACACTTCCCTCTCACCTACCCTGTCATACACCTCCCTCTCACCTACCCTCACCATACACCTCCCTCTCACCTACCCTGTCACACACCTCCCTCTCACCTACCCTGTCATACACCTCCCTCTCACCTACCCTGTCATACACCTCCCTCTCACCTACCCTGTCATACACCTCCCTCTCACCTACCCTCACCATACACTTCCCTCTCACCTACCCTGTCATACACCTCCCTCTCACCTACCCTCACCATACACCTCCCTCTCACCTACCCTGTCATACACCTCCCTCTCACCTACCCTGTCATACACCTCCCTCTCACCTACCCTCACCACACACCTCCCTCTCACCTACCCTGTCATACACCTCCCTCTCACCTACCCTCACCATACACCTCCCTCTCACCTACCCTGTCATACACCTCCCTTTCACCTACCCTGTCATACACCTCCCTCTCACCTACCCTGTCATACACCTCCCTCTCACCTACCCTGTCACACACCTCCCTCTCACCTACCTTCACCATACACCTCCCTCTCACCTACCCTGTCATACACCTCCCTCTCACCTACCCTCACCATACACCTCCCTCTCACCTACCCTCACCATACACCTCCCTCTCACCTACCCTCACCATACACCTCCCTCTCACCTACCCTGTCATACACCTCCCTCTCACCTACCCTGTCATACACCTCCCTCTCACCTACCCTGTCATACACCTCCCTCTCACCTACCCTGTCATACACCTCCCTCTCACCTACCCTGTCATATACCTCCCTCTCACCTACCCTGTCATACACCTCCCTCTCACCTACCCTGTCATACACCTCCCTCTCACCTACCCTCACCATACACCTCCCTCTCACCTACCCTCACCATACACCTCCCTCTCACCTACCCTCACCATACACCTCCCTCTCACCTACCCTGTCATACACCTCCCTCTCACCTACCCTGTCATACACCTCCCTCTCACCTACCCTCACCATACACCTCCCTCTCACCTACCCTCACCATACACCTCCCTGTCACCTTCCCTCACCATACACCTCCCTCTCACCTACCCTCACCATACACCTCCCTCTCACCTACCCTGTCATACACCTCCCTCTCACCTACCCTCACCATACACCGCCTCATACACCTACCCTCACCATACACCGCCTCATACACCTAATCTACACTTGATAACACTAAGGGTAATATTACTCGGCTGATTTTCACATTTCCCAAAATTGTTCGAGAAATAGAAAAGAAAATTCTTGGTTTCTCATATAATTTTTTATTCTGGTCTTTCAGCTGCTGTCACCATTCAAAGATTTTTTCTCCTTTTCATTATATTGTTAATTTAAAACTATTGTGAGTCGGATACTATTAGATGTTATTAAATACTATTGGTTTTTCACTATACATGTAAGCCTATAAACTGGGATACGCTATATAGGCCTACAGATTTGTTCTTCATTAGAGTCTATTAAATACGTGATTATGGTTGTCCTATGATTGAAGGTATTTTATCGTATACTAGTTAACATCTTGGTACTGCTGTTAAGACTCCCTCTCTGCCCCTAGGCCCCAGTCCCTAGCCTCCAGCCCCCAGCCCCACCCCTGAGTGAACATGTGTCTGGGAGGTGTTTGACCACAGGTGTTCTTACCGATGTGAAGGGGTCTGAATTTTTTTTCTCACAGGTTCAAGATGTAAATACCAAGTGTAGAGCTCAGGTGTTTTTAGCAAGCATGAGGTGTAAGTACCAGTTGCATTTTACCAGGTGTAGAGGCCAGGTGTTTTAGCAGGTGTAGACGAATGTACTAGGAGAGAAAAAGAGAGAAGATATATGTGGGAAGAGAGAGAGAAGAGGAAGAGGGGATACAGTATATAATAATGCACTGGGTAAGGGAGCAGTCGGGAGATTTTTGAAAGCGGGAAGCAGATACATACAGAGTGCAGGGGTGGGTGCTAGGGTTGGGTGCAGGGGTGGGTGCAGGGGTTGGTGAAGGGATGGGTGCAGGGGTGGGTGCTAAGGTTGGGTGCTAAGGTTGGGTGCAGGGGTGGGTGCAGGGGTGGCTGAAGGGATGGGTGCTAGGGTTGGGTGCAGGGGTGGGTGCAGGGGTGGGTGCTAGGAGTTGGGTGCAGAGGTAGGTGCTAGGGTTGGGTGCAGGGGTGGGTGAAGGGATGGGTGCTAGGGTTGGGTGCTAGGGTGGGTGCAGGGGTGGGTGCTAGGGTTGGGTGCTAGGGGTGGGTGCAGGGTTGGGTGCTAGGGTTAGGTGAAGGGATGGGTGCAGGGGTGGGTGCAGGGGTGGGTGCTAGGGTTGGGTGCAGGGGTGGGTGAAGGGATGGGTGCTAGGGTTGGTACCATTATAAACAGAGGTACTGAGGATGATACCAATAGAAACACAAGACTTAGTGGACATAAACAAAGGTACAGGGAATATATACTAACAATATTAATAACTCTTCACATACTCGTAAATACCATCAGTTTTATTATCATATATGTTAACTTTACTCACCATGACTTAATGTTTATTTTTAGAGCTCCAGTTTGGGTGTCAAGAATTGCATTAAATCTCAGGGTAAAGTTTATGGAAGTCGTGTTAGCCGCTGGTATGAGGAAGTTTTAAAACGTGCTTTGAGAGGTGCCATGAAGCTGTCGTGTACCTGCCTACCTGCTCCTCCACACACCATCTCCATCACCAGAAGCGTGTTGCATGTGGCAGGATAGTGT
>CAUDMG010001846.1:3175000-3275000 GCA_958450375.1 Homarus gammarus
CACACACACACTACAATATAAATAACTAATGCTGTTGTTGTAGTCAATAGCGTTTACACGTTACGTTAAACTCAGTAATATGCAGAGAAAAACTAGGAAACACGGTAGACAGAATAAGGTGACGACAGACGTAATTACGAGGATAATGTGTCGGCCCAAATTGGTTAGGCCTTCATTAATTAGCGCATAATCCACAGCTTCATCTAATTATGGTAGTTTTACACAGGTTAAGGGTTATAAAAGTACTTAATGACCACTTTGCTGGTACAGGTTGTATCAATGGACTATGTGGGAGACCTGGTTCTTGGCCAGTCAGGGTGATGCTACTCTACTGCTCCACACCCTGCTGCTCCACACCCTGCTGCTCCACATCCTGCACTACTCACGTATGACTCGCTACACTTCGCTACCCTCTATGACACACCACATCAGAAAGGTTTTAGAAATTTCGTCAGTAATCATAATTAAGAATAAAAGAATTAACGTCACACACACACACACACACACACACACACACACACACACGTCTCTCTACACCATAACGCGACAGCTTAAAAGAAACTTAAGAGTGAGAGACTAAAGCTGACTTACAGTACCCGGTCACCTGAAGCAGTATGGATCATGACAGAGACGTAGGGATTTACCTCCTGGCTTTGACGTCTGACACCATGAAAAGTCAGCTCAATGTTTCCCCTTCCTCCCCGATGAGTCAGTAGGAATAATATAGTCTTCTTATTCACTTATGTCTTAATTTCTCTTTAAAACTAATTAATATCCCAACTAATTTAATTTCAACTAACTGATAGTAGTGGATTAGTAAAAAAAAAAATAAACTACACGAGAACATTTAGAGCAGAGGATTGTGGTCGCCAACCCTCAGATGATTGATTGATTGTAGATAAGAAAATAGTTCACCATTATAACAATATCACAATCCGGTATATATAAGAGTGGAGAGAAAGACTATATACGTTTTAAAGGTCCTTCTGAGGCCATTAAGTTAGTCTACAAGATAAATAATGATTGTTTTAAATCACCCAGTGGTTCCTAAACACTCACATGATTGGATTATTCACTTATAACTCTCTAAATGTCCCTGAGAGGCTAACCTAACCTAACCTAACCTTGAACTTTTAGCTATCTTACATCTTCATCGACAAACTTAACTAAAAAAAAAATACATATATAAACTTTTTAAGATAACACAAAAACAAACACCAAATTTAAGTCCTTGTGTTTTTTTATGTGTGTTTTATTTTGAGTTTTTTATCTATTTCTCGGCCACATCTCACCACCATTATCCTGGAGGTGAACAAAATGCCGGAGATAATGCGTCGTGAGAATGTCTCCCTGACAAATATTGACCTTCTTAATGTGACCAAATAAAGCTCTCGCGTGCTCCCTGTGGCTTCCGCTGGTCCTTGAACCGTATATCTGAAATGGGGTGAGAGGGAGAGAGAGTGATGAGAGGGATAGAGTGTCTACAGAGAGGGAGAGAATGAGTGTAGTGAAAGGAAGAGAGTGTGTGTAAAAAGAGGAAGACAGGGTTAAAATATTTCAGGTACATGGTGTGATGCCAAGTATGTTTGATGTTTTTAAAGCAATAATTAGAAGGTTGAGAAGTCACATATTTAGTTTGGCATCTTTATGTTTTACCTTCGTTCTCAAGATTTTTGGATTTGTCAATATTGTCATCAGGAAAACCGGAAATTTTAGTGGTGATCTGTAAACGTCAGCTGATTGGACGCTTTGTATTTTCCGACGTAAACACCAGAGACTTTATCACACGCCAGGGACCACCGACTCACGGCTGTCCTTCAGTATATATATATAACAGATTCCCGCAAAATGGTTGAGAATTTCAGAGAACCAGAAAATATCGTGAAAATGGAAATTAACTTAGCAGCAGAGGGAACAGCAGCGTAAGAACTTTCCCAAAATATAAAACTTTCTAGCGTCGCTCTTGTTTCCTGAAATTTGATCAGAAAAAACCCCGAGAGAGAGAAAAATATAATCGGGAGAAGAAAACAAAAGTAGACAGTCACGTGAGCTAAGATGGCAGTCAACATGCAGCTGTAATAACATTTGTATCCTCTGTGTGGCCACCAGCACCCACACAACCTCCACGAGTATGCAAATAATGTGCTGAGAACGCTCCAAGTGAGACGGCTCTTGACATGCATGACACCTAAATTCTGGCTGAAATATCAAGTGGGTGACCTAGTGGCACTTGAAGTCAAATATCATCTAAAATGTTTGACAAGGTTTAGAAATTGTCACCTTCCTCCGCAAACGTTAATTCTTCAGCCACAATATAAGATAATAAACCAGAAGGAACTAAACGCCATACAGTGCCTTCGTTGACTTAATAACTAACAGGGAAATGGAAAAAAAAATTATACCACTAATTTCTTGAGGCCCAGTGAGCTCCACCACCTGCTTCGAATGTCCTTAGGCTTGACATCTCCTTCAACAAGACTCGCCTAGATGAAAGCCTCTTTATAATTCTTGATGATATAGGACTGACGAAGCAATCAGATCGTAAATATAGATCATTCATATATTTTTAAAGTGTACTGTATGTAAGAGTTGTTCTAAGATTTCTCTCTTTTCTGGTGAAGTGGTCAAAATAAGTTAAGAGCCTTACCATGGTGGTCAAAATATATGAAAACCCCCGTCCTAGATAACTACACGGAACTATGTGTCCGGCAAAAACAAGACACACACACACACACACACACACACACACACACACACACACACACACACACACACACACACACACTACATCAAAACCCAATTCACATTCATTTGGGACATTTTTGCACTGCCATTTTTGCGGGTGATTTTGGTAGTCATTGTGTAGAAGGAATGAGCCCCAATGAGAGGAATAAAGAGTTCTCTGTGTCAATCATCCCATTTCATCTCCATCCAAACGATTTTAAACCTTTATTTACCTTTGTGAATGTTTATAAACCCTCCCCTCCCTCCCCCCACCACCACCAATACAGCGGTTCTGGTCATTTTGGACTGAACCATTTGGGAACGAGGGCAACACATTTTACAGTAAGGTAGAAAAACAAATTGCGGAGGTGAACTAGATATTTTTACCCACCTTTAACTCTAACAGCCGAACCATAAAAGACTCTTACACTTTTGTACATCTTGTAACGATTTTGTGGCCTTATTTTTGTGTTGCGAAGCCAATTCAATAGAGAGTGAAGCTTGGGTGTGTTGGGAGAGGGAGAGTGAAGCTTGGGTGTGTTGGGAGAGGGAGAGTGAAGCTTGGGTGTGTTGGGAGAGGGAGAGAGTGAAGCTTGGGTGTGTTGGGAGACGGAGAGTGAAGCTTGGGTGTGTTGGGAGACGGAGAGTGAAGCTTGGGTGTGACGGAGGGAAGAAGAAGAGTGAAGGCTGGCTGGCTGTGACGCAGGTTGGGGGGGGGGGGGAGGATGAAGGCTAGCTGGTTATGACGGAGGGAGAGGGAGAGACGTAGTTGATCACCCACACATAAAAGTTTATCTGACCACAATAACAAGACAAAAACTATGTGGTTATTATGGGGAGGAGGTGAAGCCAATAAAGATCAGTGAGAGGCAGCAACAATGACGACGACTCTCTTCTATAACGTGTGTGTGTGTGTGTGTGTGTGTGTGTGTGTGTGTGTTATGTACGAGTTTATCCATACACTATACTTATTGTTCTGTAAGGATATGTGTGGAACGAAGGAAGGGTAACTAAGGGTAACTGAGGTGACTAAGGGTAACTAAGGGTAACTAAGGGTAACTGAGGTGACAAAGGGTAACTAAGGGTAACTAAGGGTAACTGAGGTGACTAAGGGTAACTAAGGGTAACTGAGAGATGCCATGAAAACACTCCATACTAATTATACATCACATAACATTGAAGAAACTCGTATTCATGGCTGTGAGAAGGTAATGGAAACTCAAGGTACAGGAGACAACCAGAACGTGTCACAGGAAGAGAATTATATTATGGTATAGAAGTCGTTTAATCCTTCCTCCATATTCTCCCCTACACCCTCCCCCACACCCCCACACCCTCCCCCACACCCTCCCCCACACCCTCCCCCACACACTCCCCTACACCCTCCCCCACACCCTCCCTCACACCCTCCCCCTCACACTCCCCTCCACACACTCCCCCACACCCTCCCCCTCACACTCCCCTACACCCTCCCCCTCACACTCCCCCACACCCTCCCCCTCACACTCCCCCACACCCTCCCCCTCACACTCCCCCTCACACTCCCCTACACCCTCCCCCACACCCTCCCCCACACCCTCCTCCACACACTCCCCCACACCCTCCCCCTCACACTCCCCCACACCCTCCCCCACACCCTCCCCCACACACCCTCCCCCACACACTCCCCCACACACTCCCCCACACACTCCCCCACACCCTCCCCCACACACTCCCCCACACACTCCCCCACACCCTCCCCCACACCCCCCCCACACACCCTCCCCCACACACCCTCCCCCACACACTCCCCCACACCCCCCCACACCTCCCCCTCACCCTCCCCCACACCCTCCCCCACACCCTCCCCCACACCCTCCCCCACACCCTCCCCCTCACACTCCCCCTCACACTCCCCTACACCCTCCCCCACACCCTCCTCCACACACTCCCCCACACCCTCCCCCTCACACTCCCCCACACCCTCCCCCACACCCTCCCCCACACCCTCCCCCACACCCTCCCCCACACCCTCCCCCACACACCCTCCCCCACACACTCCCCCACACCCTCCCCCACACACTCCCCCACACACTCCCCCACACCCTCCCCCACACCCCCCCACACACACACCCTATTTTCGAAGGTTATTGACTGAGAATAAAAGAAGACCCTGAAACATACCACTGATCCAATGAGGGGAGGAGTGAGGGGGGAGTGAGGGGGGGAGTGAGGGGGGAGTGAGGGGGGAGTGAGGGGGGGAGTGAGGGGGGAGTGAGGGGGGGGGAGTGAGGGGGAGAGTGAGGGGAGGAGTGAGGGGGGGAGTGAGGGGAGGAGTGAGGGGGAGAGTGAGGGGAGAGTGAGGGGGGAGTGAGGGGGGAGTGAGGGGAGGAGTGAGGGGGGAGTGAGGGGGGAGTGAGGGGGGAGTGAGGGGAGGAGTGAGGGGGGGAGTGAGGGAGGTGAGGGGAGAGTGAGGGAGGAGTGAGGGGAGAGTGAGGGGGGAGTGAGGGGGGGAGTGAGGGGGGAGTGAGGGGGGGAGTGTGGGGAGAGTGAGGGGAGGAGTGAGGGGGGAGAGTGAGGGGAGGAGTGAGGGGGGAGTGAGGGAGGAGTGAGGGGGAGAGTGAGGGGGGAGTGTGGGGAGGTGTGAGGGGGAGTGAGGGGGGAGTGAGGGGGGGAGTGAGGGGGGAGTGAGGGGAGGAGTGAGGGGAGGAGTGAAGGGGGAGTGAGGGGAAGAGTGAGGGGGGAGAGTGAGGGGGGAGTGAGGGGGGAGTGAGGGGAAGAGTGAGGGGGGGAGTGAGGGAAGGAGTGAGGGGGGAGTGAGGGGGGAGTGAGGGGAGGTGTGTGGGGAGGAGTGCGGGGGTGTGTGGGGGGAGTGAGGGGAGGAGTGAGGGGAGGAGTGAGGGGGGAGTGAGGGGAGGAGTGAGGGGAGGAGTGAGGGGGGAGTGAGGGGGGAGTGAGGGGAGGAGTGAGGGGAGGAGTGAAGGGGAGAGTGAGGGGGGAGTGAGGGGGGAGTGAAGGGGGGGAGTGTAGGGGGGGAGTGTGGGGGGAGTGAGGGGGGAGTGAGGGGAGGAGTGAGGGGTGAGGGAGTGAGGGGGGGGAGTGAGGGGGGAGTGAGGGGAGGAGTGAGGGGAGGAGTGAGGGGGGAGTGGAGGTGAGGGGGAGGAGTGAGGGGGGAGTGAGGGAGGGAGTGAGGGGGGGAGTGAGGGGGGAGTGAGGGGGGAGTGAAGGGGAGGAGTGAGGGGGGAGTGAGGGGGGAGTGAGGGGAGGAGTGAGGGGAGGAGTGAGGGGAGGAGTGAGGGGGGGAGTGAGGGGGGAGTGAGGGGGGAGTGAGGGGGGAGTGAGGGGGGAGAGAGGGGAGGAGTGAGGGGAGGAGTGAGGGGGGAGTGAGGGGAGGAGTGAGGGAGGGAGTGAGGGGGGAGTGAGGGGAGGAGTGAGGGGGGGAGTGAGGGGGGAGTGAGGGGAGGAGTGAGGGGGGGGGGGGAGTGAGGGGGGAGTGAGGGGGGAGTGAGGGGGGAGTGAGGGGAGGAGTGAGGGGGGGGAGTGAGGGGGGAGTGAGGGGAGGAGTGAGGGGGAGAGAGTGAAGAGAGGAGTGAGGGGAGGAGTGAGGGGAGGAGTGAGGGGGGAGTGAGGGGGGAGTGAGGGGGGAGTGAGGGGGGAGTGAGGAGAGGAAGGTTGACAATAAAGGAAGATTCAGGTAAAGACGTTTCCTCCAACACACACACACACACACACACACACACACACACACACACACACACACACACACACATACACATTTATCTTTCTTACGTTAATAATGTTGAACAAGAGAAGAGGACACAGGGAAGATCCGTCCTCAAGACGCCTCGCCTCGCCTCGCCAACATTTCTCGCCACAAAATGTGTGAACTTGAACAAAAAAAAATCCATCGCCAGTAATTGGCTGGAAGTTTGAGAGCGGCGGGAAATTAATTATTTGTCGGCGTTGTGGGAAGTGTGATGAGCCGCGGCTTATATCACCGCTGGTGACTGATGGCCGCTCACCAGGATGGCCAGCTTACCCGGTGGCAGGATGGCCAGCTTACCCGGTGGCAGGATGGCCAGCTTACCCGGTGGCAGGATGGCCAGCTTACACGGTGGAAGGATGGCCAGCTTACCCGGTGGCAGGAGGGCCAGCTCTAATAAAGGCGCTGGCAAACCTTAATGACACTTGAAGTTCATTATACTAAAAAAACAAACCAAAAATTGATACATTATTGAGAATTTTTGACTTGCTATTATAGTTCTCTCCACACTATGCTGACGGTCTACGAACAACCTAATAGAGTCGTTAGTAGCGTAAATTTTCTACGATGGAAACTAAAGTACTCTAAGACTTAACAAACTGTTGTGAAACATCCTTAACTACACAGAAGGTTGACCAGCTCAAAATACACACGTGGATTCGGCTTCGGCTTTGTGACTTTCCTATAGCTTCGGCTTCGGCTTTGTGACTCTCCTATAGCTTCGACTTCGGCTTTGTGACTTTCCTATAGCTTCGGCTTCGATTTTGGTCCCATGTCTGAGCTAAGCGACAAGGTTTCAGCTCAGTACAGCACAGCACAGCACACCACAGCACAGCACAGCGTCATGCAACCATAAATTAATGTGGAAAATAATACCAATAAATAATTAAACCGAGGAGGTAGTTGTGTGAGGCGACTTTGAAATGTTGCCGTCAGCTTTGAAGAAGTTTGCATACATTACAGAAGCTTCCTATAAAATTAAAGCTTAATAAATTTATGAACAGATTGAGGATGAGTTAAGAGAGAACTAACTACCACTTCATAACTAAGAGAATGTTTACTATTAAATACTCAAGAGTTTAGAAAAGAACAAAATAAACATCAAAGGACTGTACCTCATCTTAAGACATAGAGATTGACTGATACTATAGATAAATAAGAAGTTCATAGTACCAATAATAATCTAGATAGAACCACCAGAGTTATGTACAGTAGAAGAAGTCTCGTGCCTTTCCCAATTACTTCCTTGTCGGGTTCCTACTTCGTGTCTTAATCAAACATTCCTCTCTCTCTCTCTCTCTCTCTCTCTCTCTCTCTCTCTCTCTCTCTCTCTCAACATCATTACACCAGGAATCCACCTTTAGGACGCCTCGAGGCTGGTTGGTCATGTCTTCAGCCGGGGTGAGCAACATTCAATTTGTTTCTTTCCGTTAAGCGAGGAACAGTGATGCGTGTCCAAACGTGTGTGTGTGTGTGTGTGTATGTGTGTGTGTGTGTGTGTGTGTGTGTGTGTGTGTGTGTGTGTGTGTGTGTGTGACCTTGTGGAGGCTGATGCAAGATGTGGAAGAGAGAGAACAAGAGATTGACATTTTTTGGCAGATATCCATTGTTGTCTTCTCGTTCCTCCCTCCTCCTTTATAAAACACCCCTCTGATGCTTCACCTTAATTTCCTTTAACCTCTAAAAAAAAAAAAAATCACATTAACAAATAACTTTTTCTAAACGACATTTTGACTCAGTGAAGATCCAAAGTTTTCCGGAGTAGAGGATGAGACAGTTGACTAATTATAATACAGAGAATCAATCGTCACTCCAGGAGATGAATTGATTGTCAGTTGCGTGACAGAATCTACTGAATACAGACGTCAGAGATACTGGTCTGGGCGTTGCCTAAGTTGAAATGGATTTACGGTGATATCATTTAGAAGTTAGAGTTTAAACCTTCATATAACGGACTTATCTCACCCTATAATCCGTTAGATGGGGGTTTCGTATCTAATGGTCCCTCGATATAACGGAATTTCCTCTTCATATAGTCCGTTAAATAGAAGCTTCACAGGTGTTGGCTCCTCCAGGTCACAGGTAGTGGCTCCTCCAGGTCACAGGTGGTGGCTCCTCCAGGTCACAGGTAGTGGCTCCTCCAGGTCACAGGTGGTGGCTCCTCCAGGTCACAGGTGGTGGCTCCTCCAGGTCACAGGTAGTGGCTCCTCCAAGTCACAGGTGGTGGCTCCTCCAGGTCACAGGTAGTGGCTCCTCCAGGTCACAGGTGGTGGCTCCTCTAGGTCACAGTTAGTGGCTCCTCCAGGTCACAGGTAGTGGCTCCTCCAGGTCACAGGTGTTGGCTCCTCCAGGTCACAGGTGGTGGCTCCTCCAGGTCACAGGTGGTGGCTCCTCTAGGTCACAGGTAGTGGCTCCTCCAGGTCACAGGTGGTGGCTCCTCTAGGTCACAGGTAGTGGCTCCTCCAGGTCACAGGTGTTGGCTCCTCCAGGTCACAGGTAGTGGCTCCTCCAGGTCACAGGTGGTGGCTCCTCTAGGTCACAGTTAGTGGCTCCTCCAGGTCACAGGTAGTGGCTCCTCCAGGTCACAGGTGGTGGCTCCTCCAGGTCACAGGTAGTGGCTCCTCCAGGTCACAGGTAGTGGCTCCTCCAGGTCACAGGTGGTGGCTCCTCCAGGTCACAGGTGTTGGCTCGTACAGAAGACAGGTAATTTGTGACTCCTGTTATACACGTGGAGACTACACACTGTGTCTGGGTGTGTCTCTGTTTAAAGGGAACCTTCCTGGACCTGTTGTTATATACAGAGTTCTTACCGTTGTTCTGTGCCCCTTGATCCTCTGTGGTCAAGAACTTATACGGCACGGAGAGAGAGAGAGAGAGAGAGAGAGAGAGAGAGAGAGAGAGAGAGAGAGAGAGAGAGGGGGGGGGGGGGGTGAGACGCAGTAATGACAGGGGTCTTAACAATCAGACCATCTTCAAACGTTTGCAGTATCATCGTCAACACAAGAGCGTCGTCGCCCCGGGCCCCAGCAGCCAGGCCGGGGCTACAGTTCGTCTCTTAACACTTGTCGCTCAACGGAGATTAAGTAAACAACTTTATTTACTTCTATAATATATAAGTAAATTATACTTTCTTTCTTTCTTTCTTTCTTTCTTTCTTTCTTTCTCATAGACAATATAATACTGATTCATTATACATTTCATCGAATTTCTCAATGAACGATTATAAAGACTTTACCATGGGAAGAGTTAATGGACAAGTGATGTGTGTTAGGCTAGTATGTTGGCTAGTATGTTGGTCTAGTATGTTGGTCTAGTATGTTGGCTAGTTTGTTGGGCTAGTATGTTGGTCTAGTATGTTGGCTAGTATGTTGGGCTAGTATGTGGTCTAGTATGTTGGCTAGTATGTTGGCTAGTATGTTGGTCTAGTATGTTGGTCTAGTATGTTGGTCTAGTATGTTGGCTAGTATGTTGGTCTAGTATGTTGGTCTAGTATGTTGGCTAGTATGTTGGTCTAGTATGTTGGTCTAGTATGTTGGCTAGTATATTAGAGAGAGAGAGAGAGAGAGAGAGAGAGAGAGAGAGAGAGAGAGAGAGAGAGAGAAATATGATTGTTGTTTCAATTAAAGTTGCTCCCCGTTATTGTTCACTCGACAGCTGAAACTCTACACTCATTGTATGCAAATTATCCTCAAAATAAAACTGAACACAAAACATTCCTGGAAAAATGTTTCAATATTTAATTCAGACTGGAATGGCTGATGACACGAGGTTGAGGAATAAACTTATTAATATGTTCCCTTTTACAGCTCTACACACACACACACACACACACACACACACACACACACACACACAGACGACTCCTCTACCGTTGTTAATTGCTGAGTAATTTAATTGTCCGTATATAATGTAATTGCTTATCTCTGTCTAATTGTCTTTACTGTTAGGTTCTGAGTTTGTGTGGCGACTTGATAATTGTTTTTTTAGCTTTTAATATTTCAAGGTTTCAAAGTTCAGTTATAATATTCAATTTTCTTAAGGTGCTTCAAGGATGTTTCAAGTTGTAATTGATTTTGTTATATACTCGTATGTGGTGTAAGAGACCCAGCTAACTAACAGGTCACTGGATAACACACGTAACTAACAACTGAGGTCTTGTGTCCTCCCGGCTGGCTGGTCACTGAGAGAACTGCTTATCTGCCACCAAGACCTTTGTCCTGTCCACCGAGGGACCTACCTGAGAGGAAAACTTTTGTCCTCTCTGCTGGTCACTGAGAGCCAGCCAACTTGCTTAGGTTTCCTGTTTTTCTTTGATAAATAAATGTTTTTCCTAACCTAACATAATTTAATTTCGTTATGTTACACGAGCGAAGGATATCTTACATGGTATATATATATATACACCCACACTAAAGTTATAATAAAAATGACTCACTCTCTATACACAGTTTTACACGTAAACGAGCTTGTGCTGCTGTATGAACACGAGTTACACGGCATAATAAAAATGTGTTTCCCTGCCAGTCCCCTCTACAGACACTGGTTGTTTAATTGGCCAACTGGATAAAGAACAGACCTTCGCGGGGAATGTGTATGCTTCACCCAAATCACATCTGACAATCAGTTATGTGATTTTTGTATCGTTCAGCTGGTATAGAGTATCACCGTGTTGGTCTGGTTACTCTGGACAGCACGTTCAGTATGCGGTGTTCTGAACGTCTACCTCAATATGACGCCACATAACGGACACTACACTACAAGCACCATAAACAAACCTGGTCCATGTATTACTAGATCGAACACTGTCAGATGTCACTATCACCACTGACGTCAACAATGAAAGCCTCCACTATAGTCTCACCATTTGTAACAGCCAATAACAATAGCTTCTCACCACACACACACACATACCTCTCAGCCAATCATAACACAGCGATGTTACCCCTGAATCTATAAAAATCATCCTCCGGCATATAGCCAAGACTCCTTAAAGAGGCACACTGAGGGTCTTACTACAGGTTATCACGATCGTCAACATAAGGGGATTTTTCTGAGACCCGAAGCAAGTTGAGACAGATGGAAGCTTATCAATACGGGACTCGACTCTGCATCAACTTCATCTGCTTATTCGTTAATTATGACATGATGCTGTTAATATTCAGTTAAAAAGATAATATGGGGAAAAAAAGGAAATAATTAGTGGGGAAAAAGATATACAACATGAGACACACAATGAGGTGAGAAACTCTTAAGAACATCACCAGGTGTAAGAAACAGTGACACGACATCAAGAGTTGTGTGTGTGTGTGTGTGACAGTGTTGTAACAGAAAGGACTTGTCTCTAGAGCAATACATCGGCCTTAAAGAGAACCACTCCAGCTACTCCGAGGTTGTATGTCGTACTGTTGAATCGTTACTACCGATCAATAATACCAGTACTGTACACGTATCATCTACTAACAACATACAAGACGTCATCTTAATCAAAACAATTACTACTAATCAAAACTAACTTAACTAAATATCAATATAACAGACCTATTATCAATAACTTCAAACGTCAACACAACACAGAACACAATATGTATTAACACTGAACACAAGAATAATTTGCAGAATATCAATACCAACGACACTATCTATAATGTTGATGGACAGACAGAGTCACTACAGAAATGATCTCACATCAGGTATTGACAACACGGCTCCAACAGTCAACACTCGCTCACTCTGCCACAACAATTAAACTGACAAATCCTATATGCGACAAACTAATTAAAGGTGTTGAATATTCATAATGTTGTGTGCACCTGTACACGCCCACATAACACAGCCAGGTGAGAGGATGCTTTATGCTATAACAAGAACACTATGTTATGATGTGATTCAAAAGTGTTGTAGAATAATTCATCTACGTTCAGTTTAAAAGTCAATGTGTGATTGCTGCTTCAATATGTGTAAGTTACTCTTCTCTATAACACTGTCCATAGTGTACCAGTCAGGCTGTCCATGCAGTGTACCATAGTTTGGACTCCTGTTGGTACACTCTGTCCACCAAGAGGAACAGTATTGTACCCACAGACTAATGTTCCATCACAGAACTTAGTTGAAAGTTTGACAATATACACAGTTGTAGATGATTGTCTACCAAGTAGTTCTCCATTCAACAACTATTGATCAGGTGCAGGTCAGCATATGAAGGGCACGGTGTCTGTCTGTCTGTCTGTCTGTCTGTCCCCCTAATAACCCGAGAGCAGGTTTCTGGATTTGCTTAGTACCGAAGGTTGAACAAACATAGGACAAAGGTTCACTTGACATACTGCTGGTACAAATGGCGCCAAAAATGACCAAACGTTGTTATTGTAGCGGTTCGTGTTTCGTGCAAAGATTACACACAAGTATTTACGGTATTTAAAGAAAACGATGACCTAAGACAATCTCCAGCGGTGACTACAGTAATTTAAGCGTCAGTACTGGGCTATTTACCTCGCCACACATCACAGAAGAGACAAACTATCATAGTGGGCTTCAGCGTCAACTTGAGTTTGTTCAACTTACATTACATGCTGCCTCGTGTGTGTGTGTGTGTGTGTGTGTGTGTGTGTGTATGTGTGTGTGTGTGTGTGTTTTGGTGAATATCTGCATATACCTGTGTGTTATTTATGTGTGTGCATATACATGTATGTGTGTGTGAGTTAACGTGTCAACATAATTTCCTTCATTTAGCCCACACACACACACACATGCACACATTGCACCGCTGTATATGAAGTTATGTGTGCGTTAATTAAAATTGTAGTAATTATTTAACGAGCGTAATTATTCCCAAATGAGACGTTGGATTAAAGTGAATGGATTGTATTTACATAATCAGAAGCAAATTAGTTGGGGGCCTTTCTGATATAATGCTTCTACCTTATTATCCGTCTGTGTTCTAGTGTTTGTTTATATAAATTAGTGGAAGGTGAAGGAGAGGAAATATAACACGAGTAATGGTTTCAGGTGTTGGGAACTAATAATGTTTCAGTGAGAGTGGAGTGCGTGGCCAGGAGGGTGGAATGGGTGGCAAGCAGGATAGAGTGGGTGGTTAGAAGGGTACAATGGGTGGTCAGTACATCAAAAGATACCTTGGTTATTACAATAGAAAAAAAAAAATCCATCATTCCCCCCCCCCCCCCCGATAACTATACACACATTGGTCAACAGTATCACACTACGCTATCCCAATCTTCAGTTCTGCGACTCATGTGGACTTAGTAAGGCTCCAATACCGTTGTTACCGGGAGCATAAAATCATTTCTCGGATATATACCCAAAAGCGGGATCCCTCTTCGTCCCTCCACCTGGCCAGAACATGATAATCACCATCAGCTTATCAGATAAACTCCACAATTAGTTCTGGAATGATGGCTTTTAATACGTACGTTAGAATTATTAATACAAATGGTCCATTGGTTTAGCTTCTCCATTTAATTCATTGAAATAAATGTTATCGCATATGATCAATCCATCATCGGCTGAGTAATAAAAGTATTGCCAGAACCACAAGTCATTTATACCTTCATGGAGTAGTTCTGAGTTGAATTACTATAACGTGGAAACAAATAGACTACATAACAAGGAAGTATTAAAAACCATAGTTGATCCTGATGCTAAATAATACCATTTAGCTCACAATGTATTCACTCAAAGTCTCGAAAGAAAGCGACGTAGCTGCTATGTATAGAAGAATAGAGTTAGAAAAAGAGACAGAAATTCCATGTACTTGTTTTGACCTTTTGGACTCAGTGAATAAAGGTTCCAGGACCAATAGTGCCTGTAAGGTTGTGAAGGAACAGTTCTACAAACTCAATAACCAGCCACAAACTCCGGGAGGATACTCGTGTTTGTTTCTGCGTCTCGGGTTCCACAAGAGAAGAAGAGCAGGTTAATTAGGTAAGGTTTCTGAGGTGAGTACTTCAAGGGATTCTTTGGCGTGTGGTTTAATAATCATCATCATGGCGTTCACTGTAATACGAAGATACGCGGATGGGTGTATACATGCCAAGCTATGAGTAAATAGAGATTAGTGAAGGGTAGAGATTATTTATTTATTTATTTACAGTATTTATTGAGAGAAAGCCATTGAGAAGTAAAGCAGAAGGTGTTATTGACAGGACGGACAAAGCGACTGTGTTTATAGCAGCAGTGGATCGTAACACCAACGTATAGGATTAAAGCGATTTGAGGCGCCGTCAAGGAAAGTCTTAGCAGTTGGGAAGCCTACCACAAGAGAACACAGTGTACCCTAGTGTAAAATATGTGTCAGTGATATGTGGAAACTGGTGGAGGTGGAGTGAAGATGAGAGGGAGAGATATCAGGAGAAGACTGGTAAGATCAGAGGTGGATAGATTCGAGGTTGAGAGAGACTGAGTAAGTTTTATATAAAGGTTATCTAGACACAACGAAGAACTTATGACAGAACTTATGAATCTCCCAAACAAAACACAGAGACAAAACAATACTGGGGGGGAGAGGAGGGTGATGAAGAAAGTATTCGTGATAATGTAAACAAAATATGATGCTAGGAAGACATTGGTAGAAGGAGGAGATAGAGAGAGAGAGACAAGAAGGACAATAATTCGACTCAGGAAGATTTAGGAAGACGAGGCCAAGGAGCGGACTATCATGCTGGTAAGAAATCGGGATGAATAAAAACAGCAAAGAAGAACAAGGAGGAAAACACTGTGGCTGCAGGAGTGGAAAGTTGTTGTCAGTATGAAAGGATTATTTTGACGGCTTAATAAACCTGGCGAGATAATGTGGAAGGACCATACACAGAGAGGAGGGAGATAGGGCGAGGGAGATAACAAGAGGAGGGAGATAGGTTGAAGGAGATAACAAGAGGGGGGAGATAGGGCGAGGGAGATAACAAGAAGAGGGAGATAGGGCGAGGGAGATAACAAGAAGAGGGAGACAGGTTAAAGGAGACGGCAAGAGAGAGCACCTCAGAACATGTAAGACAGTTGGAACTGATGGAATGACTGTGAAGATGATGCCAGCAGCTGGGCAAACACGAGTTAAGTGGTACAGAGGGGGAGGAGGGGGCTGCTTTATGTGTGCTTTAGGACATGGGAGAACCTCAAGGAATAGGAGTAAAGGAGTATTAAATCGAAAATGAAAATGTGAGGGAGACGATACACGAAAGAATTAAGAATATCAAATAAATCCTTACTCAACAAGGTATCTTAGTTAAGGAAAAGATTTAGATGCAAAAGTAAGAAAGATTAGAGAAAAATAGAAACAAACTTAACAGGGATTTAGGAATAAAATATGAACCAGGTTATGTATTATTCATAGTAAGATAAAAACGGTAGAAGAGGAGTGTTGAGAAGAAGTGTTGTTGCCTTTGTGGGGAGAAGCGGAGGTCAAGAGGTTTAATGACACATACAGAGACATCAACAAGTGTTAAGACTGAATAGAGGAACATGTGAAGAGTCTGAGGAAGGGGTGAGCTTCAGCTAGGGGAGTGTCTTAAGCCCTCTTCTCTTTATAATGAAAGGTGAGAGTGGGTTCCATAAGCCTGACACACCTCATGGGGGGACAGTATACGAGTTTATACATCAGACCGTAAATTAAGTATCTTTTTTTGTACACACATTGGCAGTGTAGCTGACATTACTTTCGACCATATTCAGTAAGCAATCATTCGCAGGTGAGTGACCTTGGGATGATCAGGTGTGAAGCACTGGCTCCTAAGATATACCAAGAACATTATATCTTAACCAACACATTCTTGTTTATAATAGTAACGGTATTAAGTAATAGAAAGGTGATGGACTAGGGAGTGATGAGGACAATCTTGTATCCATGACTTGGTAGTCGTGGTGGAGCCTAAAGAAGAGTTACAGAGGACGTGGGTGTTATGTTAGGATGTCTTCAGAAAACATGGATTTACAATGAACCAGGGAGAGACACATATGATTTAGATTTGTAAATAACAGCGAAGGATAATGAACTAGGATGATGATTATAATGATGATGAATGATGATGATGATGATGATGATGATGATGCCCTGAAGTTTAGAGGGAGAGAGGGAGGACAAGCGACTCATGAGGGAGCAGAAAATAACACACAAACATGTTGACACTTTACACACACACACACACACACACACACACACACACACACACCACAGTCGAGAGAATACAATAAGTGAGGCGAAGGAATCTATTATCGAGAAAATATCATAGAAACTGTTGTGGTATACGAAAGCCACCACCAACATGCTCTTAACATCAGTTTTAATTAACACACAACAATAACACTTAGCAATACAATTTATATCACAGTCCCCAGAACCATTTGTTGAAGTTTATGCCAGAGTCCAAGGCAGTTACATCAGATCACAAACACTACTCACGATCCTAACGTTACATAACACATATTCTTATTAACTGTATAAAGAACAGCTCTGGCATTACACTACAGCTGGGTCACGAGGCTGCTAAACCTTCACAACCTAACCGAACCTAACCTAACCTAACCTAACCTAACCTATCCGAACCTAACTTGTGTGGTGACTGTCACTTCTCCAGACTGTGTTGTGACTGTCACTTTATCAGACTGTATTTAAACCTGTATAAGGTGTGTGAAACAATAATAGGAGTCAGTTATGTATCCGGTATAATACTCGTATGTAACAACCAAGAGGAAAGTGATTTTTATTATTCGAGGTTTTGTGAAATTCCTCCTCGTCGTGACCTCTCGCCCCGCCGGCTTGGGGTAACACCCTCCAACACCTGTCAAAAATTTCGTACGATATTTACCTTTACTTGTCATAGGAAGTGTAAAGTTAACGTGTGTGTGTGTGTGTGTGTGTGTGTGTGTGTGTGTGTGTGTGTGTGTGTGTGTGTGTGTGTGTGTGTGTGTGTGTGTGTTAGAGCACGAAAAAAGGTCATTCGTAAAAGAAACACTCTGGTCTAATCGTAAGAAATATCAGAGTAAAAATATATTCTCAAATTATTATCAACAACCAGAAATTTACTACATTACTACTCACGGGTACAGTGTTTGTATCCACCTCACTGTACTGTACCTGCAAGTAAGAAAACACTGTTGAAATAGGCAAATAGGGCAGTTAAAAAAGTTATTAAGGTAAATTATTGTAACTTAAGAAATTGTATAGAAGAGTTGCGATAGGTTAGTGTTGTACCGTGCTGCGTCAGTGTATTTATGAAGGTGATGACAAAGGTGTGTTGTGGACCAGTACAGCTCACCTTACACTTGGCCTTCACTAATGTGTTCTCTCTTGTCTTAAACTTGAGGAAAACTTAAGACTTATACGCATAAGAAATTCCACTGGAGATCTTGGAGACATTGCCACCCAGTTAATAGTGCCTCTTACCAACCTCCAACACCATCACCAACATCACCTCCACCACACCTACACCATCACCAACACCACACCTACACCATCACCAACACCACACCTACACCACCTCCACCACACCTACACCATCTCCAACACCACACCTACACCATCTCCACCTCACCTCCACCACCACCACACCTATACCACCTCCCACACTTTGCAGGGCATTTTGAAGTCATCTCTAGAACCTAAACTACTTTATTGATATTCTCAGTCTCCAAGGCGGAACTGTGTCATTTGCGCTGTGTTTGGCCTGCGAGTAGCACAGTGTCACCTACTAGCTGTGCCAGATGTATTCAAAAGACGTGTGACTGTAACCTAGACTTCTATCCAATGATTGTTACCTAGACTTCTGTCCAATGATTGTTACCTAGACTTCTGTCCAATGAGGTATGAGTGTCAGGCAGTTGTGTCAGTCTTCTTTAGAGGATGAATGAGTATCGTATTGTAAGCCAGTTATATATATTTTTTTTACTATCATAATGAATAAAACATAACACCAATCATTAATTAGTGAGATACGTTTAGAATAATTTCCGATAATATGCAAATATTTCGCTTTGAATATTCTGAAATACAATTAAGCTTCAACACACACACACACACACACACACACACACACACACACACACACACACACACACACACACATACACAGACTCCAACAATAAAGACGACACACTGCATGTCTATATATATTGTGCTGCCTCATTTAGCGGACACCGTGATAAACAAGAGACCGGCACCACACACACACACACACACACGGAGGTAAACTAATGTCGTCAACTAATCTCACTCCTAGAGACAACTGCTGCTTCTTCTTCCTTACTAACTCATAATTAATTTTTCCTCCTGAGTGCACAACCTGGATATTTTTTTCTTCATACTTTAAGGGACGAACACAAGACTCAGGGGGGGGGGTAAACTTGGTAATACAGAAGCAACACAAAACGCAGAGAAGCAACACAAGACGCAGGGGGGGGGGGTAAACATGGTAACACAGAAGCAAAACAAAACACGTAACTACTAGTAACTCCGGATCATAAAGTTGGGAACTGAAATATTTGTGAAATTTATCGTCACATTATGAGCTAACGTTGTGTGTCTTGGTGGGTGAAGGCAGCGTCCCACCCTGACCACAGCGAGGAGCAGCTCAGGTAGGTTCCAGCAGACAAGTAATGGAAGAAGTTGCCAAGTGGGAGACACATTGCTCCTCCCACGTGTCTCCGCTGACGTAAAGATGACCGGTGATATTGTCTCCTCCGTCCTCCTCCTGCTAGTGGTGGAGGTGGAGACTTATTCAACTCTTTCACACCCAGCTCTTTCACCCACCCCCTCACACCCACCCCTCACACCTACCCGTCACACCCACCCTCTCACACCTCACACCCACCCCTCACACCCACCCCTCACACCCACCCTCTCACACCCACCCCTAACACCCACCCCTCACACCCACCCCTCACACCCACCCCTCACACCTCACACCCACCCCTCACACCCACCCCTCACACCCACCCACCCACACCTCATAAACTAGTACGAGTATATAGCCAATATTATCCCACATAAAGGAGCAGAGACCTATTTTTAATCTTTACCTTTGACAAGAAGAAAAGTTTGCCTGAAAAAAACAAAACTTCCTTTATACCTCTGGCCATGAACTTCTATATATTCATTTAGTTCCCTGGTTGTATACTGACCTTACATGACTATACTGACCTTACCTGGCTGCTACACTGATCTTGCCTGACTATGCTTATCTTCCTAACTACACTGATCTTGCCTTGCCTGACTACACTGATCCTGCTCCAAGCTCGGGTTCCACCTCCCCGTGATCCAACAGAAGTCCTTGTCAACAACAGCTTCATAACTCACGCCATTACAGTCACTCAACAGGCGCTGGGCTCCTCCTCTTCCACCATCACCATACACGTCTTCCTCTCCCACCATCACCACATACGTCTCCCTCTCCCACCATCACCCCACACGTCTCCCTCTCCCACCATCACCCCACACGTCTCCCTCTCCCACCATCACCATACACGTCTTCCTCTCCCACCATCACCCCACACGTCTCCCTCTCCCACCATCACCCCAAACGTCTCCCTCTCCCACCATCACCCCACACGTCTCCCTCTCCCACCATCACCCCACACGTCTCCCTCTCCCACACACACGTCCTGCCATTAAACTACTGTTGGACATGGAAAAATACAGAAAGGTGTGGAAGAGCGAACTATCAATCAATTATCCCAGTTACCGTGCAGGGAGACAAAGGGAGGAGTGTGGTTAAGAACTGCTGGCTTCCTACCTTACAAATATCATTATTGGTTTACCCTGTATGAGAATGTGGCAGCTAAAACTCTTTAATGGTTTAGCTTTTTATTTTTAGCTTGCTCTCCCCATCAACCTCGTTTTTTACGCTTAATTTTCTATATAACGTTGTTTTAAATAAGAGTCTTTCCCCTTTTACGAGGTGAACTCTCCTCCTGCGTTAGTATATTATAGTCTAGTGAGTCTTTATCTTGCTGGTAGTTTTAGTGGATTTTACGATGTTATACGTGAGGGTCTTTTGCCTCATGTAGGTGTTGGGTGTTGGTTAACTTGTTGTAAGACGCTGACTCACACCAGAGGGCGAGGTGTGTGTCGTAACATCATCATAGAGAACTGTTGGGGGGGGGGGGGGTTGTTCTTATGTTTTAGTAATGTTGTGGTCAAAGTTGGACTGTGTGGCCAGGGTGAGGTTTGGTGGGCCAGGGTAAACAGTGTGGCCAAAGTAAGACAATATAGTTGAAGTGTTAGAGGAGAACTAGGCTGCGTGGCCCGGCTGGTTCAACAACTCAATGTTCTGCCTCACAACAAACTGGGATAATTCGTCACGGTATTTTGTTTATCCTCATGGAGTGACACTATATGGATAAAAGGATAAAAACGGAGGTGGTTATTAAATCTATAACCAAGAGGTCACAAATAATCGTCTTCAATTATAACAAAAATATCAAGTTTGTTTACGTTGTTGGAGGTGTGTTTCCGGGCCTCTCTCTCTCTCTCTCTCTCTCTCTCTCTCTCTCTCTCTCTCTCTCTCTCTCTCTCTGTTGATTGTTCTCACTTTCGTATTGAATATCGATTACACTACAAATTACACCTTTGTGTCATCCTTTGAGGCCGACGCTAGACTCAGCTTAAATATCTCATGGGTCCAGCAAACCGATACTCTTACATCACCTGTTAAGAGCCGGTGAAACAGCCAAGCCGGAAAATGAACTCAGAACATTTTGCGTGCAGAGTACCTTAAAGTACTAACCTAACCTAACCTGACTCATGTCCACACGCAATAAAAGACCTGTTTGAGTGAGAACTAATGAACACGGTATAAGACTGAGTGTGTTACCAGAAGCAGACACTACGGGTAGGTCAGGAGGTGTTCAGAAGACACTATGGCAATGTTGGTCAATAGTAGTTATCTCGTCTCGTGGTCATCAGACAACAACCAACTTGATCAGATGGTCATTGAGGAAGGTTGATCGCTGACCATGGACGCGACACGAGAGGAGATGACCAACATGGCCCGGTCAGCAAAAGGATGTAACATAGTCACTATTATACAACATGATCCAGGTGACAGTGGTAATATGGGGAAGGTGTTAAAATAGACATCATGGCCAGTATGACCCAGATGGCCAGAGTATTACTGTTAAAGCAGCATGGCCCGGGTGGCCCTGTGGCACACAATAACAACAGCTTCTCCCCATGCTATAATTTCCGCCTTAATTTCCGAGACAGAGTTTTATTGCTGGTGCTGGTGACAGATGTTAATACATTGGTGATGAGTCGTGACGTGGTGATGAGTCGTGACGTGGTGATGAGTCGTGACGTGTGTCGTGACGTGGTGTGTCGTGACGTGGTGATGATGTGTCATCACCACCAGACAATAGCACCACTATGTGTCATCACCACCAGACAATAACACCACTATGTGTCATCACCACCAGACAATAACACCACTATGTGTCATCACCACCAGACAATCATAGTACACACAACTCATATGTCATCACCACTAGACAATAACACCACTATGTGTCATCACCACCAGACAATAACACCACTATGTGTCATCACCACTAGACAATAACACCACTATGTGTCATCACCACCAGACAATAACACCACTATGTGTCATCACCACCAGACAATAACACCACTATGTGTCATCACCACCAGACAATAGCACCACTATGTGTCATCACCACCAGACAATAACACCACTATGTGTCATCACCACCAGACAATAACACCACTATGAGTCATCACCACCAGACAATAACACCACTATGAGTCATCACCACCAGACAATAACACCACTATGAGTCATCACCACCAGACATAATGACGTCAGTGAGTTATGGTCCGCCATGTTGTATAAAATATATGACACGAATCATTAATCAGTTGATATATTTTTTTCAACATGGTGACGACGTCCCCCACACCTGTCGTCCCCCACACCTGTCGTCCCCCACACCTCTCGTCCTCCACACCTGTCGTCCTCCACACCTGTCGTCCTATTCACCTGTCGTCCTCCACACCTATCGTCCTCCACACCTGTCGTCCTCCACACCTGTCGTCCTCCGCAAAGTAATTGAGCTATCACCCAGAAAGAAGATGAAATAATGGGAGAAGATCAACCCCCATGTTCATTTTATCTGATGATTAAATATCCTAACCTAACCTAACCTAACCTAACCTAACCTAACCAAACCTAACCTAACCAGCTGGATGAGGACGACTTGTACACACACACACACACACACACACACACACACACACATTAAAGGAGATACGAGCTCCGTGCGCAGGTTAATGTTTCTCAATAAAGATCACACAACAGGTTGACAAAAATGACTGAAAAACATTGTCTCTGTCATCTTGCATTGAAAAAAAAAAAACATTTATTTTTTGATCAGTCGGAAATGAAGGTCCTGAGCTGAAACAGATGTACGGATGTTTGTCTGGTAAATGAATGTCACATATTTTTACTTTTTATTACAAACAAATTATTTTGGATATTTTTTTTTTACCTGATTTAGTCCTTTTTAACAATATTTAGAACTAGAGAAGTCTGGTTGATTTACTAGTTACTGTATGGTCTGTAACATTGATTATTTTTTCATTAATTTCTGTTTCTCCTGAAGTTTTAAGTTTATGTCAAGTTTTTCCCTATTTTGTATTGATGACCCCAGGGTTATGTTACACCTCACTTATTGTATTGGTGTACTACTTAACACTAGTAGTACACCACCACTACCACCACCACCACTACCACCACCACCAACACCACCACCACCACCACCACCCACGGCGTTACCTGATGGCAGACTGCACGAAACCTTTTCCTCATAAAATTTGTCTTCGCTAGTAAAGTTCCGAGACCCGACTTGTGTAACTAAGACATACAGCCGCTGTTAACAAGATACATTGAGACCACACTATTATGCGTCGTTGATGGTGATCCATGGTACAGGTTAACTCAGTTTGTGTATGACCTCAGTGTTGTAAATTAGGTAAGATAATCTGTGTCCTATTAATGTTAATGAAGTTCATGTACCAAGACTTAGTTAATGTCAAGATGCTGGTCCGGGTCTCACACAGCTAACCTAACTATGTACACTGAGCGCTAATGACGCCAAAGGGTTCGTGTCAATTGGACTAAGGAGGTAACAACATTATAGTATTACTTTCATACCACCAATATTATAAACAATTTCACCTGAGTCGCTATTCAAACTGGTCGCCAGGAAAGCTCTTAGGCGATTCTCAGGTTACCAGAGACAAGAGCAGTCCAGTAGAGCAGCGAGCATACCTTATTGTTTTGCCTGCCAGGTCTGTTGGGAGGAAAGGGGGGGAGGGAGGGAGGGAGGGAGGGAGGGAGGGAGGGAGGGAGGGAAGAGTCTCGTTCTTGTTTACTGGGATGGAAGGAGCTTTGGTCATGTCTGATGGAAGAGGGGAGGCTCAACCATGGCTAATGGAGGTGGAGAAGACAAAGCTCTGTGTGTGTGTGTGTGTGTGTGTGTGTGTGTGTGTGTGTGTGTGTGTGTGTGTGTGTGTGTGTGTAGAAGAGGAGAAAAATTAGTAACTCCATCACGTATAGCGAGACAAGAGACTCTTATTCTTCTACAGTGTCTCAGGTGTGCACAGTGTCTCAGGTGTGCACAGTGTCTCAGGTGTGCAGAGTGCCTCAGGTGTGCAGAGTGTCTCAGATGTGCAGAGTGTCTCAGGTGTGCACAGTGTCTCAGGTGTGTACAGTGTCTCAGGTGTGCACAGTGTCTCAGGTGTGCACAGTGTCTCAGGTGTGCAGAGTGTCTCAGATGTGCAGAGTGTCTCAGATGTGCACAGTGTCTCAGGTGTGCACAGTGTCTCAGGTGTGCACAGTGTCTCAGGTGTGCACAGTGTCTCAGGTGTGTACAGTGTCTCAGGTGTGCTCAGTGTCTCAGGTGTGTGTTGCCATTATAAACTACAATAATAATAATAGTTATATCCTTTACAGCCACAAGTCTAACCATTATCCTCACTTTTTAAATACTGATTAAAATTATGGATTCATTTCCTCTCATTGTGTACACTAAGTTACCCCATTAATTATCCTAAGTTCCCACACTGTTAGACCAAGTTTTAAAAAGTCTACTGTAAATTTAGGAACTTTTGTGTGTTGTGGCTAAAGTTGGATTTTCTTTTTAAATTTTATATATTTTTTCCTGGTGACGTTAAAGTTGATTTATTGAATATTTTTTCTTGTGGTTTTGAAGAATTTTTTTCTTAATTGTTCTTTTGTTAATATTGTGTTAATTAGCAGTTAACAGTGGTGCAGTTATTGGTGATATATAATACTCAAGTGCAGTGGTAATGACATAAGAGTGACGTAGTATGACAAGAATGACACGGGAGTATGAGAATCTAGTATGACACGGGAGTATGACACATGACTCAGTACTAAGTCACAAACTCTATCAGTCTTAGCTAATGGTAGTGACAGTTCAGCTCATCTCCCCAGTCCTGCCTCGTTGAGTCGGTCGGGGTCCAGGAGAGAGAGAGAGAGAGAGAGAGAGAGAGAGAGAGAGAGAGAGAGAGAGAGAGAGAGAGAGAGAGAGCAAATTTGTATATGAAAACACTGAATTATTATTATTTTTGTATTGAAAGCCGTATATGACTGATTCATCACACAGTCACACAAACAAACAAAAATAACGACACACACAGTCATCTCCAGTTAAAAAAAAACAACAAAAACATAAATAACTCGTTCATCACAATACACAGTTAACTCCAATTAGCACCAAAACGTGTATAACTAATTCATCCTACCACCCACACCCAAACAACAAACAAACACACAAACAAATAAACGGACAAACAAATAATGGGATAGTATAAATTCGAGATCTAATTTTATTCGTCCTGGATATACGTAAAAAATGTTGTCTGAGGAAATGACGTTTAAATCAACAGCAGCAGAAAATAGTTGTAATAGTAGTCGTAATAATAGTAGTAGTAGTAGTCTATGAAGTAGTAGTAGTAGTAGTAGTAGGAGTAAAGACGGTGTGGATGTGTGCGTTTGAAACTCCCTCGTGATCCAATCCTTGTCATAGCATCAAGGAACATCACACAGTCAGCCAGCCGCCTCAGAGGATGTGAGTGGCAATAAAATCCCGCCCTTTCTTCAGTATCTTCCATCATAGTGGCGGTGAGGGAAGGAGGAGGGACAGCCGTAGAGAGGGAAGAGTGAGAGGGATGGGAGAGGTGGTAGAGGGAAGAGTGAGAGGGATGGGAGAGATGGTACAGGGAGAGTGAGAGGGATGGCAGGGTGGTAGAGGGAGAGTGAGGGGTGGTAGGGTGGTACAGGGAGAGTGAGAGGGGTGGCAGGGTGGTACAGGGAGAGTGACAGGGGTGGCAGGGTGGTAGGGGGAGAGTGAGAGGGGTGGCAGGGTGGTACAGGGAGAGTGAGAGGGATGGCAGGGTGGTAGAGGGAGAGTGAGGGGTGGTAGGGTGGTACAGGGAGAGTGAGAGGGGTGGCAGGGTGGTAGAGGGAGAGTGAGAGGGGTGGCAGGGTGGTAGAGGGAGAGTGAGAGGGGTGGCAGGGTGGTAGAGGGAGAGTGAGGGGTGGTAGGGTGGTACAGGGAGAGTGAGAGGGATGGGGGAGATGGTAGGGGGAGAGTGAGAGGGGTGGCAGGGTGGTAGAGGGAGAGTGAGAGGGGTGGCAGGGTGGTACAGGGAGAGTGAGAGGGATGGGGGAGATGGTAGGGGGAGAGTGAGAGGGGTGGCAGGGTGGTAGAGGGAGAGTGAGAGGGGTGGCAGGGTGGTACAGGGAGAGTGAGAGGGGTGGCAGGGTGGTACAGGGAGAGTGAGAGGGGTGGCAGGGTGGTAGAGGGAGAGTGAGGGGTGGTAGGGTGGTACAGGGAGAGTGAGAGGGGTGGCAGGGTGGTAGGGGAGAGTGAGAGGGATGGCAGGGTGGTAGAGGGAAGAGTGAGAGGGGTGGTAGGGTGGTACAGGGAGAGTGAGAGGGGTGGTAGGGTGGTACAGGGAGAGTGAGAGGGGTGGCAGGGTGGTACAGGGAGAGTGAGAGGGGTGGCAGGGTGGTAGAGGGAGAGTGAGAGGGGTGGCAGGGTGGTAGAGGGAGAGTGAGAGGGGTGGTAGGGTGGTACAGGGAGAGTGAGAGGGGTGGCAGGGTGGTAGAGGGAGAGTGAGAGGGGTGGCAGGGTGGTAGAGGGAGAGTGAGAGGGGTGGTAGGGTGGTACACACACACAAGGCTTCTCTGTTAAGTGTGCCAGGGAGACTTATAACAGCGTCAGGAGCCAGTGTCAGCCACCTGGGTAGACTGTCACCAGCAGAATTTCATTAGCAAGTTGTCAGCAGCTGTCTGTCACGAGTAGTATATATGACTGTCTCACAAGCAGACTGTGTCACCAGCAGACTGTCTCACCAGCAGACTGTCTCACCAGCAGATTGTCTCACCGGTAGACTCTCACCAGCAGACTGTCTCACCAGCAGACTGTCTCACCAGCAGACTGTCTCACCAGCAGACTCGCCCCACAGTCTTGGACACTCACACGAGCCACTGATGCGACGAGCCGGTAACGAGGCGGAAGTAGGAGGGAGGATGATGGTGTGCTGACAGTGGCTGTATTGTGGTGCTGACAGTGGCTGCATTGTGGTGCTGACAGTGGCTCTATTGTGGTGCTGACAGTGGCTCTATTGTGGTGCTGACAGTGGCTGCATTGTGGTGCTGACAGTGGCTGTATTGTGGTGCTGACAGTGGCTGTATTGTGGTGTTATTGGTGCCATCTATCATTCTTTTCCTCTAATGGCCGCCATATTGGTTGACTCAATGATGTTATTAACTTTCTGGATGGATTTATTTATTTTGTATTTACCGGCAGCTGCAAAATTTCTCTTCCATTTGAACAGAATCCGAGAAGTACAGGAACACAAGAGTCTGACGAACAATAACAACACAGTAACGAGGAGCACAACTTCTCGGAAAACAATCAATATTTTTTCCATTTTTTTTTCCTGGAAGCAGACATGGAGGGGAATCTTCTCTTTTCTCAATGACTCTTGGGAATTTTTAGTATTTAGAGTGACACTTATATCCTGGAGGAGGTTTAGGACTTATAAGAACCGTTCCCTATATGTGGTGGATGAAGCCCCACTACCTGAAGCCGCTGTGAGTCGTGCCTTATCTATATAAGAATCCCTCCTCTAACAGGCACTGAAATTGGATACGCTGTACATGCATTACTCCAGTAGGTACTGTAGCGGGGTTATGCACACTTACAAGCTGTTGTTGATGGTACACCTGAGTCTCTGCTAACTACTGCTGTTTCACCTCTTTAACTGTTACTAGAGGTAAGTCAGGATAAACTGTAAGTATTGTTTATTCTTGTCATCGCTATGTTAGGTTAAGGTCTTGTGTATTTCTTCAGAGTCTTCTCGAGCAGCTGTTACTATATCTACCGCTAGCTGAGAGAGCATTCACTGTCGTCCAGGAAGCACTCACTATAAGGAGGTTCTGCAGCAGGTGTAGAGGGTGCATTGAGAGACGACTGTGGGTAAGAGAGGCGGGCGTGTCTTATCTTCACCGTCAGAGTAACCCACGCACTCTTGTTACCCCTGGTCTCACCTGTGTTGGTTCCTCGACTTATCTCTCTCTTCTGGGTGTGGCTCCTCGGCAACACAAGTGTTTGTTTTTTCTTTACTCTTACTGTTTGATTTCCTAGGAAGAGTTTTTATTATTTGTTAACAAGAAAATAATAATTTAAAGTACGCCGTGTGTACTACTATTGTACTGGTCTACGAAAAGTGATTGGGGAAAAGGAGCTGAATGTTTGTATGTCATAGCCCCGAGATCAGGACTACTGACTTCCTAAACTATGTGAATCGTAGCTCCGGGATGAGGACTACTGGCCTCCTACACTATACACGGTAAGAGTCGTAGGCACGAGATGGGGACTACTAGCCTCTTACACTGTGAGAGTGGTAGCCCAGGGATAAAGACTACTGGCCTCCTACACTGTGAGAGTCGTAAACACGAGATGAGGACTACTAGCCTCCTACACGAGGTTGATGGCAGGGTCCTCGCCTCATGTAGCCAACAACGACGCTATTGTAGCTGCAACAAAGCCAACTTTAATAAAAGCTTTCCCCTCCCTATTACCAACAGGGCGGCCATAACAGGTACACCGGCACATCAGCTGTCCGTTGTCCTGCCCGAGGATCAGCGCACTAAGCTAAGACTAACACAACCCGCAGTAAACGACACTCTACATCAACACCCGAGAACTACTGCCAGTGTACAAACCTCGACGCTGACCACGAGAACTGTAATATGGCTGTAGTTTCCACGGGGTCACTGCTCAAGTGTAAGTGCCTCCACACCCCGGGGTCACTGCTCAAGTGTAAGTGCCTCCACACCTCGAGGTCACTGCACAATTATTAGTGTTGAGAATCCTTATCTTGTTTTCTTTGTCTCCCACACAGTTCATTATTTTCATGTTACTTTATCATGTTGAGAAAAAACAAAAGTCCTTGCAACTAGTCAATTAAACAGCTTCACGCGGCTTTAAGTATGAGGAACCCGATTATCAGTCATTTTAGTTCATTTGTAGAAGTTATGTGATAAAACTGAGAGGTTGAACTACCTGTTATGATCATATCAGTCATGTCAGAGAAACAAGAGACTGGGTTGGCATTTACAGAGGTGAATGATACGGCTGGTACGAGTCTCTGAGGGTGATGTATGGATCGTGTCAAGAGGTAAAGGGGTTTATTAGGTCAGTTAAGTGTATGTTTATCGAGACATCTCTAATTTTATCCGAGAACGAAATTATTTATAAAGTAGTACAAAGTGTGAAGAACATACGTAATATAATTTCAAAGATTACTGCCAGTCTGTAATGATCCTGTCTCCACTACCATTAACAAGTAAAATTCATGTCATGTTCATTCCTATATAATGCTGTGTTCTCTGATGTAATTCCCCCGCATCACAGGGTTTAGGAAGTCTTACAAGTGACGGCGTAATAATCCCGTTGAGATTGATTCCGTGGAAATGACAGGAAGAGGAAAATTTTTTGCTTTGTACTAATCTGTGTTACCGAGGCTTTTACCAGTAAGATTATTATGAGTAATTGGTCCAATATTTTTTTCTTTCATCCCACGTATGGTTGAGCTACGTGGATGATGTTTGAATACCTTTCTTTCAACTTTTTTTTCCCTTCATAGGTAGGATAAGACTCGGCAATAGGAGGTACAGTAGGTGAGGAGGAGAGACGCTTGATTCTAGGTTCAGTCGAGAGGAGAGTCACGCCGCAGGTCCTTCCCAGAGAGACATCAACACGGAACAACGCCAAGGGAGGCAGACCACAAAGTCCGGCCATGATCAGGAATTTCCAACTAATGCTCAGAATCAGATTGACCAACAGGACCAAAAGAGAGTAAAAGAGGTGAATGTCAGTAAGGATAGAGGTGAATGATTCTCGTTCTGATCTCTCTTGACCAATATAATGAGCAACCCACATCACACTACGTACCGTCTTGTGATAGAAATACCTCGATGAACATACACTTATCTGGTCTAAGAATACATATGGATACACTTACAACCCCTTACAATCCCTCCTAGTGTTTGTGTGGTATTGTAACTCACTCCAAAAAAAGTATCTTAACGATTTTGTGTGAGACAATATAACACAACGGACGAAGGATTTTGACAACCCTACCTAGACAACAGGAGTCACAGTGTTCTTTCTGAAAGTCATCGGACCCCTCTGTAAAGATATTTTTTTGGAGTGAGTTACCTCAGGTGTTTTTTCCTTACACCTTTCTTAATATCCCAATACACTAACTGAGTTACCTGGCTTTGCCCTGGTTGTGGGACAGGTGACAGTGCACAGCCATTCTCTAGACCACCCGCACCTCCCTACCAAATTTTAGTTTTATCTTCAAATAGTAAACTTTACACTCACGGACACTAAGAATTTATAATATATCTTGAAAATAATATAACTTGTTTCTCTGTTTGTATTTTCACTACTGTAATAGCTTAATAGTTGATTGGATAATTTACTTGGAAATAATTAATAGAAAACAATTTTTATTCACAGTTTATACCTGACAGTTACTCCGTTATGTAACACTGAAACTAACTACACCTCTCTCTCTCTCTCTCTCTCTCTCTCTCTCTCTCTCTCTCTCTCTCTCTCTCCCTCCCTTCTGGTTGTATATATAGGTTGCATTTCCTACCCTGGATCCCTACAGTCACAAGGCATCACGGACATATACAATTAATAGTGAGGAGAGACCAGGAGCTGTTGTTACGTGATACAAAAACTACTCCTGTACAAACTCCGCTTCTAATGACTCCAGGTATGAGGGAATTTTTGTTGTTGTTTACTTAACTGTCCAGTGATGATGGTTGGGAAGTTACTCTTATGATTTTATTTTTCTTGTTTTCATGTATTCTTAGAGACCCAGTTAAGAGAGAATGATGTAACATAGGAAGAAACTTAAGGAAGGATATAGTGGTGGAGGAAGGGTCTCAAGTCTTCTGATCCTACTAACTCGATTTGTCTGTCTGTCTGTCTGTCTGTCTGCCTGTCTGTCTGTCTGTCTGTCTGTCTCTCCTCAGGCTCTATTGTATCTTAGTTGATTATGTGATTTAATTATTGGAGCGTTGTGGGCCAGCTGGTGGTCGGTAAGACTATGGGAAGTGGTGGTGGTGAAGGGTGATAGTGGTGATGATCATGAAGGTAGTGTTTGGTGGTGGTGAGGGTTAGTGGTGGTGAAGGTAGGGGTGATATTGGTAGTGGTGAGGGTAAAAGTGGTGATAGTGGTAGTGGTGATGGTGATAATGGTGGTTATAGTGTGGGTGATAGTAGTAGTAGTAGTGGTGGTGATGGTAGTGCTGGAACTAAACTGATTCAGGGAGGATCGTCAGCAAGTCTTGAGGGCTCACACGGACTTACCCAGGCGCGGCTAACACACTGAAACTCTCCCTCTCCTTCTATCTTACCTTAACCTACATATATTTACTAACCTAACCTAACCTAACCTAACCTAACCTAACCTAACCTAAAGTTTATTTGTCACGAAGTCTTATGAATATGTACTGTGTATATATTAATTTGTAAATAATAAGATAGAATGAATTAATCAGATTGTGTATATGAGAGAGAGAGAGAGAGAGAGAGAGAGAGAGAGAGAGAGAGAGAGAGAGAGAGAGCAGGCCCTAAAATACCAATCCAGCTGCTTTAGATCTCTGGCATTCTGGGTTCCACATTCTAAAGGCCCCCACTCAAATGAATCTCATTTCTTGAATCATTGCTGCCTGCTTATGTTGCAACTCGGAAAAGAATGTGAAAATATGCAACGGGTTTAAGTCGGGCAGATTCAATTTACACAATGTTATAAATCATGACGAAATGGGAGTAACGTAACACACACGCTGAGTTGTAGACCAGCCTAGCCAAGCCCAGCCCAGCCAAGCCCAGCCCAGCCCAGCCAAGCCAAGCCCAGCCCAGCCCAGCCCGGTACAGCCCAACACTTGGCAAACAATGTTCTTACAACCTGCGATACTTTACTTAAACGACCCGTGATGTGTGGCAGATGGCGCTGATATTGTTGTGCTGTGTCCACAAGCTGTGTTCTTATTATTATGCTGTGGCCGCTACTGTCTGTGTGAGCGGCATCATTGTGTGGAAAGCTGTCTGTGTGGATGTTATCATGGTGTGGCAAATTGTCTGTGTAGGTATTATGGTGTGGCAAATTGTCTGTGTAGGTGTTATGGTGTGGCAAATTGTCTGTGTAGGTGTTATGGTGTGGCAAATTGTCTGTGTAGGTGTTATGGTGTGGCAAACTATCTGTGTGGGTGTTATCATACTGTGGTGCTTTATTGCCTAGACTATATTATCTTACTGTGATAATTACTACCTGTGTGGATGCTATAGTGTAATATAATATACACTTCATTGTCTTATAACAGTAACTATATGTCTCTGTTATTACTATCACGTTACTACTACTACTACTACTACTACTACTACTACTACAACATACTGCGCGTGTACGAAATCAGTGGGTGTAGTAGGTAAGTCCGCTGGTTTTCCTCCTTTCCCATCCCCTTCTCTCCTCCCCTCCCTTCCCCTCCCCTTCTCTCCCTTACCCTCCCCTTCTCTCCCTTCCCCTCCCCTTCCTCCCCTCCTCTCACCCCTCCACTGTGATTTCAGGCGGGGTACTTGGGGGGAGGGGGAGGCAATAACAACAGGACGGGTTTTGCTCTAGTTGGAAATGCCGGGCACCAGGTTTTCACGCTCCCAAATGCCTCCCTTCTCGCTCTTATTGCCTCCAATTTATAGAAGTGAGGAAATTTCTTCTTTTTTTTTTTTGCATGGGGGGAAGTAAAACATACACACACACACACACACACACACACACACACACACACACACACACACACACACACACACACACACCTGTAGTCGGTAATTAGCGTTGATACATCCCAAACAACAACACATCAGCCCTATCTCTAAACTTTTCTGATGAGGCGACAGAAAAAAAAAAGAAATAGATAAAAAAAGAAAGAATAAAAAAAAAAACACAGTGGTCATCGTGGCGTGAATGTCGGAACAGCTAATAACTATAATAATAACAATAACAATGAAACTGACGGAGGTAGAGAAGAGTGGGAGGTGACAGGTGAGGGTGAGAGGTGAGGGGGGAGGAGGGTTGACAAGGAAAGGTGAGAGGTCAGAGATAATAAAAGGTGAGAGGTCAGAGAGAGAGAGAGAGAGGTACGTGTGTCACTAGCGAAAGTTAGAGGTGAAAGTGAGGGACTATATCTAACAGTGAGAGAGAGAGAGTGAAGTCAGAGAAGTTCCCACAGTGAGAGCTTAAAGTGAGAGATACGCCGCATTGAGAACTGAGAGAGAGAGAGAGATACGTCACATTGAGAGTTGAATGAGAGAGAGAGATACGTCACGGTGAGAGCTTAAAGTGAGGATATATGTAACCCCGTCAGTCAAGAGGGAGTGAGAGAGAGAGGAAAGATGGCTGGGAAAGATGAAAGCTGGTTGAGAAAGACGACAATATTTCAGGTTAGGTTAGTTTAGGTTAGTTAGTTTAGGTTAGGACCATAATATTTTGGGCAGGTGTATCAGCCAGCCACCTACTTTTATACCTGCGTGTGAAGTCATTATACCTGCACTTTATACCTGAGTGTGAAGTCATCATACCTGCACTTTATACCTGAGTGTGAAGTCATCATACCTGCACTTTATACCTGAATTTTAACTTCCCTTGATATCTCTCGCTATAGTTTTCGAGTCTTTAATTAAATTTCCTCGTCATTTCACGGGACAGTTTTAATAGTTCTGGCATTTTGCTGCGTAAGTGTTTCTTGAATAATATATATCGTGAAAGAGTGGTGTGAAATTTTTAAGCTTCACTCAATGGGCAGGTGTGTGTGTGTGTGTGTGTGTGTGTGTGTGTGTGTGTGTGTGTGTGTGTGTGTGTGTGTGTGTGTGTGTGTGTGTGTGTGATCCAGAGTACTATTTGGAGGTCCTTTCTTAAGCACTATGAGGACTGGTTACTGGTAGACCGGTAAACCACTGTTACCGGTATTTGGTATATATCCACCAACAAAACTATAGTTTACCGGTGCTGGGAAACTTGATTCAATACAATCAGTACCAGTATGTCTCCGATACTGGTATATATTCTATCACCAGTACCAGTAACTCACCGGTTCTGGCACTTGACCCAACACAACCAGTACAGGGGAAAGAAGTCAACTACGGGAAATAATTACCATAATAATTACATAAAAACTTTCATTACATTTCTCATAAATTGTGCTGATAAGCGTAACCAACCCAAATACCTACCTAAGTTAAGTAGATTAACTTAACCAAAGTTTAAATCAATCGTATTTTTTTTAATCGAGTTAAGTTTCTAAAAAGTTGACCTTTCATCTCTTTAACCCGGATAATGACACCAAAACCACACGTGACCTGAATTAGTTTTCCAGCCACTTCTCTGATGATTTTTTTTTTTCAAAGCCCCGGCGGCAACCTCAGTGGTAATGATTTCTCTATCTGTATTTACACAATGCTGGCTGATACTAATACCCCACATAATACATTAGGATCCTCAAGTTTGGCACAGCGATTACAATTACTCACCATTTACGTCGCTACAAAACAAAAGCATCTCTAACTATTATATTAAACATTTTAAGTGGTCTATTATCCTCTATTATGCATTTAATACTCAATTAATCAATATTGGAATAGTTTTTTATCACTGGTTCATAACTGTATCCCATGATGGTATAAATATCGCCACAGAGGACAGCGAAAGATAAGCCTGTTCGTGGTTAACTGAAATCCCATCACATGATATAAATTTGGCTTAGTATTCATTGAGGAGCTTCAGGTATAATTATAGGGATGGAAAGTATTATAATGAGGCGGTATTATCATAGAGGTGTTGCCTTAACCTAGTGAGGAACGAACCCAGAGCCTACTAACTCGAGGGTCTGTTCAATAAGGCAAACACTTGAGCGCTCCAACTCTCATGGGTCTCTGTTTGTTATGGTAGGGCTCTGCTTGTTGTGGTAGGACTCAGCTTGTTGTGGTAGGACTCTGCTTGTTGTATAACGGACTTTCCTCTCCATATAGTCCGTTAAATAGAGGTTTTACTCCTGTGGTCTTGATAGGTGAAGACAGCCAATAGCCTCAAGATTCTCTCAACACGACCCGGCATTTGACTCCGGGATCCTGGCTGGCAAAATTGACAACTCATTTCCCGGCAATTTTACCACTATTGGGGAATTCCCGGCGTTATCTTGACGGTTTAAAGAAATCATATTTATTTTTCATACAGTTTTTTTAGTAATTAATATTCAAATAAATGACAGCCTGGAAAAAATGTTTGGACAGGTGTATATGTCAGTTGAAGTACAGTAATACAGTACCTGAAATAACATTATTATTATTAATTTTTTTTTATACAGGATGCAAATACTTCAGTTAGTTTCATTATAGATTATTAATATTACTTAAATATATACTGTTCAATATGTAATGTCACTATATTATCATTATCATTTTTTTATATTTTTACACCAAATTTAGTTACCGGGAAGAAATATTTTAAAATTGGTAATATTTTCATTAAGGGAATTTACATTATATTATGTTTGGTAAATATTTATGTATTCATATAATTTGTATGCCGATCTATCCTGACTGTGTACAATATTTGACAAAATGGTAAATTTGTTAGGTATTCGTCTAGTATTTGAGATTTGTACCAGATCCCGGTAAATCACTAGGATCCCGGTAAATCACTAGGATCCCGGTAAATCACTAGGATCCCGGTAAATCTCTGAGATCCCGAGATTGAATTACTTTGAATCTGGGTTTGCCGGGATTTGGAAACAGCTGAGATATCGATGAACCCCGAGAGGCGACCCCAACACCTTCCGCCAAGCTCTGGACCGGCGCCGTTCCCCGCCACCACATGCATGGGGCCAATGGATAAAGTTTGTCAATGTTTGTGGGCCGTTCCTATTCAATACCCACCGGCAAGTATACATATATATCGACCTCATTCATAATCTCCCGAAACAATAAAGTATATAGAATTATTATTTAGTGTTTTCAGAAGGTATTAGCAGATAGGTCAGCAGAAGCAGTAGTAGTAGGAGGTAGGAGCTAAGCGACCCTCCTGAATGTTCTTTTTTATATATCAAGAATCTCCAGGAAGTGGGGGTGGGTGGTGGGGGGGGGGGGCAGGAGGCGTTTCTGTGAGAGTATAACGAGAGAGATCACATTATGCTAATTCTTGTATATATTCCCCCACTTTACTACACTGTACACCTCCTAATAATGCAAATCTGAATATATTTTAATATATATGGTACTTCTGGCCGCCCCACACATTTTACCAGGTCGTAGGGAAGGCGTCCTAGTGCCCTCAGAATGCCGTTATTTTCACTTCCAGTTTACATACGCGGTGTTATTAACATAATATTCGGGTTCAGGTGAGGTTAACTTTACCCAATATGTGATAAAGACTTGACCAAAAGGTTTATTTAATTTTTTTTTTATTATTAATCATCAAATATTATTAACTTATTTATCATTAGCAGTTACGTGTTTCGATTTTTTCTATATACTTCTAAGTCTCTCTCTCTCTCTCTCTCTCTCTCTCTCTCTCTCTCTCTCTCTCCTAGGTACGTGTGAGTGAGAGGCCCGGTATACTCGCTAATGGCAGCCAGAAACACAAACACCTGATTTAAATTATACTTGTACTATTAGCTTCTTTTTTTGTATCAGATATGCAACCTATATACAGTATCAGGATTCGGGGAAATGTAATTAACGTTATTTCTTTTGTTTTTTATCCGTTTTAATCATTTCCAACGTTCAAACACTTTTTTTTTGTCATTTCCATTATTTAAACACTTTTTAAATAATTTCCAACATTCAAACACTTTTTTTTAATAATTTCCAACATTCAAACACTTTTTTTATGATTGTAAGGGAATCTCATAATAAAATATTATACTGATGGGGAAAAATAATAGATAAAATTAGATCTTTTTTAAGGTATTGAAGTTAATGTATTTCAACGTAAATTTCTGAGTCTTAAGTAAACATTAATACTGACTACAGAAACAAACCTCTATCTTCCTTGCTTCCTTCCTTCCTTCCTTACACCCAACCCCTTACACCCAACCCCTTACACCCAACCCCTTACACCCAGCGCCCCTTACACCCAGCGCCCCTTACACCCACCACCCCTTACACCCAACCCCTTACACCCAACCCCTTACACCCACCACCCCTTACACCCAACCCCTTACACCCAACCCCTTACACCCACCACCCCTTACACCCAGCGCCCCTTACACCCAGCGCCCCTTACACCCACCACCCCTTACACCCAACCCCTTACACCCAGCGCCCCTTACACCCAGCGCCCCTTACACCCAACCCCTTACACCCAACCCCTTACACCCAGCGCCCCTTACACCCAGCGCCCCTTAGCTATTATCAAAGACAAATCCCTTTACTCTCCTCTACTCCCGGTATTGATCTATGTAGGTGTCTTGTACAACACCTACCTCTTCTTCCTCCTCCCTCTTTCCTTTCTTCTCTTCTTCCTTCTTCTTATTCTTCTCTTCCTTTCTTCTTCTCTTCTTCTTCATCCTTTACATTTTCTTCTTCTTCATCATCTCCTACTTCACTTCCTTCTCTACCTTTCTTCTCTTCTTCTTCTGCTCTTCCTCTTCCTCCTCCTCTTCTTCCTTCTTATCCTCCATCATCCTCTTCCTCCTCTTCATCATCCTCTTCTATCATATTCTCTTGCTCTTCTTTTATAACATGACACCAGTACTATGACACCTGCATCACATGACACCAGTACTATGACACCTGCATCACATGACACCAGTACTATGACATCTGCATCACATGACACCAGTACTATGACACCTGCATCACATGACACAAGTACTATGACACCTGCATCACATGACACCAGTACTATGACACCTGCGCCACAACATGACACCACTACTATGACACCTGCATCACATGACACCAGTACTATGACACCTGCATCACATGACACCAGTACTATGACATCTGCATCACATGACACCAGTACTATGACACCAGTACTATGACACCTGCATCACATGACACCAGTACTATGACACCTGCATCACATGACACCAGTACTATGACACCTGCATCACATGACACCAGTACTATGACACCTGCATCACATGACACAAGTACTATGACACCTGCATCACATGACACCAGTACTATGACACCTGCATCACATGACACCAGTACTATGACACCTGCGCCACAACATGACACCTTCTCCGTGATCAATATGACACCTGCGCCACAAGCCCCGAGCCGCTGCCGTGAAAGATTACAATTGTAACTGGGTCATAACTTTGCCGGGAGTAAAACAATCAGTGATACGTCAGTGTGAACCCCCCCATCCCCCCTCCCTCCCTCCCTCCCTCCAGCCTCCCTCCCTCCCTCCAGCCTCCCTCCACCCTCCCCCCTCCCACCCTCCCTCCTCCCAGCCTCCCTCCCTCCAGCCTCCCTCCCTCCTTCCCACCCTCCCTCCCTCCCCCCTCCCTCCCTCCCCCCTCCCTCCCTCCCTCCCGCCAGCCTCCCTCCCTCCCTCCAGCCTCCCTCCCTCCCTCCCTCCTTCCCTCCCTCCAGCCTCCCTCCCTCCAGCCTCCCTCCCACCATTCCTCCAGCCTCCCTCCCTCCCTGCATCCTTCCTTCATGCCTCCCTCCCACCCTCCCTCCCTCCCTCCCTCCCTCCCACCCTCCAGCCTCCCTCCCTCCCTCCCACCCTCCAGCCTCCCTCCCTCCAGTCTCCCTCCCCCCTCCAGTCTCCCTCCCTCCTCCAGCCTCCCTCCCTCCCTCCCTCCCTCCCTCCCTCCAGGTGATGCTGCAGCCTCCCTCCCTCCCTCCCTCCAGCCTCCCTCCCTCCCTCCCTCCCTCCAGGTGATGCTGCAGCCTCCCTCCCTCCCTCCCTCCAGCCTCCGGTGTTACCTCGTGTCTCGAAGCTTGTATTATACCTCACTCAAGTTTCCATGTTTTCTCACTTTTTCTGTCTGTCTGTCTGTCATTTTTTCTATTATATATTTGCCTTGCAAATATATTTTTTCCTGTCTGTCTTTCGCCGGAAGGTATATATATATATATATATATATATATATATATATATATATATATATATATATATATATATATATATATATATATATATATATATATATATATATATATATATATATATTATATATATATATATATATATATATATATATATATATATTCTACATAACCATGAGACAGCGGAGTTGTTGAAGGACTTGGTGGAGGTTCACAAAGATATTCCCGGTGACTGTGGATCTCATAGGCGTGACTGCCCGCTTGGTACAGTGTGGATACAGCACACTGTGCAGTATAATAAGCCTTCAGTATACAAGGAGGCAGCGTGGCCCGTACTTCACTCGACCACCTATTTACAGCTGGGAACAGAGTCTACACTATTGTTGTGTGTCGTAAGTAAAGACGACCATTAGTGTGTCCAGTGAAGGTGTTAGACGTGTTGTCACATCAAGGGACAAGACTTAGTGCACGAGCCTCTGGGAACAAGACCCGAGGCGGTCGTCATAATTCCCTGTGATGCCAAGGGAGGAAACTTGCTGACACTCTGAGACCTCAACGTCAGCCCTGGACTGAGCCTCGCGCGCCACCACCGTCACTCTCCTTTCTTTCCATAAATCCCCAACTCTAGCTGCAGTAATCCAGGTAGACAGAAGAATACATTTTTCATAAATAAATCCGACATTCAAGACACTGCTAGAGGGACATACACGCTCCTGTTTTCACACAAAAACTCTCCGCAGCCGGACCAAAACCTAACCTAACCTAACCTGGGAAAAGTAAAGGAGTTTCCCAAAAATTACTTCCCAGTTCAGCACAATCCCAGCGGAAACAATGGATATTTTTTTTTCATCAGGCTCTAGCTCCCCTCCCCTCCTCCCGTCTCCCTACAAAGAAAAATACCTCAGTAGAGAAAATTAAGGAAAATATTCTAAAAACATTCACCTTAATTCCCTCTGTCCGGATGTTTAGGTAAAAAAAAAAATTAAAAGACAAATTCAATCATTTCTTAATCACTATAAAACAATCATTATATTTATCACATATAAAATAAATCAACATTAAAAAAAATCCCAGTGTAGAGGAAAGAGATATATTTCATTAATCCCCTGACAAAAATACCCCAGAGAAAAAAAAAATGGAGATGTTTTTGTGCAAGTAAAAAAAATCTCATTGGATAAAATTCTCACAAGATGGGAAAAAAGAACTCAAGCCAGACAAGTTCTTACCAGAGAGAATGAACAAGTCACCACTCAATGAAGCTTCTTTCCTTCTTTCCTCATCGTCTTAATGCTGTGGTGGGCGGGAGAGTGTCTTGTGGTGGGCGTGAGAGTGTGTCTTGTGGTGGGCGGTAGAGTGTCTTGTGGTGGGCGGGGGAGTGTGTCTTGTGGTGGGCGTGAGAGTGTCTTGTGGGTGGGAGAGTGTCTTGTGGTGGGCAGGAGAGTGTCTTGTGGTGGGCGTGAGAGTGTCTTGTGGTGGGCGTGAGAGTGTCTTGTGGGTGGGAGAGTGTCTTGTGGTGGGCGGGAGAGTGTCTTGTGGTGGGCGTGAGAGTGTGTCTTGTGGTGGGCGGTAGAGTGTCTTGTGGTGGGCGGGGGAGTGTGTCTTGTGGTGGGCACATTACGTTGTATTACTGAAAAATACATACATACATACATACATACATACATACAGTACATATATACATACATACATACATATATACATACATACTGTACATACATACACCCACCCACTCACACCCACCCACCCACTCACACACACACAAACCCACCGACACACACACACACACACTGACACACACTCACACAGACACACACACACACACACACACACATACAGAAATACACAAATAAATAATAATTAAAAAATGGAAAGTCAGGTCCGTAGATTTAACCTCGTATTTTAATAACAGCTCACAGGTAAAAAGAGTTTAATATTATCACCCCTCTGTTTTTACTTCATAATTAATAACCATAAAAAAATATTAAACAGGTAGGGTCATTCTCTACTCTGGCAACACCTGCTTCACCTTACCTGTTAACGATAATGATTGACTACTAATATTAGCTCGCTTAACCTAAACCTAACCTAAGTAACAGTAACAAATATTCCATGAAGTATAGTGTTTAATAGTTACTTTAAACACTCAAGAGGAATGTCGAGTCCTGTATGTTATTGTGTCAATAAAATGTACTGTAATCCATGTACGTGTTCCTATTTACTGTAATATGTCTCTATTATTCACTAACTGTAATATTGGTACCTTAACTTCACTATCTAGTATCAACAGTATTCCTTGAAACTGTACCGTATTATGTTCCGTTGTTTTTCTATATTATACATCGTCCTTACACACACACACACACACACATACACACACACACACACACACACACACACACACACACACACACACACACACACACACACACACACGTCGCCGCCATAAAAGAACTTTACCGCAGGAAGAATGTGTGTGTGGCAGAGTTTCGTTCAGCATCGTGTCCATAAGCATAGTATTACTGGATAGAGGGAAATGCCAGGCAGGCGCTATTGATTGTTGGTGCTGGAGCGAGCTTTTTCTTTTTTGTTTGGTGTGTGTGTGTGTGTGTGTGTGTGTGTGTGTGTGTGTGTGTGTGTGTGTGTGTGTGTCAGAACCCTTTATAAGACTGCTCACGACTAACACACAAAGAGACACATTGATCCACTGCAACTATACACACACACACACATACACACCTTCAATTATACTCACATAGATATATACATACACTCAAGATATATTTATCACTGTAGTTATACATAATGAACATACACTAAACCATTTTTGTATACAACACCCACCACTACACAGATACACCCATATATACCATCTTCACTACATAAAACAAAAATACCACCAACAAGGTTAAAAATACACCCAGAATACACAGAATAATACACTCTGGCTAACACATCTGCTGAAGGTGGACTATACAGCACCACCACCACACCTTTTGGGTTCTCAGATCAACCAGGGAGAAAATATCAGAGAGACGACGAGTAACAGAACGAGGCTGGAGCGACACTTCTTTCTGATATCATTGTAGGTTACTGCATCAATGTATACAGGGAACACACTACTGAGAGATATACATATAACCTAGAATATACATCGCGGTGGAGACTTAAGATACGCAGAGACTTGTGGAACTTAGATACAACCCATGTCCCTGTAATTACACCCCAGAGACAACTCAAGTAGGAGATAATTACACCCAGGAGGACTTCGGGGTTACAATACACAGAAATACACACCCAAGTTATACAGCATCTTGATTATATATTCAGGTACATTTACACATAGGTATATCGTTCGTTAATCGTATATATCAAGAAAACCTCCATAGGGGTGGGTTGGAGGGTGGGTGTGTGGGGTGGGTTTAGGGTGGGTGGTTAGGGAGTGGGTGGGAATAATACAGGCATGGCAAGAGGCACCACTCAAGACATCAGCGACAGGAGATATAGCCGACACCACACACCTCTCAGGTCAGCCAGAGACGAATGGAAAAGTTCAAGATGTATCGACAAAAGTTGATTTATTTGATACTCTTGTTTCCTTTCCTTATACTACCACGACCACATCCTACACGACACTGTACTACCACGACCACATCCTACACGACAATATTACCACGACCACATCCTACACAACACTGTACTACCACGACCACATCCTACACGACACTGTACTACCACGACCACATCCTACACGACACTGTACTACCACGACCACATCCTACACGACACTGTACCTACCACGACCACATCCTACACGACACTGTACCTACCACGACCACATCCTTCACGACACTGTACTACCACGACCACATCCTACACGACACTGTACTACCACGACCACATCCTACACGACAATACTACCACGACCACATCCTTCACCACCTCTCCCTCTCGTCCTCCAATACACTTCACCTTTCGTCTCCTACTTCACCATACTTCACCCTCTACCTCGTCCTCCAACACATCTCACCCTCCAACACATCTCACCCTCCAACACACCTCACCCTCCAACACATCTCACCCTCCAACACACCTCACCCTCCAACACACCTCACCCTCCAACACACCTTACCCTCCAACACACCTCACCCTCCAACACACCTCACTCTCCAACACACCTCACCCTCCAACACACCTCACCCTCCAACACACCTCACCCTCCAACACACCTCACCCTCCAAAGCCGTCACTAACAATCCCACACTTAAGACACACATAAAATTTGAATACATAATTAAACCTGATCCCTTCCTAAAATGGCTTTCCAAAATATGCTCTTTTATTTTCTCGTATTTCATCGTACAGTTGCCAGAAAGGAATTTTTGGGTTGTGTTAAGTCAACCTAGTGAGTGCCTCTTATTGACCTCGCTGATGGATGTCTTTTGAGATAGAGGGATGTTATTTGATGTGTGATCTGAAGAACCGGTGATCAAATCCTGGCTGTCTTTGATTAATATAAGTTTGTATTTTTTCGTTGTTTTCGGGGTTTTCCTTGTATGTGGCTTTAGGATGGATTTTGTAAATATTAAAAAAAAAAATATATATTTATTTGGTCTGTCAACATCTAAAGATCAGGTACATGACTATACAAATACTATAACAATTTTTTTTCTTCTAATTCTAGGAGTTAATCTTCTTGTTACGGATACGAGTTTACACATGAACAACAACAACGACTTTTACAGCATCTTCTCCCATGTTTTTGATTCATGAATACATAAAACTATATATTACCCACGAAAGTTCCATAAAAAATATATAAAGTCGATACAACCAAACTTTTAGAACGGCATCATACATTCAGAACAGCATCATATATTTAGAACAGCATCATACATTTAGAGCAGCATCATACATTTAGAACAGCATCATACATTTAGAGCAGCATCATACATTTAGAACAGCATCATACATTTAGAACAGCATCATACATTTAGAGCAGCATCATACATTTAGAGCAGCATCATACATTTAGAACAGCATCATACATTTAGAACAGCATCATACATTTAGAACAGCATCATACATTTAGAACAGCATCATACATTTAGAACAGCATCATACATTTAGAGCAGCATCATACATTTAGAGCAGCATCATACATTTAGAACAGCAACATACATTTAGAACAGCATCATACATTTAGAACAGCATCATACATTTAGAACAGCATCATACATTTAGAACAGCATCATACATTTAGAACAGCATCATACATTTAGGGCAGCATCATACATTTAGAGCAGCATCATACATTTAGAACAGCATCATACATTTAGAACAGCATCATACATTTTCCAAAGAGTTAAATATACCTGACAGTCAACACGAGAATAGCAGAGTGAGGAACAATAGATCTATTATTTGGTTAAAAACTTCACCTTTTATAATTGCCATTGTTAGCCTGGCTCAATCACACGGCAGGCTACAACATCCTCCTTCTTGTACCCACTAGAGTATTCCTTGTACTCATCCACAACTACACGTAAGACCTTCTTGTAACCCATCCACTACTAAAACACCTCACATTCCCTCCATCTCTTAAAACGTAAACAAACTCAGCGTCTACCATAGCTCATTGACTTTATGATATAACAACTTGTGTATGGAGTCCCCTCTGTGCTGAATAAGATAGTCTGTTTTTACCCCATAGTGAAGGAGTTAAGTTATATTTTAAGAGTTGAACTTCGCATTAATATCTTCTGTTCAAGTACTAACGAATATTAATTAGAATATTGTAACGATGCTGTGTCTCAAGCTCACAACACAAAAGACCAAGCGTTCTAACACATTTGGCTGAGTATAGTATTATGGTATATCTGATTATATAGAACATTTATGCTATATTACCTGTTAAACTATGAGGGATTATACACTATAGCATGACTGGCTATATGGTAGAGTATAAGTAATTATATAGTAGCTAAAATACGAGTATAATATGGCTTAGTATGACTAATTATATATTAAACCATGACAGATTATACGGCATACTATAATCAGTATAATTACATCATACTTCATCACAGAACATTATGAGTCACTAAGCCTTATAGAAATGTTACCAGGAAGTGATAAATAACTCCAAAATCTCTTAACCTGTTAATTATATCAACACCGGTGAGGGGAAAGGTATAGGGTGTGAGGGGTAGGTGTTAGGGTGTGAGGGGTAGGTGTGAGGGAGTGAGGGCTAGGTGTGAGGGTGTGAGGGGTAGGTGTTAGGGTATGAGGGGTAGGTGTAAGGGGTAGGTGTTAGGGTGTGAGGGTGTGAGGGGTAGGTGTTAGGGTGTGAGGGGTAGGTGTTAGGGTGTGAGGGGTAGGTGTGAGGGTGTAAGGGGTAGGTGTGAGGGTGTAAGGGGTAGGTGTGAGGGTGTAAGGGGTAGGTGTGAGGGGTTGGTGTTAGGGTGTGAGGGGTAGGTGTTAGGGTGTGAGGGGTAGGTGTGAGGGTGTAAGGGGTAGGTGTGAGGGTGTAAGGGGTAGGTGTGAGGGTGTGAGGGGTAGATGTTAGGGTGTGAAAGGATGTTTGTCTAGGATGTGGAAGTATATAATTTGGTGTGTATTTATGGCCTGATAGTTAGGCGCAGTTTACTATATCATCTTCTTACACAAATTTACACATATTTCTTACACAAAGATACACATTTTTCTTACACAGGATTACATATTTTCCGGGAATTTGAGAGCTGTGTTCCCAATTCAATATCTTATTCTTACCATCTATAAAATAATTTGATGTCTTTTTCAGTTCTTGGTAAAATACTTTTCATTTCAGAGGCGTGTGATTATGGCCCTGATAATAATGGGAAGGAGGAGGTGGTATAGAGTGATTACCGAGTTTGTCTGTGTTCAACTCTAAGAAATTCGTCTAATATTTTTACAAGAATTAAATGTGGTGGATGATGGTGTGGTGGATGGTGTGGTGGTTGATGGTGTGGTGGATGATGGTGTGGTGGATGATGGTGTGGTGGATGGTGTGGTGGATGATGGTGTGGTGGATGATGGTGTGGTGGATGATGGTGTGGTGGATGGTGTGATGGATGATGGTGTGGTGGATGATGGTGTGGTGGATGATGTGGTGGATGATGGTGTGGTGGATGATGGTGTGGTGGATGATGGTGTGGTGGATGATGGTGTGGTGGATGCTGTGTTCTGGTGTTTCATAGACTCTGGCATGATTCAGGTGTTTACAACTCTTCCGATCTACAATTATATTTTTACCTACTTCATCTTATAAATTCCAGTTCCTTTAGTTGATAAACACACACACACACACACACACACACACACACACACACACACACACACACACACACACACACACACACTATATGCGTACAGTGTATAAGTGTATCAGGAGGGGGGGGGGGGGGGGCACCGCTACCACACTTCTATCTGTGTGAGATAACACGTACAGTACAGTACCGTAGGACTCCTAAACCACAAAGATAAACAGAACGATGTGTGAGGAAGGGAAAAAAATCCGATCATATAAAAGGTGATCCGAAGTATCAACAAAAACGACCAAAACGGCAGGAAAAAAAATGACTTGTCGTTGCAGGTAAACGACTTGGCTACCGCCGCGACAATTCCCCCTGTAAATATAATCCTTTTCCCCCGTATCTAAAAAAACGTTTTTTTTTCTGTAAATTTAAGTGATTTGGTGAACAAGAGAAACAAGAGTCAGAGTTTTGGGTCAATTCACTTTTTTGCGGAAAACAATACTGTACCGATACACAATAAATACGGTACCGATACACAATAAATACGGTACCGATACACAATAAATACGGTACCGATACACAATAAATACGGTACCGATACACAATAAATACGGTACCGAAACACAATAAATACGGTACCGATACGCAATAAATACGGTACCGCTACACAATAAATACGGTACCGATACACAATAAATGCTGTACCGATACACAATAAATACGGTACCGATACACAATAAATACTGTACCGATACACAATAAATACGGTACCGATACATAATAAACGTGGCTTTTAAGTTCAGCTACTTCCCGAGTTGAGAATATTGATCTGATACTCACAGCATGAGTAGACGCGTTTGTTCTGTAAGTGGCACCTAGACGCGTTTGTTCTGTAAGTGGCACCAGATGACGTCTTTAGTAGAGGAGGAAGGGGTGTGTGTGTGTTGAAGATGGCGGTGAAGGGGCAGTATTTCTGTTCAGTGGTAGAGGGACTGAGAAGGTTTAAAGAGAATGACTGGATGTGTATGCAAAATGACTGGTCGTATTATTAGAATGACTGGATGTGTAAGGAGAATGACTGGTCGTATTATTAGAATGACTGGATGTGTAAGGAGAATGACTGGTCGTATTATTAGAATGACTGGATGTGTAAGGAGAATGACTGGTCGTATTAGTACATGTACTTAAAATTAACTCACAACACTGGCATTTAAAGGTGAATGTGACACCGACCCGGAAATAACGAAGAACATCAATAAAGAACATCACTAAAGAACACAAACAAGAAAGAACACTAAAAGAACAGTACCACCAATGTACATGCAACCAGAGAACAAAATTACTGAACAAACTCAAAGAACATTTCCTCTAACACCCCCCCCCCCAAAAAAAACAACAACAACAACAATAAATAATTCCAAGGTTCATTTTTCCTGTAATACGAACCTACAAGTGAACGTACTGTAGTTACTTCAGCTTATCATCTTTATTCCGTAGCTTAAGTGAACCAGTTAAATGGCCTCTTACATTTCAACTTCAGGGTTGGGAGGGGGGGGGGGGGGGAAATTAATGCAGGGAGCCACTGGGAATCCGGACCATGGCAATAAGAGCTCATGTGAGTGTGTGATGTCAGGCCTTTGTTCTGCCACACACACACCTACCTACCTACCTACCCAACTCCACCTTAATTATTTCATTAATTTCGTGTAATTAAAAGTACAGTCTGGGTACAGTTATAAGTTGTGAATCTGAGATGGTGAAGCAGTGTATGTTAATGATGATAATGGTAAAATGAGTAAACATGCAGGTATAATGAATTATTATTACAGGTGTTACAGGTAAAGGTTGGAATGTGATGTAGTGTTAATATTTCTACAGGTACAGATTACAGGTGGGAAATAATTACAAAAATAATAATGCAGGTACCGGTACATACATTTACAGACACAGTTACACTACAGACAGACATATCTCAGGTGGATAACAACACACACACACACACACACACACACACACACACACACACACACACACACACACACACACACACACACACACACACACACACACACACACTAAAAACGAGAACGTCAGACTGTAAGGCGGAGAAAAATGTCCGGAGGTGATTTGTGCATTAGTCAGAGTGAGGAAGAGGAAACTGATCCACTAAGTCATAGGTAAACGTTGGTGTCTTGTCTGTGTGTGTGTGTGTGTGTGTGTGTCCTATGGCCGTCTTGAAGCAGGTACAGTATACATTTATGGGTGGTTAACTTTTTTTTTTTTTAGGTTTACCTGGATAAAGTTTACTGAGTTCTGATGTTCTTCCCGTTAACAGATTATTGTTGTTGCCGTTAACTTTGTCTTATAATGGTTTCTGTTGAGTAGATTGTGATATAGGTCTCTTTTTTTTTATCTCTCTCTCTTGCTCTACCGTTAACAGATTATGGCGACCCGCTTTCTCACTTCACCGTTAACAGATCTTTACATTTTCTCTCTCTCATTCTGACTTTAATTCAACTTTGACCTATATTTGAAATTCCCGTTAACAGAAAACACCGTTGATGTTATTTAAAAATTTAATGTTAACAGATGGAAAATAATGTCTTTGGTGATTCTACTGTTAACAGATTGAAATAATGTCTTTGGTTATTCTACTGTTAACAGATTATTGATTGATTTTCCCGTTAACAGATTGTAGCCTCTGATTCTCTCTCTTTGACAGAGTATAATACTGGATTCTGTTTTTTCATCCCGTTAACAGATTTCCTGTTGATATGTTACATCGCTGGTTTTACCCCGTTAACAGATAATCTATTCGTTTTCGTCCTAGCTCTCCCGTTAACAGACTATAGAGAAGTATTACCTTTCACTGTCACTGCCACACCTACACACCTGCCGCACCTACACACCTGTCGCACCTACACACCTGTCGCACCTACACACCTGTCCATCGTAAAAAAACAACAATTAACTACACCTACTATCTCATCAGAAGTTTAAATGAAGGTCTAAATATATTCCTCACACCTCGAGTTACCTGAGTACAATGACTGTGTTCATCATTATCACAAATATAACCTCAGAAGGTTATAAGCTCTTATGCGTCACTTAAGCTTCATCTTGTACTATAAACCAAGCTTATGCGTCACTTAAGCTTCATCTTGTACTATATAACATAAACATGCTCCTCAAACTCATCGACTATTTCCCATACTTCTCTAGCTATAAAATGTATTTAAAACGCTTAAGTGACACCTTTTAAAAATACCTGTAGTCCTTTTTCACCCTAAGCTGGCGAGACAAAAGCTTAAAGCCTTTTTTCTCTTTCTCTCTCTACCATAAAGCGTGTGGGTAGTGAGAAAGAGTGTAGGCCTCTCTCTCTCTCCTTCACCGCCTCCTGGGGGTTAGGTAGCGTGCGCGTGAGAATCTTATTTCGACTGCCCTGGGCTTACCTCCGTCCGTGTAGCCCTGCCACGCCATATTCAATAGAAAACAAGTTGAGGTATTCATCTATAATGCCTCACCACTAGCCACACTGCTTGGTTTTTGTCTTCTTGTTTTTCTTTCATTTTTTTTTCATTTTATCTTTAATTTTTGGTGGTATTTTCATTTCTGTCTGTAATTTTTTTTTTTTTTTTTTTTATAATTTTTTTTTTTTTTTTCAATTATTTTTTTATCCAATTTTGTTTTATATTAAATCGATTTCTGTTATAAATTATCGTTATTCATTATTCTATTTACGCTGTATTTAGATTTTTCTATATATTTACGTATTTCTTTGTTACGTCAATTTGTGTTTGTTTCAGTGATCGCTTCCAGATAATTTCATTTATTTTGTTTTTTTCCTTTAGACATTCTAATCATTAAGTTTCGTTTTATCGTCACCTTAGGAATATATATTTCTTTATTTTTGTAGACGTTTATTTCATTTAGTTTCGTTATATAATTATCTTAGGAATAGAATGATCGCTTTTCTTTCTTTCATATGTTTATTTCATTCAGTTTCTTTCATAAATCTCAAAGGATTAAAGTTTAATAATTATATAGGGTTAAGGAAGCTCTCTACAGAACTACAGACGAGGAATAGTTTACAACCATTGTATAGCTGAAGAATTGGGTCAGCTGTTCTGGTGTGTGTGTATGTGTGTGTGTGTGTGTGTGTGTGTGTGTGTGTGTGTCATGGGTCAAAAGGAGAAAGGTCATGGGTTACCAGGAGATATAGGCCATGGATCACCATGAAAGAGGTCATGGGTCAACAGGAGAGAGGTCATGGGTCACCAGGAGATAGGCCATGGATCAACAAGAGATATAGGTCATATGTCAACAGGAGAAAGGTCATGGGTCAACACGAGATATAGGTCATATGTCAACAGGAGAGAGGTCATGCGTCAACAAGAGATATAGGTCATTGGTCACCGGGAGACAGGTCATGGGTCACCGAGATATAGGTCATGGGTCACCAGGAAAGAAGTCATGGGTCACCAGGAAAAAGGTCATGGGATACCAAGAGAGAGGTCATAGGTCACCAGGATATAGGTCATGGGTCAACAATAGATATAGGTCATAGGTCACCAGGATATAGGTCATGGGTCAACAATAGATATAGGTCATAGGTCACCAGGATATAGGTCATGGGTCACCAGGAGAGAGGTCATGGGTCACCAGAAGATAAGTCATGGGTCACCAGGAGAGGGGTACATGGAAGGCAATTTAAGAAGTATACATCTCTTTGGTAAGACTCTGGACAGTACGACCTTCAGAGACTCCCCGATGTAAAACTCTAGACAATACGACCTTCAGAGACTCACCGATGTAAAACTCTAGACAGTACGACCTTCAGAGACTCATATAAGACTCTGGACCATCACGTTACCAAAGACAAACACAAGAATCGGTGACAAGTTTACAGTATATTATCTAAATTGAAAAAAAAAAAGAAAGAACGATTGTCGACATGTTACCTTGGGAGCAGACCACAGTCACAGAGGAGAGGAGGACCTAGTCGAGAGGAAGAGGACAGAAAGAGGGAAGAAGAAGAAGAGGAGGGGGAGGAAGACGACGACACACCCGCCTTGAGATTCACCAGAGGAAGAAGAAGAATAAGAAGAAGAACACGACCATGTTACCTACGCAAGAATTTGTTTTAAAATGTAGGAAGGACGATGAGAGTGACGGCAGCACCTGACGTGATCGGTGAAGCAGTGGGTGAAGGGTGCGTGAGGGTTGTAAAGAAGGACCTGGTCTCTCCCTAGGGGGTGACCAGGAAACGGCCCAACACTTCCGCGATGAAGATGTCGAGTGAAATCACCAATTTGTGGCCACGGAGGGGACACCACTACCGACTAACCTTTCTTTACTGCCACTAAATTTTACCCAGAATTTTTGTTAATGTTTTTACGCATGAGTGTGACTTGGGTATGAAGAAGCGCTCACGAGAGATGGGGGAAAGAGGGAAGGAGGGAGAAGAGGGAGGGAGAGAGAAGAAGGAAAATATAGGAGATACTGGATAGGATGAGAGAGAGAGAAAAAAGACAGAAAGAGAGAGAGAGGGAAAATGAAGAAAAGCGGATGAGAAAAAGTACAAGAATGGGAGGAATGCAAAATGAAGTGAGAGAGGCAAGTAAAAAACCGAGAGAGAGAGAGAGAGAGAGAGAGAGAGAGAGAGAGAGAGAGAGAGAGAGAGAGAGAGAGAGAGAGAGAGAGAGAGAGAGAGAGAGAGAACACGTAGAACTCTGCCTCTTGACATTTTCCCTCCATCCAGACAAGTGACATTTACACAAAGTTGCATCAACAATTACAGTTTATTGATCCACGTGTTAAGTAGGTCATCAAGACAGCTGTTGCTACATGTTGCTTTGTATGATGCAGCTGATGTGGGCCAGTGATCTCTCTTGTACAGTACTATATCTCTCTCTCACCCCACCCCTCTCCAAGCTCAAACAGAACACTTCGTATGCTGATGTTCTCTCGTTCTCCCTTCTACAGGCACAGAGAGAGAGAGAGAGAGAGAGAGAGAGAGAGAGAGAGAGAGAGAGAGAGAGAGAGAGAGAGAGACTTTAGCTGATGTTCTCTCTCTCTCTCTCTCTCTCTCTCTCCTACAGGTCTACAGCGAGAGAGACTTTATGTGCCTGAATATTACCAAGACTAGAGGAGTCAAGTCTCACAACAAGCTTCGATAACTCCAGCGACAAAAATCAGATAACATAAAACATTTCCCATTAACGGTGAAAACAATCGTCGAGCTTAAATTTTACGGAAGGGATCCCTGGAATTGTATGGCCCTGGTTGGCCTCCCATAAACACTAGGGTCAGGATTCCTAAGGATTCTTAAGTTATTTTTTCCCCTTAAATGAGAATAAGATATCGCATCAAGGGACAGTTGGTTCTTGCTATAACTTAGGGCCATCAATTTTGCGCCGTATTCTGAGCAAATTCTTTCTCACATCCCCAGTTAGGTTTGGATTTACAGTAAGAACATTAAATAATTCGTGGCCGGAGTCTCGATGTGCCTGCAGTAATCGCCACAAGATCGTTTCATCATACTGTAATTGTGGAGATGGTATCGACAGACATAAACATCTTTTATTATCTGTCACACTGCAGGACGCACCTGTGTCTCTTTGCCCAACGACCATTCCCGCTGATTTACCGACCGATCACTACACAAGAACTGCACTTGAGGGTTTTGTCGACTTGGTTCGATCGCATATTTATGGAAAACGACGCCTGAGCTCACTATAGAGAGAACAGAGCGACGGACCGTGTGTGTAGCGCTCAGGTAAAGAAACACCAAACTCTAGTACACTCAAGACTTAATAAAACCATCCTTGAAACAGGTATCACAAAGCACACATTGACAGGGAAGCGTAGCGAGACTCCCACCAGCCCATTTTCTAGAACTTTTTCCTTAAAGCCAACTTTTACGGAGCTTCTGGCGAGTAATCAGGGAGAGACCCTCATTGAAGGCTTGGTTTAATTTCCGGGATTACAGGAGAGATTACATTAGGTATTAAGGGTGAATGTAACTTGTGCGAACCCCATCACTGACTCACTCACCTTGTCTCATGCAGAAGAGGGCCCCCCAGGGAGGACACAGCCAGGAAGGGCGCGGCTTGGGGCCCTCACCTTCATCACAGGCAGCGACTGACCTGGGGCCCACCACCACTGTCCATTACGCTCAATTGTTCCTGTTTCTTGTTTTTTTTCAGATTTTCTGATCACTATGTTCGCTCAGATTAGTCTACGAGTTAAGTATGTAACGATAATTACTTTAAGTTATGTATAATGCGAGTAACAATTATCCTTTAAAATTTAAATTATCCAGTTGGTCGTGGGCGGGGACGGACAGCAGCCGTCACACACCAGCGCCAACAGTTTCTCAGACCAATAAATCACTCCAGAACCTGACGCCAGAATCTCGGGGGAAAAAATGCTCTAATCCAAGTCAGGCGCCGTCGTGCAAAACGATTTTCCATCCGTCAGGCGACTTGGTTTCCAGTTTTCATCTGTAGTGATTCATCAAGTCACCTCAGCTCATCAATTCCAATTCATCCGGATGTGGACCCGCACGTTGGTGTCGTGTCGGGCAGCAAAAATGTTGTGTTTTCTGTTGGGCAGGTTAGTGAGGGTGGACCCCGTGAGAGGGTGGGGTGTGCGTACGCTACCTCACAGACTTGGAACAGTTCCTCCACTTTATTTATCATAGGAGTAATCTGTCTCCCAACCACCGCGCGCCGTCCACCTAGATTGCCTACTATTAATCAGGATTCTTCTTTGTTTTCTGTGTTAGTGGCGGTCACTTTGGGGAAGGGAATGTGATACGTTAAAGGTTCACTCGTGTCGCCAGATATTTTTTTCCGCGTTTCTTATTCTCTCTACGCTCTTCCTGGAAACAGTTTATAAGGAAAAGTCTTCACGGTTATGTAAGAAAAACTAGTAGCAAACATCTTGATGCTTTTCCAGGTGTGGACGTGAGTTGGCGCGTAGTTGAGTGGTGGAGGAGTGGCGTAGGTGTGGGGTCGGCGCGGCAACAGCACTCACACACGTCCACCTTCCCGCACCTCACGAGGGCAACTGACGCGCGCCAACCCAGGGAGGTCACATTTCTCAGCCCCAGTGGCAGGCTGGGGAGATCTGCGTGACGCCTAAATGCCTCTTTTCCTCTACTACATCTTCTCTTGCCCCCTCTTTATTTTTGCACCCCCTCTCCTCCACTCGTACGTTTTCTCTTGCCCTTTGAAGGCCTTTCTGGATAATGATGTCCTTGATAGATAGTTACGAGGCAGGCGGGAGGAGGGGTGATACACTTATCTCCCAGCCGGAATGAGGATTGCATTGTGGGTCGCAGATACAAGGGACACGAGTCGAGGATAACCCTGCAACGATCATCCGCTTAATAGTTCGTCTCGTGGAGGGGAGAGAGTCGTAGCTCGTTTGTGCCTAGGACGAGCGAGAGAAGAGTCCTCAGTGATTATCATTTCCTTCCTGCAAAATAGCTAAGTCTTGCCCTCAAACATGTACACACAAGCCTCGTCAACTCTTAAGGACACGACTCCCTAATTTCTCATGCATTTTATGACCCCATCAGCCACGCCACTTTGTTCCCATCAACCACGACGCTTTGTTCCCATGTACTAATGCTTTTTCTCTCCGCCTTACACAACACTTCCATTCCATCTGCCACCGCACTTTCTCAGCATCTACCACTCCATTCCATCTGCCACCGCACTTTCTCAGCATCTACCACTTCCACTTTATCTACCACCGCACTTTCTCAGCATCTACCACTCCACTTCACCTGCCTAACTAATCCACACTCACATATCCTTATCCATCACTAACTCAAACACTTTAAATTCCCGTCTGCCATTAACACATGCACTTTAACCTTAACCTGCCTTTAACTCACGCCACTTTTGTAATGGTCTGCCAAGTATATTTAAAAGTTCTTGACTGCCATCAGCCCGTGTTCACCCTCCTCTTGTTCCTGTTCAGGTGTATATTGTTATGAACCCCCCAAGGCAGAGCGCTAGGGTTGTTGTCTTTTCTGAGTCATTATATGTGTGTGTGTGTGTGTGTGTGTGTGTGTGTGTGTGTGTGTGTGTGTGTGTTGTCAGGAATATATCTCAGGAGTAGAATGTTGAGCAATTAAAGAGATAGAGAGAGAGAGAGAGAGAGAGAGAGAGAGAGAGAGAGAGAGAGAGAGAGAGAGAGAGAGAGAGAGAGAGAGAGAAGCCTTTGGTTAGCATATAGGTACTCTGAGGAGGCAGTGAAGGTACTCTGAAGGCTTCAAAAACGTGTTTATGCTCCGGTTTAAGAAATGGGTTTATGCTCCGGTTTAAGAAATGGGTTTATGCTCCGGCTTAAGAAATGAGTTTATGCTCCGGTTTAAGAAATGGGTTTATGCTCCGGTTTAAGAAATGGGTTTATGCTCCGGTTTAAGAAATAGACATAGGTCCCTATTTCACGGCGTCTATTATCCTATTAAATATCTATGTCTATCTATCTATGCACTGTATGTTTATATCTCTCTGCTTGTCTCTCACTTTGGATCTCTTTCACTTTCTCTTTGCTCCTCCCTCCTTCTCTTCTTTCCTCGTTCTTCTAATTTTCTCATTCCCTCTGTCTTTCCTTCCTCTCCTTCTGTCAATTCTTCAATCACTCTTTCGTATCTACTTCTCTCCTTTCTCATCTTTCCTCCCTCCTTTCTCTCCTCTTCTACTGCCTTTCTCTCCCTCCCTCCTTTCCTCTCTCACTGTCATTCCTTCACTCATTTTCTCCTCTTCCTCTACCATTCTTTTACTCCTTCCTTCCCTTCCTCTACTAATCCTTCATTACCTCCTTCCTCTTCCTCTCTCCTTCCACCTCTCCCTCTTCTTCCTCTCTCCTTCCACCTCTCCCTCTTCTTCCTCATCCTACCACCTTCATCATTTATATACAGGTATAGTTATTTATTCCTATGATATCCAGTTCAGTATACTAACAGGTTTTACTCTCACGACTTTTCACGTCTAATACTTAAAGTCTTCTTAAATGCTGAGTACAGACTTGCGTAATTCTGCTCACCGTCACGCATAATCAGTTCAGAGAATTAAACTCCGAGCTTGGCGAAATTTATTTACCTTCACTAGATACTGTTCAGGATGTATGAGAATCCCTTTTGTAGAACCTGTCATGAGAATCCCCTTGTAGAACCTGTCATGAGAATCCCCTTGTAGAACCTGTCATGAGAATCCCCTTGTAGAACCTGTCATGAGAATCCCCTTGTAGAACCTGTCATGAGAATCCCCTTGTAGAACCTGTCATGAGAATCCCTTTTGTAGAACCTGTCATGAGAATCACCTTGTAGAACCTGTCATGAGAATCCCCTTGTAGAACCTGTCATGAGAATCCCCTTGTGATGGAATTACAGTCAGTGTATAAGAAAGACAAGTGTGAGGTTTGTAAATACGCTTTATCTCAGTTTATTATCTCCCTCTCTTCATTCCTTCTTTCTTTGTCTCCCTTTCTCCTTCCTTTCTCTCCCTTCCTCCCTCCTGTCTCTCCTTTCCTCCCTCCTGTCTCTCCTTTCCTCTCTCCTATCTTTCCTTTCCTCCCTTCTCATCTCCCTCTGTCATTCCTTCACTCCCTCCTTCCTCTCCTACTACACGGGTTGGATTAAAACTGGAGTTCCTCGTATCGCCTTGTTAGTGGGGAGTGTTACTACACCGACGTCTGTCTTGGTGGTGGGTACAGGAATGTCTTATACTTGGAGGAAACTACTATGCCGCTACAACCATATCGGCGGAAGCTGCTGTGGCCATGAATCTACAATATCTTCGCTGTGTTGCAAACTGTCATATGCAATATTATATACCTGTCTCGTGTTGTGTGTGTGTGTGTGTGTGTGTGTGTGTGTGTGTGTGTGTGTGTGTGTGTGTGTGTGTGTGTGCCAGAGCTGTGAGGACACTCTTCTTGGCGGGGTAACTAATGTTGTTGTGTCATTCCTCTGACAGCCAGGGTGACCGCCATCCTTTTCCCTCTGAGTCATGAGAGTTGTCCCTGTGTTTTGTTAGACTGATTTTTTGTGTGTGTTTGTGTTTTTTTTTAGCTGCATCGGTCAGCTGTATATATAACAGTCTTGTCTGCTTGACTGATTACTTACCGAGAGAATTTTCACAATATTTCTGAGTATTATGATAGGTGATGAGAAGTGTTCATCTTGACGTCTGTATGGAAGAGTTAAATGTGGGTAAGACCGTGAGTAGACGCCCGGACTAAGACAGTTTATAAGCCAAGACCGAGCCCCTCCCGCTCACTGACACACTGACACGTCCGTAAGTTTTCTGTGTAATTGCCACTAGCCTGCGTTCAGTCTTTAATTAGTGATGCTTTCGTATTTTAATTGGTTACTAATTAATTTTAGAACAATGAACCGTTGTTTTTCACTCCTAGAACACTCAGCAGGTACGAATGTCTGATAATAATGCGTTTAGCTTATTATTTCTAGTATAATGTTAATAATGGTGTTATATACATTTTTATATACAGTAATAATACCTCCATTCAGACCATATTTGGGAAGAATTTTTCAAACACAATTATCGTCTCTACCGTCTACCCTGTCCAAGGTAACTGTGACACGACTCTTAACATCACCGCAATAGCTGAGACAAAGGTAGGTACTCACTCCTGCCACGGTACTGGACACACACACGAGACACCAAGACATAGCTACAATTTATAAGTTTCTATTCAGTCTTGTTGTTACTGCTTGATGGGTCAGGGAGGCATACGTGACTTATAATGACACTGATCTACACGTGGACTATTTTCAAGGCTCGATGTACCTAGCTGACCATGTGTAAGAAAGATGGATTTTGATGATTTAACTTGTGTTGTGGGTGTTGGTGTATCATTACATCTATATATATAAGTTGTATGTGGGTTGGGGGACGTGGTAGCCAAGGAGTTCCAGAGACAAGAAGGTGTGAGGAATGAAGAAGGTGAATGATGATGAAGTTTAACTAAATGAAAAGAATATGAAGTAGAGTTGGCATGAGAAAGAACGACGTATATTATGACTAAGAATGACAAGAGGAGGTGATAAAGTAGCTATGAAAGGTGTCACTGACCCTGATAACAATAGTATTAGAAACACAAACTTATATGAGACGCAAGACTACCAACCCCAGTGACAGAACTTGAAAGAACCATGAAAAGTAATGTTGTAGGAACGATTCTATAACAGGACTTAGAACCGTAGAGTAATATTTTGTCATCTGAAACTAAGAACATGAGAGCTATAAGGCTTGGACACCAAATATTAGGGTAAAAATACTTCCTTGTGACTTGGAGCTGAGGATAATGTTTGAAGCCTGAAGACAACTCCCAAGAGGTTGAACCTTTGACAATATAAATGAGATGAAACTTTCTTACAGGAACTTGGAACTCTCAGGTGAATGTGATCTGGAATTTTTTTTAGCTAAATCTCGACTTTCTGGTGTTCGAACTCAGCAAGAAATAAGTTGGTTGAGATGCTGTTGTTAGAAGCTGAAACACAACACATAATCCTAAATTTCAACAACCAGATATTATGTCTGGAATTAAATGTTAGCATCTAAAAAATCATATGTGTTGATGGTGGTGGCTAAAGTAAAAAGGGAAGGTGAATCTAATTATACCCAACAGTATGCTCGCCTCAGCCAACAAGACATACCTGAGTCTACAGATTATCATTACATGTTGGGAAAGTTACTTGGGAGATTAAATTAGTCTAGAAAATAAAAAAAATCCGGTACAGAAAAGAGACAGCGTTGGCCACCTTTTCCAATTGTAAAGTTAGGTACCTCTTTACAGCTGGGTGAACTTAGGGTATCCTGGGCGCCCTTCTTCTACCCCTAAGGACAGGAGGCGGGAGTTGTATCCACTAGACTGCCACGCCCAACACAAGCCTCTAAGGCACAGTGGACAGGAGACTTGACTTGTGAACCTGACAGTGACCAAAGCAAAGTGTGACAGGTGGAGACGTGACGAGGTAACACGGGAATGATGTCATGCTACCTGTGTGAGATGAACAGTGAGACCAGGTAACGAGGGTTGGAGAAATGGATGGCAGTGATATGTTTGTAAATTAGGATTTTCTTGTCTCCATTTATTAAACTTCTTAACAGTATTTTACATTTCTCAAGTCATAAGATCGGTCTATAAACAAAGGTTCTTGGGAATAAGTATAAGAAATTCATCCATTCTTCTCTAGTTTAAATTTAAAAACTCAAGCTTCTCTGCATATTCCAGTTTTTTTATAGTTACACGTTTAGGAAGCTTAATACTGCAGTTACGTTTCTTATGCACCAAGCTGTATCCTTCCTCTTATGTTGCTCACATCTTGCAGTATCCAGTCCCCGAGGTCCACTTTCAGAGTTGCAAGGTCCAGGAAATGACTCCAGGTTTTAGTATGTTAACCTCACTTCACGAGGTCTAGTTCACAGGTTCCAGCCTCTCGTCTGAGTCTCTTCTTACTTTACTTCACGCGTGTACACTCCCGCCTCACGCCACTCAACTTCATTTTAACTCTAAGGCCTTGAGTCACAATTACAGCCGCCACGATCCACGAATTCTCGCTCCTGTATTTTATTTCCTCAAGAATTTAACTTAAGGATCGAGAAATGTTGAATCTACAGCCACAAATGTTAATCCTTACTCTGAGTCGTTCAGCCCAGGACCGTCCTTGTTTTCATAACCCGGCCACTGGCGAGGCTACTGTGCTTCCCTCCGTCTGACTGTCTCTTTTGTTTATAGGTAAATTAAGTACAAGTGGATCTGCGCTTACTTCTTGTTCGACTGCTGCCTCCTTGTGCTCCGAAGGTTCAATATTCTGTGTGTAGTAGCAACACTGCCTCTGATAAATTGTGACACTAAGTGCACTTAATTAAAAAATTTCGATTTTTTTTAAATTACAAGTATGATTGTGTATATATATATATATATATATATATATATATATATATATATATATATATATATATATTTGAGTATTTGTGCCAGCCCTTGATATGAGAGCCTCGGGCCGAGAGTGTATACCTGGATTTAATGAGATGTGACCTAACTTATGAGAGGTGGCACCAGGAAAGGCAGAGAGCAACATGAGAATTTAGGTTGAAAACTGAAGTCAGGTTGCCTAAGCGAGAGTGCAAACATCCGGGGCTGTCGTCTGGAGTGGTGGGAGTCGAATTTACGCTCCTTGGATAAACTCCAGAAACCTAAAACCTAAAGGTTCAGCCGAGAACCTTAAAATTACACCGACCTTTAGAGGAGGAGTTTGGTGTTTGTTTCCTCAAATATGATTCTTATGGTATCACAGTCTGAGGGTTGGGACCTACAGTGTATAGCTGTATAATGTATCGTAGATGGAAGTATTTTAAGATCCTGGCAATTAAAAAAAATAAATTGCATGAAAAAAAATCTTCAAAACTTTGTATATAAATTTGGGATTTATTTTTAAATTATCAAATGTGTGGAAATTTTTGTGGAATACCGGGGAGATTTTTCGGAGGGAAGGGCGGATTAATTTCTATAAAATAAAAGGGAATAATTTTCAAAAATTAAAAACCAGGTCACCTAATTTTTGCAAATAAATAGGAAACAGTTTTCCAGTAAGTTAAGAGAAGAATATTGACCATGAAGTACGTCGCCAAAAAACTTAGACTTAAAATTTGAAGGTCATTAAACTGGACCGCTGACCTGATGTACCAACTGTGGGTGTTGCAGCAGGTGGGTGAAAACTTTACACCAGGACCTGAGGGGAAGAGTCGTGAGCACCAACAGCCGAGGAAGGATCCAGGAACTCCAATGGATTCTATCCACCGGAACCCCGCGCCGGCAAGACAGAAACACGAGCTTTATGCCTGCACAACTTTTAGAGCGCACCAAGCAAATTCCCCAACTACAACTTTTTGGTTGTATTATATGGGTCGCAGATTGTAGCGCCGAGACGGTGTAATTACAGTGAATGTTAAAACTTTGCAGGTCTGCTCGCTAAGGTTACATTATACCAGGAAACATATAAGCCGTACCTTGGTGGCTCCAGCGACGGTGCCCACCCACAGGCCTCACTCTTTACTACTGACACTTGTACTTCCCTATATGTGTGTGTGTGTGTGTGTGTGTGTGTGTGTGTGTGTGTGTGTGTGTGTGTGTGTACATAACATTATTCTGCGTCTTATAATTACCTAACTTTGTCTTGAACAACATGGTGATATATGCTCTTTGGAGTAAACTTGAAGCTTCATTTCATTGTACACGTTTATGATACAGGGCCAGGTTTTATTATCAGAAAACCAATAGATGTGAGCGGAGGCATGGCACAAACGGTAGCCCACACAAACACATACAGACACGCTTACTAATGCTCACACATATACTATCATTCTGTACTTGAATACTTAATTACTCTACTCATCTATACAGCCTTGTGCACTGCTTATAATACCCCCAACAGTCCGGTGCCGTGAGCGGACGATACAACTAGAATTAATAAACGTTCCATTAATAATCCAGCAACGTTTACTACATCTCACCAACGTTAACACATATCTGATAAACCTCACAAGTTAGTAATCCTATTCATGTACTGCTTACTGCTTCCTCAGCCCTCTTGTTCAACCTTACCAGGATGAGCGAAAAAGTGGACTGTTGTGTGCCTGGAGCCGAGCGTCGTGTTGTGTTAGCGCCGCTGTGATGCTCAGGATTTGGATTTGTTTAAGCGTATGATTATTTCTCCTGCTATGAACTTTATTTTAACTGTTGTCTGACCACTCAAGATCATGTTTCTGGAGATAAAGTACATTTGTGAATCTTGTGTCGTGTTTGATAGCGTATTACATTGCTTTTGAAGTGTTATATATCATAGTTGGTAGGGAATATATTATGTCCAGTGGGTGAATTTCATTTAATGGATGTTGAATGAGAAAAGGTGTTTGAGAACTTCTGTATTCTGTTTAAGAGATACACACACACACACACACACACACACACACACACACTGGGCTGATGACCTCAAGAAGCATATCAGTGCACTTGGTCTAAGTAAAAGTTATGTTGCGCAAGATGTCAGTTCTGAGGAGCATTAACTAAATTAATAATAGTAGGAAAACAAAAAGACTCTTAACTGGATGAGAGGTAATGAAAAAAAAAAAAGCTTTGTGCTAGACTTTATAATAACAAAACACTGGAAGAGTCATACCATATAAGGCTATAACATCACCTCTACGTACAAGTGTTAGATGGACGTGTGTTAAAAGTTGTAATGAAGGGATAGAGAGCAATTGAGGGGAAAGACTTTGACTCATTGGATCATCACTGGATTCAACTGACAGAGGAGATAATTAATAAACACATAAACACTCACAAGACAACGGGAGAAAAGGCAGGATCTTATTTGATACCTGAAGGTTTTATTGACAAGGACGGAGCTGCTCAAGTAAGAGTGAAAAAAATATAGAGCCAAGGGAAAGTATAGAGAGGAAAGATTTATTACATTTACTACCAAAGGCTTGAAAGATGACAAGAGGGATAGATTTTGCAAAGGAAGATTCTGTGATGATATTCAAGCCTGGAACTACTGTAATTCTGTATCTAGCAAGAGTGTCTGGATTTTAGATATATATAACAAAAATGATAACACGAACAAGATAACTGTTTTAATGAACGAAATCACCTTTTCTTTTAAACTGGTTGAAATAATGGATAAAGGAAAAGCTTTTATGACTGAGAGGGGGGAGGGGGGGGGAGGGGGATACAGGTGTTTCAATATTGCTTACGTCGACACATTGTTGACGAACTATTGGGTGTGTTTCAGAGTAGGTCCAAACCCAAACACTCTCCAAACATTTCACTCGAGTAGAACTTAAATTACTTTGAAATATTAAGAAAATTAAATATATTGAAGGAACTAGAGATCCATTACCAGGTATATTAAAGAGTTCTATAACACCCGAATCATCAAGAGCTATATACAATGGGTGACAAATAGGACGTAAAAAAAAAAAAGACGCTAAGGAAAGTTATCCACGCTCTCTTGTGTTGGGGCGACGAAAAAGGGGAATACAGTAAAAAAAAATTCCTCTAAATTAGTTCCGGATTGCAGTAACAGTTATGGAAGGTAATGCAGTTTATTCTCCGTTGTAATGTGTGAGTGTTTGATCAATTATTTTCAGATGGATTTCAATGTTTTTTTTTTTTTTTAATTACATTGTGTTATTATTTGAGACACTAGGATAGGTTGATGATTTACTATGAGTTAAGTTTAAGGGTTTAGGGTTTAGTGGTGATAACTGATGAGAAGGTGAGTTAGGGAGAGGATGGAGGAGGTGACGGTTGATCTGGTGGTAACCGTTGACTTGGTGACCGTTAACCTGGTAACCATTGACCTGGTGACCGTTGACCTGGTAACCGTTGACCTGGTGACCATTGACATGATGACCTCTGACCTGGTGATCGTGTGTATCATGTCTCACCGTGATAGACACTATACATCATATTTTCATCTTTCCTCGCATGAACATTAACCAGTGATACGACTCATAAAATCAAGAACATATTGGCTAAAACTTTCAAAGCTAAGACAAATGTATCAATATCTACCACACAAACAATATTTCCATGTTTCCGTTACCAAAGGTGAGGAGTCAAGGCCACCTGTGTAATATTCAACGTGTAAATTAATCCCATAAATTCATCTTCTGTATGTTGTTTCCCTCCAAGACCACCCTGGTAGGAAACCGTGTAATATGAGAATGAGTCACTTGCTTGATTTTGAGGAAACATATCTCATCTAAGACAGAGACGTGACAACAACTATCATCACCTGTTATTTGAAGTATGGCCAAAAACGTTAACTCTATCTCTAAGACCCGAGGTAGAAGGCGGAACATATCTCTGTCATCATCACTACCGCTATGAGAGGCACCAACAGATAGGTCCAGGGATATGAATACTCCCGACCATCCTAAAGAAGGAGTATAAAGGAAATCCCAGACATTATCCTGTTGAGAGGAGTTAAAAGTACCTCACAGAACGATAAGGTGACCTGGTGGAGTGTGTGGTAGAGTGTGTGTGGTGGGGTGTGTGGTGGAGTGTGTGGTGGAGTGTGTGGTTGAGTGTGTGGTGGGATGTGTGGTATAGTGTGTTGTGGGGTGTGTGGTGGAGTGTGTGGTTGAGTGTGTGGTTGAGTGTGTGGTGGGGTGTGTGGTGGAGTGTGTGGTGGAGTGTGTGGTTGAGTGTGTGGTGGGATGTGTGGTATAGTGTGTTGTGGGGTGTGTGGTGGAGTGTGTGGTTGAGTGTGTGGTTGAGTGTGTGGTTGAGTGTGTGGTGGGATGTGTGGTATAGTGTGTTGTGGGGTGTGTGGTAGAGTGTGTGGTGGAGAGTGTGGTGGGGTGATACTGTTGGCAACAAACTTTACATACAGTACATAAGGTCGTGTAAAGATTCTCATTGAACGCCATTATATTCACCCTTCGTCAAACCTCACTAGATGCGTCCATATGGGCAAGAGACATAACACAAGTTCACCACAGATACTATATTATATTTCAATTTGAATGGAGAAAAAATTTATATAAGCCACATAAAAGTGAAATATAATCAGGATAAAGGAAGTTCTCAATACACCCAATAGAAAAAGTTTTAGGGGGACTTAACATATGGATATAACTCTACATACACACCGAGAAAAAACTTTACTGTTGTATTAAAAAGAATAATACGAGAAGATGAGGAGTTTGACGAGAGAATAAAAGTGAGGAGGAGGAGGTTAAGTGAGCTCAGTAATGGTGGTAGGATCACTATCAGTGGTTCATCCAGTGTCAGATATTAGCGGGAAAAATCATACATTCATTCATTTGGTCTCGTTGGAGGTAAGATATTCTACATGAGTGTGAGAGAGTGTGTGTGTTAGAGGGTGGTGAGTGTGAGAGAGTGTGAGAGAGAGAGAGGGTGAGAAGATAAAGAGAGAAATAGAACGAGGTGAGATATGTCGGGATTCCTGGAAAGAAGATAATGAGGGGAGGAAGTGAGTTGGGACAAGATTGTTTACGTAAAATGTTCCTAAGAGACTGGAAGCATCGAGGGACTGAACGGAGATGCCTCGATACTTTCTAGAATAAGAGACGAACAGATTAGCCTTTAAGAAAATATAGTACCACTTAGTCTTTCCCTAAGGATCTTTGACCCAAAAAAAAATTGGTCTGTGAGAGAGAGAGAGAGAGAGAGAGAGAGAGAGAGAGAGAGAGAGAGAGAGAGAGAGAGAGAGAGAGAGAGAGAGAGAGAGGCAGGCTTATATAGAAATTCCTGGTCTGGGTAACATCGCTGGAAAGTAAAATTCGCTTGTTTAATCTTTCATTCCATTTCCGCTGTCACCCTCCAAGCTCCTCGTTCCAGCACTCTCTATCACTGGGTTTATCACGTCATGCGTCCCTCACTCTTCTATTTCCACATATCTCACCGTCCCTAATTTCCTGGTTTCACATATTCCCTTCTTATGAAATTCATCTTAATTTCCTGACCCCTCCTCTTCTTTGCTTTCCATAACTGCAGATTCTCATTTCATCTCGTATGAATTAGATTATGTTGCATCATACCTTGGTGGGTGGCTGGTGGTATGTTTTCTTCTCATTACTCACTTCAGACGTCCACCGGTTTGTTTGCCATTCACACAGTAATCTCATCTCTTATTGTATATTCCAGCAGACGAGGTTAATGTGCTTCCCAACCAGCTCTTAACTTGTGCAACTTTACAACCTTTTGACCCAACCTCGCTGTTAATTTTTTTTTTACATTTAAACCTAACCTAACCTAACCTAACCTAACCTGACCTAACCTAACCTAGCGTAACGTAACCTAACCTAACCTACTAGTCTCACATCAAACCTTCCTCTCCCTTCCCTCAATATCGTCTCTCATTTTTTTTTTTGACAGGAACCTCGACATCTCCCCCTTCCCTCACTGTATTAAGCTTCTCATCTTCTCTCACTTCTACTCACCCTCTCCTACACACACTCACTCTAGCCTCATCTCTGTATTATTTTTTAACCTCACACTCACGTTAGAATTTTACCTCCCTCCTCCCTCCAGCGAAACTGAATTAATGCATTTTTTTAATTAATTTTTTTCACGCTAATATCCGACACTGAATGAACTATTAAAGTAATCCTAACAACACTCACTTTCGTCTCATAATTATTATTCTTTCGTCAAATACTTGGTTTTCTTTCATCTTTTTCCTTCATACATGTGGAATTTTTTTACTTTTTTTTCACTTTAAATTTCAGCCCAGCCCTACCCAACCCAAGCCAAGCCAAACCAAGGCAAACCCAACCTAACCTAACCCTATCACCATTTTTTTGTTCATTTTTGACACTTTTCATTTCTCTACATTCCAAACATAATATCTCTGGCCGTTTTTTCATCTGTTTCACCCTACTGTTGGTCAAATATTCCTTCTACTTCACTTTTATTTCCACTCTTTTTCCACTATATATTTCTCCCACTTTTATTTTTTTTATTTTATTCTTTTTTTTTTTATTTCCATTTATTCTCTCAACTCTTCGTTATATTCACCTCATTCTGAGCTATCTTTTTTTTTTACTTTTTTTTTTACTTCCTTCCCTCTCTCTCTACTTCCCTCCTTCCCTCCCTCTACCTCCCTTACCTCACCCCTCACTGACCGATAGTGTTCATATATCACCATTGTCTCCTTACATCACGTCAAGAAAATCACAACACACAACCACACCTTTACAGAACTTAATTAAAATAAATAAACAATTACCTGGAGAGACTCACACTACCTGGGCTATTCTGACGTTATTGTTAGTGTGAAAGATTTTAACTTATTTTATTATGATTTAATATTTAAGCTCAGGTTAAGTGGAAAATAGCATAACATTGTCCACATTAAGAGTTATATTTTTAAGTAATGATGTGAGATTAAGGTAACTAATTTATTTAACTCTTCCTGAGAAATGTGTTTTGTGACATTAATTAAAGCACCTGGCAACCTATTTTACTTTTGAGTATTAGACGTGTGTGTGTGTGTGTGTGTGTGTGTGTGTGTGTGTGTGTGTGTGTGTGTGTGTGTGTGTGTGTGTGTGTGTGTGTGTGTGAATCATTGTTTAATTGTTAATACATATCCTTAACCTATAACTATACTGTGACCCTTGACCTAAGTTGTTGTTGTTGTTGACCTCTGTTGACTTAGGTGGAACAAATAATATTTTTGAGGACCATTATCACACAACAGCATTAAACAATTTATTGGATGAATTGTTTGCCAAATTTCAGTTTCCTGGTTTAAATATTATCTGAGATATCACGTTGACAAAGAAACAAGATAGAAATATGAGTTAAGAGCTGAAGAAAGATACGTTTTTTTGGGGGTGGGGGGTGGCTAAAGTACTTAGTCACTACGGTTTCGGTTTTGGAACTTGTGTCGAAGAGTCACCAACGCCTTCAGCTGTGAGAGTTAACGTCGACTTGGTTATATCCACACACACACACACACACACACACACACACACACACACACACACACACACACACACACCTCCTCCCTCCCCCCCAAGTGTTTTATAGTTGAAGGAAAGAAGAAATAGAATGAGTTGCAAGACATAACATTACTGCAATATATCAAACTACATTAAAAATATAAAATATATGACCGAGGATTATCTAGACCTGACATGGGAACAGTGAAGAGATGGATCATGGGAGGTATATCAGTCAGCCACCAATCTATAGGACCTGCTGTCACATACTGATTAATTTTACAGAGAAACGTTCATCGGGGAATATAACTCCTCCCGCAGATCAGTGGAACGAGAATCAGCGACTCTCTTAGGGGTAGGTGGTTCTCAGCCTCAATAAACGCCTTTGTTAAAAAAAATATATAAAATCTTTCTCGCCGGATTTGATCAAGTCCCAGTGAAATACAACTTGTGCTCTTCGAAAGATTAAAATCAACATGTTGGTTTGGATACATTTCATATCGAGAACCACTGGACTCACAATAGAGGTGTGACAGTATTTGAGAGTCGTGTGTTATGCATTATCACTCTGTCAGTATTTGTTATAATGAAATGTAACTAATTTAAGTAACAGTTTCTCCTAGTAATACTTTTGTGACTTTCTACGAAACTATTCTGTATAATAATTATAGAATAAAACAGCTTCAGTAATCGTATGGTTGGTAGGGACGCAATAGCTTGTAGTGTAATCAGTGTTATCTTTTGTCAGTATCTGTACGTTTGCTCTTAAAGGTCCCACCATACTGGGCTGTATCACTCAGAAGACGGTGTAGTAATCATTGTTTTAGTTCAATAGCCTGTGTTGATCTGTTGGCCGAGGAAGCTGAGTTTTGTCGTTATAAGAAACTCAATAGTATAAAACGAAAAACTAACAGCTAAGAGGGACAAAATAACTGGGTTATTTAAAGTGAACTACATCATCGAGAGACAGGTGTCAGGGGTGCCAATACAGATGTCAGGGGTGCCAACACAGGTGTCAGGGGTGCCAACACAATGGCCAAGAGGAGCCTAGTATACAGGGTGTTCCAACATTGGCCAAGAGGAGCCTAGTATACAGGGTGTTCCAACAGTGGGCAACAGGAGCCTAATCTTGTTTCCTTGTGTCTTCATCAAGTATTCAGTACAAGTGATGTAAACCTCTTTAGTGCTCCGGCCTTATGCTGAGGCTCTCTCTCTCTCTCTCTCTCTCTCTCTCTCTCTCTCTCTCTCTCTCTCTCTCTCTCTCTCTCTAATCTCACTTTCTCTCGCCATTTCCTTCCTTTTTTCCTCTTGCCTTTTACTCACACTTTCTCTTTACCATGTCCAAGTTCCTTTCCCACAATTTTTCCGCGTTCCTTCACTTTCCTCCCTTTCTCTTTCGCTCTCTCATTTCACTCACTCTTTCTCTTTTGCGCTCTTTCTTCATGCTCTCTTTCTCTCTCTCACTTCCATCTTCTAAACTGCTGTTCTGCTCACTTCCATGTTCTCCTCCTCTCGTCTTCCTTTCCTCTTAGTCACTCCCTTCACTCTACTTAGTTCCACCCTCTTCCCTCACCTCGGCATAACCTCCCATATTTCCTCCATCCCATTTTCTCTTCCTCCTTGTTCTTCCCTCTCTATATGCCTCCTTTCCTTGCCTTCGCCTACCTCTCCCCCCTTCACTTTCCCTACCTTCTCCTTTCCTCCCTGCTCACCCTTATCTTCCTACCTCTCCCTCCCTCCCTCCCTCCCTCTCTTTTCCTCTCCTCTCTTCTCTACCCTTCCTTCATTCTCCTCTATTACTTCACCCTTTCCCCCTATCTCTTCTTCCTGCTTCCTCTCCCCCTTTTTTCCTATCTTCCTTTCCTGTATCTCTCCCTTCCTGCCCTCACTTCACTTTCCTCTCTCCCTCTCCTCTCCTCCCTACACTCTCCCATTCCTTCGTTTTTTCCCTACCTTTCTTTCCCCTCTCTCTCTCTCCCCCATCAATCATCAGAGTCGCCTCATACACTATTTACAAAATTTTTCAGTAACGTAACGCCAGGAATTATTTTGGTTTTCGTTAAAAATGTATAAAACTGTTTACCCTTTGAGGTTTCTGTAATAGCCTGAGTAATATCTGCTTAAATGAAGGTAATTAATAATGTTAATAGTAATGATGCAGAACCAGAATAGGAAACCGGGAAAGTTTTTGATCTCAGAGGAAAAGAAAAAAGAAATAGGAATAAAAATAATAAAATGTTGGTAAAGGAAATAAATAAAGAAATGATGAAAGGAAAGAAGAAGGAAAGAGAAGAGGAGAAATACCTGTTGTCGTCCTTGTATATGGCCATACACACACACACACACACACACACACACACACACACACACACACACACACTTCATCCTTGACCACCGAAGGGTCAAGACGTACCTGGCGCTCCTCTCGGAGCAGCCAGTCAACTGTTAAGTTGGCCCATACCAACTCCCTCCCCTGAACCCTCCTCCCCACGGGAATATCAACAAGTTCACGCCAGAAGTTACTATTTCATTTAGGAAAGGAATGGAACCAGTGTTAAACAGAGGTGAACAGAGGTGAACAGTGCTTAAGTCAGTGAGAACAACTCAACAGTAACAGTGGTACCCAAGTTGACCTTCACACAGTGAGGTCCCAGGTACCCAGTGATAACGGCCCGACCCAACAACCAGCGATGTGTTAATCCGTCTACGATAGGAAGGCCTGGGACCACACCTCACTCATAGAACACCGTCTGTGAGGGAACTACTACACCACGTGAGGCCCCTCATAACACCATCTGTGAGGGAATTACTACACCACGTGAGGCCCCTCATAACACCATCTGTGAGGGAATTACTACACCACGTGAGGCCCCTCATAACACCATCTGTGAGGGAATTACTACACCACGTGAGGCCCCTCATAACACCATCTGTGAGGGAATTACTACACCACGTGAGGCCCCTCATAACACCATCTGTGAGGGAATTACTACACCACGTGAGGCCCCGCATAACACCATCTGTGAGGGAATTACTACACCACGTGAGGCCCCTCATAACACCATCTGTGAGGGAACTACTACACCACGTGAGGTCCCTCCTAACACCATCTGGGAGGGAGTTACTACACTACGTGTTTGCTGTTTATCACCTACATTAATCTATATGTTCACTGTAAGTTCCTTCACCTTTCTCTAATGAAGGCTTTTGTTAAACCACCAATGTATGTAATAAGTCATTTATGTCCAATGTATATTTTCAGCCTTCGGGCTGCAGAACTTTTTCAATAAACCGTTAATTATTATTATTATTATTATTATTATACACACACACACACACACATCCGCGAGTGTTGTTTAGTCAGCTGGAGTGATCTATGGGAGGAAAGTTTTGAGGAAATCATTAAATCCAGCTCATGGGCGTTGTTGGTACCAGCACACGTCCAGCATATTATTGACTCACAACAGGTGCCGAGGTGTCATATGCCTTGAATCACAACAGGTGTCGAGGTGTCATATGCCTTGACTCATTCACAACAGGTGCCGAGGTGTCATATGCCTTGACTCACAACAGGTGTCGAGGTGTCATATGCCTTGACTCATTCACAACAGGTGCCGAGGTGTCATATGCCTTGAATCACAACAGGTGCCGAGGTGTCATATGCCTTGAATCACAACAGGTGCCGAGGTGTCATATGCCTTGACTCACAACAGGTGTCGAGGTGTCATATGCTTTGACTCACAACAGGTGTCGAGGTGTCATATGCCTTGACTCACAACAGGTGTCGAGGTGTCATATGCCTTGAATCACAACAGGTGCCGAGGTGTCATATGCCTTGACTCACAACAGGTGTCGAGGTGTCAAACACTTACTCTATGTCACATCCTGGAGCGTCTTAACACTATATTGGCACAGATTTCCCAACACTCATGGTGAAGGTGTGAGGAAACATGTCATCAACTTCCCTGAGATAACGAGGCAAACAGCGAAAGAAAAATGGCGTTGGTATCAGTATGAGACTCTACCACTGACTCATCCCTCAATTAAAGGGAACAAAAATAATTTTACGAATCTTTGACTGTGTGGGTTGGTGGTCTAAGGCTTTCATCAGCGTGTCTCTTCACTACTGCATAAAAATCTTCCCCCCGTTGCCCCTCTCATCAACAGAAACTGAATGTAATGTGAGAGCAAAAAGTCAGGCAGCAATTCTATGTCTCGTATCCCTTAAAAACAAAGAGCGACAGCACGAGCAATCAGCAACGCCTAGCGCTCCACTTTAAAACCCCCTTTACTGACACGTTTACAGAGGTTACGACATGGGAATTTTTCGAGTGTTTTGTATATCCTGTTTGGCGCTTCTTTTATGGTGTAAACCTCAGTCCTGCATCATGGAGACAAGCCAGCAAGAACCTACAACAACATCTGGCGTTTTCCTTCACCTCATAAACGACACATTTATAGAAGCTACGACAGACGAGCGTTCGACCAGCTTATGCCTGCAGTGGCGCTATCTTATGGTACGAGCATGTGGGCACGAGAGATAAAAGATGATGGGAAAATGTATAGAAATTTCTCAGGAAAATATGTTTGTCAACACAGTCACTAGCAGAGAGAGTGTGTGTGTGTGTGTGTGTGTGTGTGTGTGTGTGTGTGTGTGTGTTCTGGGCTATGATTGTGTGTGTTGCAAGTGATAGTGGATGAAAGTGTTTTGTGTTGCAGTATTGAGGGCATTGCAACACACCTGCTATTTGAGGACATTGCAACACACCTGCTACTTGAGGACACTGTAACACACCTGCTACTTGATGACACTGGAATACACCTGCTACTTGAGGACACTGTAACACACCTGCTACTTGATGACACTGGAACACACCTGCTCCCTGGATACCCCAAATAATGCAAGAATCTCCCCGTGAAGAGAGATAGTTGGGTGAGAATTGCGTACCAGAGAGACCTGAGTACGCGAGAGGTTAATGTAAGAGATAAATGGTAAGGGAAGATATAAATAAAGGAAAAATATTATGAGAAAAGCGCTTAGCAGAGTGGTTTTTATTGGAGACTATCATAAGAGACAATTATGGTAGGGATTTTAAGTCGGGGGGTACTTAGTAGGCACATACCACATCGGGAGACCTCAGCGTGGGAGATGTGACCGTAAGACACTTCAGGGTACAGTTCTTCAGGAGAGAGACTGTCTGGTGGAGCAGTGGTCTAACGAGATATTTTCTTTAGACGAGCTTTGAGAGACTGACTTCCATCAGAGAGACATTTATGAGACTGATCATGAGGGGTGATTTTTTTTAGATGGGGGGGGGGGGGGTAAAAGAAATATCCGACGAAAAAAATCAATAATTATTTTTTATAGAGACAGCTAGAGAAGGAGACGTTCAAGAGATAGAGAACTAGAAGAGAAAGACAGTCTCCCAACAGAAAAAATTTTACGACTGAAACACCTTCTGGAAAAAACATGTTCTGAGGTCAGACCAACACAAAGCATGAACAAACAGCGGAAGAAAGACCTCCAGCCGAGTGAACTTTGAAAGATAAACAAAATAAAACGTTCAAAGAGGGACTGTCATCATAGGCAGTGAGAGACGATATCATTCCATTGTAGGTTATTGTGTTAACTCAGGAACAATAATACAGGTATCAGGACAGGTATGACTCAGGTGTACAGTGTTTCCTTTGAGAGTTATGTGGGTTGAGAATACCTTCACTTCTCCAATTTTAATGTTAGGTACCCATTCACAGCTGGGTGAACTGGGAGTGTCTTATGATATCCTATCTCAATAGCGTTTTCAAGAGATTCTTCAGATGGCCGTTTCCTGGGAGAGACAGCTTCCCGGGATAGACAGTTTCCCCGGAGAGACAGTTTCTGCTGAGATGCTCCAGGACAGAGACGACCTCGAAAAATAAAATCAGATAAGATGACTTCAGATCAGAAGCCCTCAAGAGATGTGCTTCGAGATGAGAGACGTGGTTGAGAGAAACCTGTAGTGGAGAATCATCAGCAGAGAGACGCATCAAAAAGACATTCATGAGAGAGATAACTTGAGCTTAAAGCCTTAAAAGAGACGTCTCTGAAAAAGGTCATTAAAAATACAGAACAGATAATATTAGAGACGTTTTCAGGCTAGACACTGTCAGATCGCTCACCTTGTACGAAGAACTTTGGTGACAGAGGGATGGGGCCAACGTCTTGAACCAACAGAGGGATGGGGCCACCGTCTTGAACCAACAGAGGGATGGGGCCAACGTCTCGAACCAACAGAGGGATGGGGCCACCGTTTTGAACCAACAGAGGGATGGGGCCACCGTCTTGAACCAACAGAGGGATGGGGCCACCGTCTTGAACCAACAGAGGGATGGGGCCAACGTCTTGAACCAACAGAGGGATGGGGCCACCGTCTTGAACCAACAGAGGGATGGGGCCACCGTCTTGAACCAACAGAGGGATGGGGCCACCGTCTTGAACCAACAGAGGGATGGGGCCAACGTCTTGAACCAACAAAGATAAAATTACACGATTAATTGAATAATGAAACTACTGACACTAATATTTAATACCACCACTTTAATAACGACTTAATAATTGTATACACGAAAATGAAAAAAAAACAAACATAAACCATTACAAAACACAGACACAACAAACCAATAACAAAACAACAAACACATACGCTACCTCTTAACAAACACAATGAACCTCCCCTCCCCTCCCATCCCCTCCCCTTCCCCCTTCCCTCCCTTTTGTAGCTCAATTCCCCAGCGAAACTTTCCTATAAAAGGGTTAAAAATACCACAGGGAATAAGTCATGAACCTTGATAATCCTATATTCCAATCGCTTCCGCAGTATCGGCCCTGGGAAGAATGACCCTCTGCCTCCTCCCTCCCTCCTTCCCCATACCCCTCCCTTCACCCCCTTCCCCCCCTCTCCCACTCCCCCCTCCTGGTGCTGTATATATGCGTGGTGATGTCAAATAACTTCGGCAGACTCAGCGGTGTCCAGTTTGCCAGAGGCTACTAATTCCATCCGCCCCAGTGAGCTTGTCTGACACACTGTGATGATGCTGCCTTGGCGAGGGGAAAAGGGAGGGGAGAGGGGGGGGGGAGAGGGGGGTAATGCTGGGAAAAGTGGGAGGAAGATTGGAGTGGGGGGAGGGATACTGAAAGAAGAATGAAAAGGAGGAGATTGAAGGAGGAGGGGGAAGGGAAGAGAGAGATAAGGAATGAGGAGAGGAGAAGGGAGATGAGGGGAGAGAGAAGAGGAGATGGAGAGGCGATAAAGAAAAGAACAGAGGAGAAACAAAGAGTGAGACAAAAGAGAGAGAGAGAGAGGAAAAACAGGGCGGGAGGTGACGGGAGAGTGAGGGAGAGAAGAAAAAAAAATGGCTGGGTGAGAGGTAGTAAATAACACGAGAGAAAATGTAGAGGGATGAGAGTAGGTAGAGAAAGGTTGGAGGTAGAGTGTGTTGGAGGTAGAGTGTGTTGGAGGTAGAGTGTGTTGGAGGTAGAGTGTGTTGGAGGTAGAGTGTGTTGGAGGTAGAGTGTGTTGGAGGTAGAGTGTGTTGGAGGTAGAGTGTGTTGGAGGCAGAGTGTGTTGGAGGCAGAGTGTGTTGGAGGCAGAGTGTGTTGGAGGCAGAGTGTGTTGGAGGCAGAGTGTGTTGGAGGTAGAGTGTGTTGGAGGTAGAGTGTGTTGGAGGTAGAGTGTGTTGGAGGTAGAGTGTGTTGGAGTTAGAGTGTGTTGGAGGTAGAGTGTGTTGGAGGTAGAGAGTGTTGGAGGTAGAGAGTGTTGGAAGAGACAAGGGAGGGGAGAGAAAGAGAGTGAGAGGAGACAAAGAGAGAGAGAGAGAGAGAGAGAGAGAGAGAGAGAGAGAGAGAGAGAGAGAGAGAGAGAGAGAGAGAGAGAGAGAGAGAGAGAGAGAGGTGAGAGACTTATTTACATTTATTATTGTCGTTGGTCATTATATTTCATTGTTATGGCAGTTGGCTGATTCTTAAATGGAGTTTCATTATACGAGGTTTCTAAGGTTTCATTATACGAGGTTTCTAAGGTTTCATTATACGAGTTTAAAGACTTTGAATGACTAAAAAAGACTAAATACTTGATACATAAAGAAAATTTCTCCTTGGGTCTTTGGTCTCTGCTTTAGTGTAAATAACGTTCGTCGCTCCCTCCTCCCCCCTGGCAGGTACACCTATGATGACGGACCTTGTTCACTGCTCATATGTCAAAGGTGAGTTAGGATTTTGTATTGATAAATCACTTAAGGGTCAAAGGTTGGTGAAACAGCGACATCAGGAGACATATGCTAGAGATGATTATATATACAGTGTTTATATACATTGTTTATATACATTATTTATATCAAGTTATAGGTATTATTATTTTATGTAAACTTGTAGTGAATTGACTAACCGTGACTCCCTTGTAAACAATTTATGCGTGTGTGGGTAGGAGTGTGTGGGTGTGTGTGTGTATGTGAGTCACTGTATCATGTATGGTTATTCATCGTTGTGAGACATAAATTAAGAAGAAAAAAATCACAAATCACACGTTAGTTTTTCACTTTTATTTTCCTTCCTCCTTTACACCTAGACTACACTATTTATATACAGAATCCTGCCATAAATTACATGAAGCAAAACACATAGAGGACGCACCAACAGCTAACTCTACTCACACAGAGGTTAAAGTATTGTACCTTCCCCTGTAGCTGGTCGAAACAATCAACAATATATATAGGTGAGATTAACAGAGTTGGTATAGATAATATTACAGGAGTATTGGTAAGTCAGTAAGATTGTGATATAAAAGTTAATGAAGGGTGTAGGGTGATGGATATTAGACGGGTTAGGTAGGTTAAATAGACAGAAAGACTCGTGTTAGAATGGAAGGAGAAGCTTAATCCAGTCAACGTTACATTAATTGATGGAGACCAAGATTAAATTATCCCAAGTAGAGAGTGTGTATTATAAGGTACAACAGCGACTAACCTAACCTATATTTAAACACCCACACATAGAATAATTACCACTGATATTTTCCTTCATTTGAAATTATAACAGAAGCTCTACTGTAATGGTATTCAAATGCAGCAAATTTTATACGATGTTTTTTTTTATCCAACTCGAATTTTTTTATCTTGCTTTCATTACCGGCTTTTTTTTTCTTTCTTTCTTCCTCGCTTCACATTCATCTACTGTGTAAATACTTTTTTTTATTTTTCTTGTGTCAACGTATATCTTAGATCTTTTTTTTTGCCATTTTTAGGGAGATTTACTCATCGCAGCTTTTAATTCTTAGTTCTTTGGGTATTTAATGTACAGTATAATGACCTATTTAATGTACAGTATAATGACCTATTTAATGTACAGTATAATGACCTATTTAATGTACAGTATAATGACCTATTTAATGTACAGTATAATGACCTATTTAATGTACAGTATAATGACCTATTTAATGTACAGTATAATGACCGATTTAATGTACGGTATAATGACCTATTTAATGTACAGTATAATGACCTATTTAATGTACAGTATAATGACCTATTTAATGTACAGTATAATGACCTATTTAATGTACAGTATAATGACCTATTTAATGTACAGTATAATGAACTATTTAATGTACAGTATAATGACCTATTTAATGTACAGTATAATGACCTATTTTTTATTTATTTTTTTCTATCCTTTTATATTTTCTTTTACTTTTATATCATCATTTACTTCTGTCTGTCTGTCTGTCTGTCTGTCTGTCTGTCTGTCTGTTTCTTTTCTTTGTACTTAATATTTCCACTTCTCTAAGTTTTATCTCGTTTTCTTCTATGTATGTATGTATGTATGTAGGTATGTATGTATGTATGTATGTATGTATGTATGTATATATTCCCTCTCACCCTTCCGTTCCTCACACATGCTAACTTAGCCTAATAAAAATCATATCAATATTCTTATTTAAGCAACAACATTTTAGGCATACATACATACATACATACATACATACATACATACAGACAGACAGACAGACAGACAGACAGGTAAACTTTAAAAATGGAGGCGTTCTGACTTCACCGTTTCATCTCCTTTGTCGTGTTTGCTTCTATTTCCGTGTTTATCTTTCTCATTGCTATTCCCTTTGTGTCTCACCTGTGTTTCTTGATGGCTATGTTTCCTGTGCTTTCCTGTTTGGCACTGTGAGTCTGTGAGCTTCTTGTATAGACTAAGATAGACAGACAGATTACGTATTAAATGACTCACACAACTTACAGCGTCTTAGAGTTTGAACTATAAGCAGTGTGAGGACCTGTGGTTACTGTTGTCACTCCAATATGTCTCTGAGAACTGAACATGTGTCAAGTAACAGAGATTTGAGAGAGGAAGTGATTATTTTTTGTAATTTTTTCTTCATATTTTAAACCCAGCACCACCGACAGTGTCTCAGAAAACACTATTTCCTGGGTGTTAGGAGATGGTGTGTCCTGTTGGGTACCTCGAGTCTGTCTTAAGAAGAGATGTAATAAAGTTTTTCTGATACACACCTTTTATCAGGAAGTAATGAATTAAAGAAGACACTTGTCATAAGATAGAATGATGTGTGAGTAAAGTTAGCGGCCAAGCAGATCCGACTTCATACTGTGACGTAAAATATTTCTTTCCGGTGTTGATATATTCATAATTATTACGGTTACTTTATGTTAAATATAATTAATGTGAGACACTTAGCATGGATTACCCTCAAGTAAAGTGCATTCCACAAGAGTATGAGCTTAGTTTGTTTGCTTGTTATAAGTAAGTAAACAGTCACAGCGCGCAAGAGGACTGTGTTGACTATACACAGTCAGTGTTGACACTATGACTGAGTGTGTTGGTCTAGTACCAACACTTTCCCTGAAGAACTGGGATTAAATTATAACGCATGAATTAGCGCCGACAAATTGGTATTGGTCTTTTGCGTGTGTTCCCGGTCGTCTCAATTCCGTATCATCTTTTGTGTTTCACTCACATGGGGGGATTCACTAGACAATACATCACAGCAGCTGAAGCCAGATTCTCCCAGACCCAGGCGGAAAATCCTTAGCAAAGCCGTCGTGACTCCAGGCGAGGGCAGCGGGTGTGAAATATTTAGTCTCAAGACTCAGTGGACTGCATCAGCCTGACGAGCCAGGGACGGAACACGATAAAATGATAAATTTCCTACTCCCTTGAGATGTTTTTATCGTCGCCCCCCTCTCTCCCATCTTCATCTTCTCCTCTCTTTTATTTCCTGCTTTCATCGACCCAGTTCCTCACCCCTCTTTCTCAATTTTATCACCTCCTCTCTCCATTCTCTCTCTCTTCCCCTTCGTCTATTCTCCCTCCACCTTCTCTCCCCTAGATGCTTCCTTATTCCATCCTCTCAGTGCCTCTCTCTTCTCACCTTCCCTACCACCTCCCCCCTCCCCCTCCTTCTTCATCTCCCCTTGTGCTCACCCTTCACCTCTTACTCTCCTAACTCTTATTCCTTCTCTTTTTTAACCATACCTCTCATGCACTTTTTCCCTCCTCCTCCTATTCTCTCCATTCCCTCGTGCACACTCCCTTTATCAAACTCTTTCCCCTTCTCTCACACCCTCTCCTTCCTTCGTGCTTCTTCCCTTATCTTCCATCTCATTCCTCCCTCACTAGATTCACTGTACAAGACATTACAGGTAAGTCGAAAGGAACTTATGTAAATGTTACCATCAATGTCTTATAGATCGAGTGGATTGCTCCGTCCGATTCCACTGTACAGAGAAACTTAGAGCATAGTTACGATCAGGTGCCTCTATACTGGTCTCTGTCTGTCTGTCTGTCTGTCTGTCTGTCTCTTTCTGTACGTATGTATGTATGTCTCTCTTTATCAATTTATCTATCTATCTATCTATCTATCTATCTATTCACGTTTATCCAAATAGTAAATACGTCTATTACTACCTAAGACACCATTTATCTGTGTGTGTGTGCCTCCCCGTGTGACTAAACCAGGCAGCAGCAGCAGCCGTCTTCCGCTACTAGATTATGACCAACGCACTCGGCTCTTATCAGCTTTAAAAACCTTAGTAAGCAAGAATCACCTTCACGCATAGTGTTTGTTGAGCATCATGTAGGAACCCCTGTGAATATAACCCAAGCAAACAGCCGTGTCTGCCAGCCAAAACGGATTATATTTAGGATGTGAGATAGTGAGCAAATATACCAATGATTCAGTACAGTAAAATACCTGACTGTTCGTACCTGGTGTGGTGTGGTGTGGTGTGGTGTGGTGTGGAGTGGTGTGGTGTGTGTTGAATGTTTTGTTTTATTTTGCATGTTGTATGTTTTTTGTAGTATTATGTTGTGATGTGTAAGTGGTGTTGTATGTTTTGGTTGGTTGTTATATACTCACCAAGTGTTGTATGTTGTGTGTCGTAGGTTGTATAACGTAGGACTTACACCAAACAAAATTTTTTACCAAAATCTACTTTTTTTCTCAGAATTGAAATTTAAGGGGTTTAACTAATTAAGTACTTTCAGAATAACACACAAACCCTAAATCACACCTTGGAAACCCATAGTTGACGAGTAATTAGCATTGAAAAATATCAGTAAAATCATTCAAGGGTCATTATGGCCACTAATTACTCTGTAATCGAATCGTGGACCACATACTCATAATCAGCAAGCTCAGGAGTACCCATACTGTGATTTTCAGCAAAATCCAATTTTTGGCACCAAATCAAATTTTTGGACCAAAACCACAAGAATGTAAGTCTTACAGTAAACCAGGGGTGTCAAACTCATGGCCCGCGGGCCAAATGTAGCCCCTGGGATGGACAGGTGTGGCCCGCGGGTTGACGGTAAAATTTATCATCCCGTGAAATTATGAAAGAAGTAGATATAATCATGTTTATTTAGTAAAATTAATTTTACAAAGTTAAGATCAGACAAACCCAAATGAGGTATTCCTGGTAAGCCAGGTAAGGCAATGTGTGAAGCTGTAAACTTCAATCCTGCAAATATGTGACATAACACTTGTGTTGGCCCTCAAGAGGGTAACTAAAATAAGAATTGGCCCTCGAAAGGTTTTGAGTTTGACACCACTGACGTAGAGTTTTGTATTCCATTTGTATTCGTTTAAATAGTGTGTATACTCTTCTGTGTTGTGTGTTGTTGTATATATATATATATATATATATATATATATATATATATATATATATATATATATATATATATATATATATATATATATATATATATATGTCCCGAGTTTGTGTTGCGTCGAGGTCATTTTTAGGAAGTTATTATGCGTTGTATTCTGTTTGTGTGTGTGTGTGTGTGTGTGTGTGTGTGTGTGTGTGTGTGTGTGTGTGTGTGTGTGTGTGCATATATGCATGTAAATTTACAAAACACTCATGAATAATAAAAATTTCAATCTCAGCCGGAAACTACACACATAATCTAAACATTTATTTGGGACGACACCTGCACCACACACACACATTACTCCATATTGTAGAAGTCAAGTCACTGTCCTACTAGGAAGTCTACGGACTTGGCGCACCCCCATTCAACTACTACAAGCCTCTCATTCCTTCTCCTTCACAACCTCTGTCTTCCCTTCTTTCTTCATTCTCTGATGCACTGTATATACTAACAGTAATCACCAATTTTGAAGATGATTTTTAACTCTCCTGGAAACACTACCTCATCATGTGACTAGACCACACCCCCTAGCTGTTCCCGGCTCTACACGCCCCACACGACACACTCTTCCCCTCACGACACACACTTCCCCTCACGACACACTCACACCCAGCGGTAAATATAGATAAAAGAAGGATAGATTGATAGAGAGACTGATATATAATCTACCTCCCTCCCTCCCTCCCTCTCTCCCTCCCTCCCTACCTACCTACCCAACCTACCTTATACCACCATTTCCATTATATCCCCATAGTTTCTTAAGGTACCATGACAAGTGAGGTGACAAGACAGATTTGGTCATAACTCCAGCTCACACTGTCGCCCTGTCACGATGGTAGAGTTTTGCATTTTCAATTTGCCTTCCTCACCCAGCAGTCAACAGGCTCCTGGGTCTTTTGTGTGTGTGTGCGAGAAGGGGAGACAGGACTTATCTATTTATTTTGTGTGTGTGTGTGTGTGTGTGTGTGTGTGTGTGTGTGTGTTGTGTGTGTGTTCGGGGATGCAATTTCCTGATATATTTACTGAGTGTATTGGTGAGATGGGTTTCAGGGAGAGTGTTATACTGTACACACACACACAGACACACACACACACACACGCACACACACACACACACACACACACACACACACACACACACACATCTGATGGTTATCGCTCTCCAAACAAGAGACTATACGCGTTAATGTTGGGTGACTTAAGAGTTTAGATAATAGTTTAAGTATACATAAGGTGATGACTATTATCCGCGTGTGTGTGTGATTAATAATAATAATAATAATAATAATAATAATAATAATAATTACAATAATAATAATAGCTAACGGTTTATTGAATAAGTTCTGCAGTCCGAAGGCTGAAAATATACATTGAACAAAAATGACTTATTACATACAAAGACATGGGGTGGGTGGGTCGTTTAACAAAAGCTTTCATTACTGAAAGAAGAAGGAACATACAAATTATTATATTTTACAGTTGATGGCCCGGGCCTGGGCTGGTCATGGAGACACCAGGTGGTGTAGTGTTCACGTGGTGTAGTAACTCATCCTCGGGTGTTGATATGAAGGACCTCACGTGGTCATGGGGACACCGGGTGGTGTGGGGTGGTGTCACAGTACCTCACCCTGCTGGGTGGTGTTGTGGTATCTCGTAGTCAGGTGTGAAGCCGACCCCCTGTTGTTCCCAGGGTGAACTGATTAGCACCTCCTGGTCAGAAGATGGTGGTCAGTTCCCAGGGGTGCTTATCTCACTGGTGGGTCACGGCTCTCACTGGTACTGTCTGGTGCTGAATTCAATGGCATAAACACTGTTCACCACTGTTCAACACTGATCTCACTTCTTTCCGAAACGAAATTGTCACTTTTGATTGTGTTGATATCCCGGTGGTGAGGATGGGTCCTGGAGAGGGACTTGAGGAATGGGCGAACATTGGCCAAGGGGGGCAGCTGCTCGACCCGACGGTGGTGTGTGTGTGTGTGTGTGTGTATAGAGAAAGGACGACTGTTATCTGATAAATTATCTCAGTTAAGGCATTAAAGAAAAAAAATTTCAGACATTCACATCTTACAAGACACCGCTCATGACTCTATGCATGAATTCTCTGACCATTATGGTTATTATAACTACCACAGTAAGCCAAGAGACTGGCCAATCACGTACCAAGGGAAAATGAAAACAAATTAAGATTATTTTCCATTTTAAGTGATTCAACACCAGTTTTGTTATAGGAATACAAAAAAACTTACATGGAACACTACTCCGGGAATGGATATACTCGAATATTTTAGTGAGAGTAAGACAAATATTTATCTCTTTCCAGCCGAGTATAAAGTCACATCATGCAGCAGCAGGAGGAGGAGCAGGGGGAGAAGGAGGAGCAGCAGTAGCGGGAGGAGTAAGAGCAACAACAGCAGAAGGAGGAGGAAGCCAACACAGTTATATATTTACGTGTTCTCATAATGCCAGACGTGGAACAGCGGTGTACATGGAGTGTCTCCAGAGGGTAATGTTTTTGTGTTAGCTCTAAGACGTCTTCCAGATTTGGGTTCCAACAGATGAGTTATTGGAGGCTGGGGTGTTGGCGATAAAAGGTGGAGGTGTTGGCGATGATGACGTAGGTTTTGGCTAGGTGTTGGCTATAAAGCATGGCGGTTAAAGATGGTGTTGGCTATAAAGATGGAGGTGCTAGCTATAAAGGCAGGGGTGTTGGCGAGAGAGACAGAGTAGATATGATTAGGATAGGTTAGGTTAAGGTGGTTAATCTTATGACGAGATAAACTGGGGGGCCAGAAGGATCCTCGGAGTGGTAAGCTGTTATTATCCTGAAGCTTGACTGTCCTTTTTCGCTGACGGTGTTCCTTCAGGCATGACGGCGGCGAAAGTTTGCCTGACAGGATTATTCCAGCTAGTGTGGATCACTGTGGTGACTGAGGTGTGGATCACTAGTACCTTACAGTAGACACACCTCCCGCAGCTAGTATCATACAGTAGACACACCTCCCGCAGCTAGTATCATACAGTAGACACACCTCCCGCAGCTAGTATCATACAGTTGATACACCTCCCGCAGCTAGTACAGGAGATTTACTACCTTCAGCACCTACAGTAGATTTACGCCCCGCCGCTCGTAGAATAGAATAGAGTAGAAGTAGATGATTTATAACACTGATGGTCGTGTGTGTGTGTGTGTGTGTGTGTGTGTGTGTGTGTGTGTGTGTGTAATATATTCTCATGAGTTACTACAATAATCCTGAAGGAGTTGTATGTCCTCGTCGAGCTCCTGATGTGTTTAAGATGAGGGAGGGAATCGTCTTCGTCGTTTCCCCCAGCAGGATCAAGGTGCCTTCCCGGATGTGATTATTCGGCTGTGTTTAACCTCCTGACCTCAGTTGTCTCACACCTGTCTTAGTCTCTAATACTGTTGACGCTCAGGATAAACCACTGTGTGTTTAACAAGACTTAACTTAAGGGATAAACTACCTTATATACATTGTTATTCATTATTTAACCTGACAATATATTTTATAATTCATGTTTGATTTTAGTTAATATTTCAAGGTGTTGTTGATTGAATTTTATCTTTTAATTTTATTCTCGTTGAAGGATTATACACATTGACTCCTGATTACTTTAGTATAATGAAAGGTTGTCCACCACTACAACTGGGGAGCAGATATACATACAGTCAGTGGAGTGGTGATGGAGGGGCGAGGGAAGGAGGGCTAATGGATGAAGTGGAAGGGACGAAGGGGATAGGTAGTAAAGGGGACTATGGATGGGAGGGGATTACGGATTAGGTTAAAGTGGGATGAAGGGACAGAGAGACTAGAGTGCTGTGGAGTTTAGTGAGGGGGAGGAGGTGTGGTGTGGCTAGGTAGTGTACAGTGGTGTGATGATAAGGGTGGAGAACTGGCGTAGTGGAGGATATAGTGGACCAGAGCCTGTACTTGGTGAGAGGGAGAGAGTTAGCTCACCTTCCTGGGCTATTCTACAGGTAATGAGAAAGAAGGACCTTACACCTTACACACCTATGTTTCGTCTATAAGGGTTAGGGGGGGGAGTGTCATAGCTGGCCGGGTCATCGCCAACAGGTAGAGAAAGGTTGTTTGTGTGTGATGGCGTACAGGTAGTGAATGATTACGTCACCTGTGAATAATTAAACTCAGGGTGAATGATTAGGTCTCTTACAGTAAGTAGTGAATGTAAGAGTGATTTCAGCGGCTAAGTACAGATCGTTCACTGCTCTCTCTCTCTCTCTCTCTCTCTCTCTCTCTCTCTCTCTCTCTCTCTCTGTCTTTATCATAACACAAAGTCTTCATAGAGCGTCTACATAGTGTTACGATATTACAAAACTAAACCTGCACTCACTGGGAGACGGGAGCCAACGACCTAGAGAGAGAGAGTTTGTAAATCAGGAAAAGAGGAAGGAGAGCAGAGAGTGAGGTGAAGGAAGATGATGTTTGTGTACATGCAGAGGGGTGGCAAGAGGCAGACAGAACCTATCTTGTAGAGTGCGTGCCTCCACCACACACACTCCCAGGAGAACACTACAAAACACCCTCAAGCACATATATTACACATCAACTTGGGCAACAAAGCAGCCAGAGAGATATGCGATGGAAGGACACTGAGGGAATACAGTTGAAAGTCTTCCACAGGTATTGAGAGTCGAACACATATAGTGGATGCGATCTAATCTCCTTGGGGGGGAAAAAAATGCTATTAAAACCATTTATTTTCCAGGATGATGATGATCGAAGGAGGTGTTATAGGGGGAGAGATATAAGGCATAGAATCCCTTAGAAGTATAGACAAAACAGTAGGGAATATATAGACACACTTTTATAGTACACTGACATCACCATATTGGCTTTATGAGGGAGTTGTGCTTCTATCTGTTCTCAGTACTTCACAATATGTAGAAGTTAAGAAAGAGTATATATAAATAGGCAGTTTGGCAGTTTAGACCCGAGGTGTTGGTGGTTGTGTACAAATTATCAACGACACCAAGAAAATAGTTACACCTTCGTCAGCAGTACATGGTTTGGGTTATTATAAATTAATCAGTGAAACCCCCTGATTACGATGTGCTAACCCCTTGAGTACGATGTGTTAACCCCTTGAGTACATCCGTCATCAAAGGGTTAAATAGTATAAACAAAAATAAAATAAAAGAGTAGCAAGAATTAATAAAAATACATAAACATTTACCTTCACAAACTCTCAACGAAAACCAAGTACAAAAATCAACAAAGTAGTCAGTCAACTGTACAGAATAATAAAACACCAGTGTTAGAGCCGCTAGCAACAGGGAGGGAGGAGGGGGACAATGGTAAGGGAGGTGAGAGAGAGTGAGGGAGAGTGGGAGGAAGGGAGAGTTGCGTACCGAGCACCACCAACCAGTCGATGGCATAACAAAAACGAGAGATAGTTTTCCAATTTTGTACAATAACCGCGGCTGTCAAAGCACCGGAGGGGAGGCCTGATATTACCCGGCTGGGGACGTGTGTGTGTCATCTCCAGCCCCACACTCCCCTGCCTTCCTACACCCTCCTTTTCCCCCCACATACTCCTCCCTCCCTGCCCACACCCACATAACCCCATGTGTCCCAGTGGTGTTAGGGAGTCTATGTGTCTCAGCAGTGTGAGGTAGATATTTGTTTCTCACGCGACGTTTAAATAGATCTTAGAAGCACTTGGTATATGAGTGGATGTTTATAGGAAGAATATGTAGCATCTTGTGTGTTCCTAGTACTGTAAGTGGTTTAGGTAGCTGTCATCTTGCGGTCGAGTAAGACGTAATTGTCTAACTAAGCCACCAAGTCATCTTCTGTACCCAAATTATAAATATTTCCCAATTGTTGTTTTACTTGGAGAGAAAACTAAGAACGTCTTATATTTACTCAAATTCATCCGTGGAGTTGGAAACCTTAGCGAGTTAACACATATCACAGGGAGCTGAACAAACTGTGGTCATCGTCTCCCAGCTGGACGAAGGTAAACTTGGTGTTGTTGGTTCTGGGCCTCATCTTACCTCCGGCCATACCAGGTCTCTCTTCCACGAACACTAGTAATAGCTCTCACGCGTCTCACTATTCTCATTATTTGGGTCATGAATTTAAATTTTTCAAGGGTTAATATTTTTTTCTTATCTGGCAACGAGAAAATCTCTTTAATTGACTCTTAAACTATAACGCAAAGGGACAGATACAACCACGATGAAATGTTAGGATCTTCCCATGTGACAAGATGGAGTTTTCCCAATAATTTTTCTTACAAGTAATAGTTATATGTAGACCCAAGCATGTCTTAGTCAGGTCAGCTGATAGTATTGACTTAGTTATGTCTTGTTGTCAATTGCATATCATACATGGCTGAACTCAAGCACAACACGGAAAGATGAGCCTTTCTGATGAGCCTACAGAAGCATATACAAGAACCTTTGTGACTTAAGCAGTAGGTGTTCAGCAGGCAGTAGAGGTATACGGGCTGTCCTGCTGGTTACCGCTGGACACAGGTTCATTTACTCACTACTTACAGTGTCAGTCTCACCGATGTCCCTCAGTCTCTCTTCCAAATGTTTGATATCAACTCTTATGGATAATATTTTCACTTAATACAAATAAATACACAGCGTCTCCGTTTCGGTCATTACAGCTCTTAAGTAAAGAAGTTGTGTTATATAAAGATACCCACAAGCTTTACACCTTCTAATACATACAGGATTTATGGTGACGAAAGACATGAAAAAGTTATGATCTTCAATATATTATAAAAGTTGCGTAAAGAAGTAACATATGATGGTATTTAGATACAAAAGTTATATATATGTAAGATATTTGTAAGCAATTTGGTATCTGACTGCCTGAGTTCTGTATACAATATCTGCTCGTTTTTTCGTTGTGCTCAATAAGTGAACTGTGTGTAAGGGTAAAGGTTAGTGAGGCAGCCAAGTCAATATAGGAAACACATGGGACAGCGGAATCTCTTGGCTATGTCAGCTGCATATTTCCGTGTCAGCCTTTTGGAGAGATTGCACAGAGGGTTAAAGGTTACTGAACAACACCACTGTCTTGAGGTTGTGTATTGCAGAGTCATTGTTTGTAGCGTTCATCACCTCCTCGTCATCCTCTTGGTGGAGAGTCGAGAATTTGTTTCGTGTCAAGTCTTCTCCACTACAGTTCACTTACCATAGTTCCTCATCTCGGTTGTGGTTCATCTCAATTGATATGAGTTTCACCAGGAGTGTGTGTGTGTGTCCGTCCAGTGAGCGAAGGACGGTGCTTGGTTCGGTGCCTCATTTCACTGTCAGAAAAGAAATTGAATCATCGAATGACCGTAATGAAACTTTCCATCTACATGTTGAATGCATTTAACGTGAGAGTCTTGGTATAGGTCAGAGTCAGGGCTTACCAACTACGTCTAGTCACTGAGCTGACTTTCGCTTTATAAATACACATTTTCTTTCCCTTGTAACCTGACTCACGCAGCTACTACTATTTCCAAAGACAGAGCAAAACACCCAAGGCTTTTAAATTCAGTAAGTGTAGTCTACCAGGTCGTGTACTGGGGGTCTATTCCAGCCTTCTTATTTGCAGACAGTCTTCAGCCGTGATGACAGCGGCTTCTTTCTTGTACGTCTCCATCAGTGAACACCCGTGGTTGAAGAAGATCAGAGCTCCTTAAGTTCTTTCAAGGTAGACCCAACTGTTATTGATAATTTGTTCAGAAAATCCATACCAGTCACCCCTACACACGTACACACCTACACACCTACACACCTACACAACTACACACCTGCACACCACACACAAGTACACAATGAAAATGACACACCGGAACAGACCTTGAAGTGATGTAGTAAAATTGTGATAACTTTATGATAATGACCGAGAGCAACAAGAGAAAACATCCCCAGCAAAAATTTTCACAGCAGACGAACGCTGACGAGATGAAAACTTTTTTTTTTCTGGGGAAACTTCTTCGCTACCAAACAAGACTTAAAAATAAATTACTATAATTTATCTCATCCTGAAAACATGATGTAGACTTAGATTAATGTTACATTGGAATTTATTACAGGCATAAGGAGAGAATTTTTAGACAATACAACATTATATAGAGGGGAATAGTGATGGTATTATTTGTTCAGGTACAATTCAAGAAGATTCATCGAAATTCACTGTCATATGTTCGAATTATATCGTACTCAGAATATCACGCGCGCGCATACACACACACACAGGGATAGAACAGTGAATACATCTACCCCCAAAGAGAAGGATAGAAATAAACTGAATATTGAATTTATCCGAGAGAGCCACATAGGACAGCACTGCGGTAAAGAACGAGACTCTAGTGAAATTTGTTCTCAAGATAACATGTTTACAATTCGGTCCACGGACTTGACTGCTACCTGGGAGGAGAGAGGAGACACCAATTGCCTTGCCCACATACGACTTCTATTTTTAACTATTTCTAAAACACGTACTTCCTCTACTTACCTTGTATCATTAGTTAAGTTTTAAACCTAACCATTCAACCAGAAAGGAGAATATTGTTAGAGCAGTTAACTTCAGGAGGAATTTATTTGTCTTCCTGATGTTTGCAAGACTTAGGGCCACGTTCATCCCTCACTATAAGCTCCACTACACACGTTAACGAAACTGGGATACTTTTGCCTACCTGTACTAATTAGTCATATTAATATTCAAGACACAACACCTGAGACGCGCTGAAGCCTGTTAATTTGGTTCACCTGTCCACCTCCCACTACACCTTATTTTACCTGGTGGACGCTACTGTACCGGTGGACTATACTGTTCTTGCTGGACTCTACTGTACCACGTGAACTCTACTGTACCCTGTGGACTCTACTGCACCCCGTGGACTCAACTGTACCCCGTGAACTCTACTGCACCAATCAGTTTTTATCTCCACTCATCTATTGTGGAATCTACTTGAATCAGTTGATAGCGGTGATGCTGTGATTAAAACTTTCCTTTGGCGAAGAAACTTTAATTATGGTTTATATTATTTCGTGAACTTTGCTCAGGTATCATCAATGGGTTAATTACTTAACTGACTTTACCTGTATTTAGCACACGTGTAAAGTACTCCAAACACTCTACTGTATGTCAAATATTATTTCTTAGTACAATTCCTACAAAATGTATCGGTGTATTAATTACTGTATGAATTTGATTTACATGTAACAGGTGTAAAATACTGTTATACTGTAATTTGGCGGTACAGTTGAGCACAGATAGCTAAACGATTTAGTGGTGTGAGAAGACAAATTACTCTCTCTCCTTCTCCCTTAGGTTTTACACACAAGAGTTTAACAGGACTTTTGTCTGCATTAGGTTTGTTTATCACGAGAAACACAGATAAATTTAATGAGTTACGGAAGCTCCCTAGGTTTGATGTCTAAAGGGAGGCATTTGTGTCACTCATCTATAAAGGTAGTGTACGTCTGGTAGTGTACGTCTAGTAGTGTACGCCTGGTAGTGTACGTCCATGGTATAAATGATCTTCCTGGGAACATATGGTAAACCCGTTAAAATAACTGTGTGAGAATATTGATCAACTGATACTGTTGTCGCCATCCCTAAGTCTCCCAAACAAAGGCCTCTTGCCCTCACGTTGGTAACCTTGGAAGGCGGGACTCGACCATAGGTATTAACAGCCATCCACAAACAGTTTTATTGATGCAACTTCAATGAGTTTGGCTCAGGCTGGTGATTTTAATGCCGTAACGTTTTAGCTCTCGAGAAACCAGATGCACGCCCGATAGTTTCAGCAAGGCGCAATTTGATCCGTACAGCCAAGGCTCTTGAGTTCATTGTTCACGTGCAGCGGTTGTTGGTATTGGGTGAGTTGACGGGTGAGGTATGTTCTAGCTCTCCATGAACAGCAGGAAATGCAGCAGTGACGGATTGTTAGGGTTTCACCGTCCTAGAGAGATTTAGTTAAGTTGGGGGGTATAGGGGAGGGGGGCCTGAGAGAGCACTTCAACAGCTTAAGTCTCTGTTAACAGATGCGTCACGGCACAGTTGTTTCTCCACATATAAAATGAAACAACTGAACAACTCGTACAATATTAAGAACTATAGGAACTTCTTAGCCAGTGAAAAAATAAAAAAGATATTTGTAGTAGAATAAAACTAAGGGGAGGAAGCAGTTAGTAAATATAAACAAACCTGGTAGTGGTGAAGTGAGTCTCCCAGCGTGACGACCACCACCACCACACTCAGTACAAATGTGGCCTAATTCTCTGCCAGGTGTGAAGTGATATTATCTGCCTGTGTGGCGGCCTTCACCCACGACCTCATCAACTAATCTCTGTGTGTGTGTGTGTGTGTGTGTGTGTGTGTGTGTGTGTGTGTGTGTGTGTGTGTGTGTGTGTGTGTGTGTGTGTGTGTGTTATCCTCTTAAAAATAAACCTTACATCAGAGCAGTGAAGAACAATCTCATAAACGTGAACAATTATTGGTAAAGTCTTTCCAATAAGTGTTTTCTTGAGGAATATTTTATAGACAACAACATTACTAAATATCAAAAAGGTCAGGGTTTTGTGACCCCCATTACTATAGGCTAAAGGCCACGGGCGTTACCTCAAAGGTCAAGTGTCTAATAATCCTTTATATATTGCTAAGAAAATTATTGACAACAGATATTACTATTATTTTATCATTATTATTATTATTATTATTATCATTATTATTATTATTAGCTTTAGTAGTGTTCATATTTATGTTATCATTAATATTCCACTCAGTTTTCGCTGCCTTGAATGAGAAGCTGAGATGTGGTAAGCTTCATCACACACCAGGCAGCTAAGTCATCACCTTCATCGATGGTACTTTATTCTTCATACCTAATTTAGTTTTCACAGGTAATTTACTCTAAACAGATAAGTCATTCTGAACAAAAATAAATCTCGGTAATGAAACCGACGCAAATACACGTAAATCTAAGACTTATGATATTCAGTCCTTCAGAGAGAGAGAGAGAGAGAGAGAGAGAGAGAGAGAGAGAGAGAGAGAGAGAGTCTACCCAGCTACTTAGGGGGAAATAGGACCTACAAACTGTCCCTCCATCTACGGGGGTAAACAAACCCCACCCACTCACCTCAGTACAGCAGTAAACAAACTCCACCTATCCCTCTTTGTCTACGGGGCAAAACAATTTCTAGTTACAAGAGAAAATAAGCAAGATAAACAATTTATAAAAACTGTCTTATACAAATTATAATTCTGACTTAATACTGATGTTGATATTATCCTTGTTTTAACCTCTTCTGATATTATCATCTTTATCGTCTTTTATCGTTCAGTCACGTATTTTTTCATATTTTATCTCTTGGGTTTTCCTTTCCTTAAGATCTTCTACTTTAAGATTAATTCATTTTAATGTTTGTTTTTTAGTCTTGTGTTGAAGATCAGTGGCTTCTGTACCTCTCTCTCATATCTCAAGTCTGGGTTTATATTCTCAAAGGTTCTCAAGTTAAATTCTTATTACCTTGACGCAGTTAATAAGATACCCTGAAGATAGCGCCCAAACCGTAGTCGATATTTTCCGTGAGATTTTACAGTGGTTAGGTGTATTATCTTACGTCTGATTAAGAAATAGGATTAATTTACGAATCATTTTTTGAGAATCCACCTCCTGGTTACCGGAATGCATCTTTAAAATAATTCCCAACTCGAGTTTTTTGCTTTAACGTTCTCGTGGACATGAAAGCCATTAGCTGTTCCGGGTATGAGAGGCTGAGGGAGAGTGGGGTGAGGAGGGAGAAGGGAGGGGGATGAGGGGGAGAGGGTGAGGGGAGAGAGGGGTGAGGGGGAAAAGGAGGGGATACGTGCCCACTCTTTAGTTCCTTCCGCCGAGCCTCAATAACTGTTACTGATCCTTTGATATTATTGTTTGGAATAATAATAATAATAATAATAATAATAATAATAACAATAATGGGGTATCTTATAAATTTTTACCAAGATCATAATTTATGGAGATGATTTTGAGCCGTAGGAATCTTATAAAAATTATCTGTAGTATAAAAATCTGACCTTTATCTAAGATTTATACAGGATCTGCAGCTGTGTGTCAGGTCAGTGGACGTGTTTATGACAGAGAAAATATAATTTCCTTTGTTTGTCCTGGGAATCCAAATTACTTCAATTACCTTCGACAATCGTCCTAGGTACTTCCTCTACCCATGGCTGTGTCGTGACCCAATGCTCATTCGTATTATTGTGACTCGTATAAATATGGTCTAGAATACATATATTGATCTCATTATAATTTACCTGTTGATTACCTCAGATTTTACCTTTCCACTAACAGTTATCGTACTTAAATGTGATGTCCGACCCTTTTCCTTTCTCATCATCGATTATATATTATGTTTCCATCTTTATTATATAGTTTTAATTTCTTGTTCATTTACTATATGATCCCTTACATGATGTTCCTATTACCACACCCCTCACTAATAGGAACATAAATATAGATATACTTAAAGATAACAATAAATCTTACACAACAACTGATAACTCCTGAGGTGTTTATTTATTTATTTCATTAAAACCTCGCGCGGGCCAAGAGAGTAAGCCTTCACTGCTCAGGAGAACATTTACCCCGACCCACAAAATTCTGGTCTGTAACCGCCCCGCCTCATCCTGTCCTATCTTGCATGTGTCTTGCCCCGCGAATTTTTCCCCCGTATGGATTGTCCTTGGAGCCTCGTCTCGCGTCCCTCCCGCTCAACAGATTTTTGTCCCTCATCTGCATTGTCTTGCAAAATCTTGTCTTGCATTCTCTCTGCTCCACAAAAAACTCGCCAGCATCCGCACCGCCACACAGCCAACTAGTAAACCTTAGCCAGCGCCTTCTGCACCCAGCAACCATATCAAGATAGCAAATCACTTTTAACAATTAAAGTAAAGTTTTCGTGCTATATGATTTATATTTACTTATATTGAATATTTTAATACATACATGCTTAATATACTGTCTGAAACAGTAACTCGATCACTAGTGAACTGTATAGCTTACAGTCATAAACGACCACGAGTCTATGAAGGAATAAACTCGAGCTCTCCCTGCACACACCGTGGGTTGGCACCCTAACTATGGTAAAGTTGTAAAAGTTTGACATAATACATCACCAGGTGTGAAAGGTGACCTAAACTTTGCTGCTATGCCATTTAGTGTTACCTAAGACATTATATATGCAACTTGACTGTCAGCTGCAACACGCTGGTTAAACCTAAAATTAATGATCTATGAAGTATTTTATTTACTTCATATATTTATACGATTCATATGAAGTAAATAAGATATATGTACAGAAGCCCTCAAACTACAAAGAGAAGTAGTGAGAGGTACCTGATGGACCTAACACACAGTGACAAAACAATCAAATGAGTGAGATCTGAAAGTAACATACACAGAGAGGGAACTAAGAACAAAAAATAACAGAAGCGATAATAATGTAAGAAAAGGTTAACAGTGGAAGAAGGAAAATATATCAAGTACCAGAACGGATTGATGAAATATTTAGGGGAGAAAAGTTGAAGACAAGAGTATGATAAGAGATTTTCCTCCTCCCGCTGGCTAACACGATTGATGATTGATACACGAGGGAGGGTACAGACTGCCATTATATCTCTGCCACCGACGCCAAGACCTCTACTATTTCACCGACACCTGTCCCACCTTCCTGAATTATCTAGCAGCCCGATGATCTCACTCCGCCTAGGAATTATAGATGTCGGTAAAAACACAAGAATTATATAGTGAGGTGGAGATGAAAATTATTGATCAGGGTTAAATAATAGATAATTTAATGGTAGTTAAGATTAGAATTATTAGCGTTGTTTGAGTAGAGGTCATGTACACACACTTGTTGAGACAAAATAAGGGTATAAGACACTGTATAAGAAATAGAGTAGTTATAGGTTTAAATATTAAGCATTACATATAGTTTATGTCTCTTGCAGTGCCGGATTTAGACCTGTGGAGGCCCATGGGCAGCCTCTTTGTGGAGGCCCCCCTCATTATAACTACTCAAGAGGGTGGGGTGGAGGGTGAAGCGAGCCTAAACATCTGGGAGCCCCCCGGGAAAATTTTGAAATTTGAGCACGTCTATGTAGAATTTTGAAGCCATATGCAGTTATATTAAAAATATTAAAAATATACGGTTCATAGGAAAACCAGGTATTCATGAATTTCAAGGAGTAGCTAGCCTAATTTCTATCACGCTTTTTGCTGAACATAGTTTTACGTGATGGAATAGATAAACATGAATTTTAAAGAATGAAATTAAAAATAATCCAAATGAATAAACAAATAAATAAAATATTGTAATATGTGGAGGCCCCCAGACTGTGGAGGCCCCTGGGCAACTGCCCACTTTGCCCACTCCTGAATCCGGCCCTGGTCTCTTGTCCAAACATTATGAAATCAAGGTGGATTTGGGTGGATTTTACTGGGACATTTTTCCACGTGACTAACCTAGATCTAAAGCTAACAGCCGGTGCTCTTTTCAACAAGGAAATTCAGAATATTTACATCAGCTAAATAGTTAACTAACTCCCAAATAACTCGGTGTAATGCATAACCCAACATAGAGTACATTAACTCTCCATTACTCTAGGCTCATACCTTACCCTTATTGCTGGCTGAACCCAAATATATTTTTAACATTTAATAACCAAAACAATGGATTATTTTCCATATTATCATTATTATTCAGTTAACATTTACTATAATTCAGTCAGTTAAGAATGTGCCACAGGTCTATACACTTTACCTGAGGGTGATTACTCCTCCTTCATGAAATGCTATAAATCTCAAACCACGAAACCATTTAAGGCTACAAACGTGAGGTAAGTATGCTTCCTGTAGTACACCCTTCATGGCGCGGCGCCCTGTGATCATCTTGTGTGTGTGTGTGTGTTATTGTGAGACCTAAACAATAATCACTACTCACCTACAGAACACATAAGACAGTTCCCTCATATAAATAACCCAAATCAATAAGTGGAAGACAAAAGAAAAAATAATTAACATTTCACAAACATTAAATTTTTAAGCCATAAGAAATTTTTTATTAACACACATTAAATAATAAAAAAATATGTTCTTACTGAACTTAATAAATGTATGTAATTAAAGTCTAAATCTCGGGTAATTGAGGCCAGGGAATAGTTGCTCCTTTACGCCAACCTTGACTCTACATTATCTGGTCTGTCTACACACACACACACACACACACACACACACACACACACACCTGTTACATGACTCAGCTCATTGTAGTCATGAAGCTTACCGTGTCGTGTTATCAGATCATTGTGGGGGAAGGCAGTCTAGCTGAAGGAGTAATCTGACCTTGAAATAGACCTTAATAATACACAAATTGTCTAATATTATGTTCTTATAGAGGCAGTCACCATTACATAGTGGTTGGTGTTTTCTGTATTTTATTTGTATTTTTTTATTTGTATTAAGTTTCATATATGTATTATTATTTGCATTATTTACACATAAGTCTACGGATTTGGCGCACCCACATTCAACTACAAATAAATATCTTTGACTTTTACTGTATATGATTTCGATTTTCATTCCATTGTGAAGTTAAATATTTTTCACTTATTATTTTGCTTAAGAAAGACCTAATATGTTGCAGACAATTCCACCCATAATAACCTTGATTACAGTCCCACTATGGCAATATTGTGTTATAATTATATTTTATAATTGTAAGTTGATGATATAACATGCGCTCATAATGGTGGAATTAAACAGCACTTAATAAGGTGTCAGGAAGGAAATTGTACTACTTATGACAGTACACTTACACTACACTTCAGTAAATCCACTACACTATCATTCACACTACATCCACTACACTACAACCACTATTACCCACACTACCACCACTACACTATCATTCACACTACATCCATTACACTATTACCCACACTACCACCACTACACTATCATTCACACTACATCCACTACACTACAACCACTATTATCCACACTACCACCGCTACACTATCATTCACACTACATCCACTACACTACAACCACTATTATCCACACTACCACCACTACACTATCATTCACACTACATCCACTACACTACAACCACTATTATCCACACTACCACCACTACACTATCATCCACACTACATCCACTTGACGCTATAGTGCATTACAGCGCTTCAACAGCTAAGATCTTTAAGCGCGTAATTAGGTTAATAATTACATTAGTCCATCCAATATTAAAGATAATGAGAGAGAGAGAGAGAGAGAGAGAGAGAGAGAGAGAGAGAGAGAGAGAGAGAGAGAGAGAGAGAGAGCTACTTGCTGCACCCTATCTACTACACAGAGAGGTTGGTCCACAGACTCCAGTGAATCCCCCATTTAACGGATTATATAGAGGAAAATCTGTTATATTGTGGGTCCGCTAAATATGAAATCCCCATTTAGCGGATTATATGGGAGAGTATATTCCGTTATATCGAAATTCGTTAGATTTGCAAGACAATTCATTATATCGAGGTCATTAGATGTGAAACCCTCCCTATAACGGACTATATAGTGAGAGTACAATCCATTATATCGAGGTCACAAGATGTAAACACCTCCCTATAACGGACTATAACCATTAGATTAATGTCCGTTAAATGGAGGATTTCCTTTCTAGGCACAGTTACAATTGAGAGGGGTCATTACAGTCCCCTTCACTAGTGCGTTTACAGGGGCTCGTCAGGTAATGTGGCAGCGTTGTGTTTGTTTACATTCGACATAAGGAAACTGACAATAGTAAACAAACAATGGAATTAAAACAATATTAAAACAAATATTTCAAATATAATTATTTGTGGAATGTTTATACGACGAGTCCCTGTAAACGCACTAGTGAAGGGGGACAGTACCTGTTTATTAGAGTGGTTTACCTGAACCTACACTCACCTGGACAACCTGCCTGACATTTAGACTTCGTGAATAATACAAACACTGAGACCTCCGCTGACATTTGACTGTGAGTGTAATCGCTCTGCTTCCTGCTATGTGGGTAGGTGGTGTGTGTGTGTGTGTGTGTGTGTGTGTAGGTGGTGTGTGTGTGTGTGTGTGTGTGTGTGTGTGTGTGTGTGTGTGCAAGTGACGCGCGTGTAATAATAATAATAATGATAATAATAATAATAACAATAATAATAATAATAATAATGATGATAATTAAGTCTATTCACAACTACAGAATCCACAAGATGAAAAAAATACAAATAACATAAGTAATAAATTCACAAAGCCAGGGGGAGAAGTTACATAAAACACTTAATTACAGCACAGTTACAGTACAAGTGAGGTTGGCTAGGAGTCAACACACAACTTATCTACGATTTTGTTGTTGATTTTAACACTAGTCAGAAAGGAGCTGCTCTTAAAACGCCCTTTACTCCTTTGACAAAGAAACAATCACTCCAGTACACCACACAAAATAGGTAAAGAATTCATTGGATACAAGTAATTTAGCGGTAAACCTGTAAAGGGTTATTGATCTTACTATAATTTGGTTATGGTTATAGCCTGAAGGAAGGACTAGACATAGGAAGCTAAGTAAGGATTCAATAGTGAAGTAGTATACATCGTCAGAGTTACTTACTATACTGTAGGATGGAAGTGGTAAAATAGGGTGCTGGTTCCTTTTTTATCTCGCCACCATTAACAGACTCCTCGCCACCATTAACAGACTCCTCGCCACCATTAACAGACTCTCCTCCGTGCAAAATAATACTACTAAATCAAAAAGTAAATAAATAAATAAGGACAGAAATCGTATATAAAGTTGATAATATTGAAATAAATATAATGATATGTTAATCTTCCTTCACTACTTCTCTATATTTTATTTTACCATTTTCACCAAAGCCAGACTATTTTATTCACCACAGAGAAGGCTCCCGTGTACAAGGTGGTTAAGACATATTATACCACCTTGTCATTTGTGTTGTTCTCGTCTCATTTAGTCTCTGTATAATATAGACTATGTAAATAACCCCTCACTAGAATACTTGAACTGTTTATCAAGAACAACATTGATCCAACCATCTTGACAGTTTTATGTAATACGATCAAACCATTTAAGAGGTAGGTTAGTAGAGCTCCCTTGAAGTGGTCCACAGTAAACGGAGAGGTGTTAACACGGCTGGCTGTGTTGATCTAAGAGGCCAGCTTAACATAACTCCACATTTTTTAAGGTTTGGGATAAGTTTCTCTGATCTGATTTCCCTTCCAAGTTCGACAAGTTTGTTGAATGTTTATGTTAACGGTTGGAAAAGCTGTTAGGTTCTTTCAGACAAGTCAGGGAAGTTTAGTATTCCCATTATTCTCGAGCGTGACACTGACGGCGATTTGATATATTTGGTGTGCTTAGTAATTTTTTAAACATATTTAACACTATTTTCAGGTGAGCTTGAAAGGAGAATGTTTGAACTCTTTAGATCAACATTTTTCGTTATTTAATACAAAAACGGTAAGAAATAAATGTAAGTACTGCAGTGCCATAGAGCGACTTGTGTTAAGAAGTGTTCCTGCCTGAACACGAGAGACAGTTTGTCACTAAATCACCCGGGACGTGACGGCCGGAGCTTATTGCCTCTGGATGATCTGCGAGACAGACAACAGTTGTAATAACATCTGCAAATTATGTGGAAATGATGTATGTCTGGAGAGTCGCCTGACCATACTGTAGTAAACAATATAACAGGAATAAACTCGTGAAGACTGCATTTAC